>PYHW01010164.1:3037710-3062293 GCA_013186435.1 Turdus rufiventris
CTCTGAGCACGCACCGGGGACAGCAATGAGGCCACGTACCACTGGCAAATGAAAGGACTACACTTCATCCCTTGCGGGAGTACCTTCCTGTGGTAGCGCTTCATTGGGGCTTCTCTGTTGATAGTGGGAACAGAGAAGGCAAACCATGGAGCATCTTCTGGATGTAAAGGGATTTGAAAGAAACAGTCCTTAATATCTAGAACTGCCAATTTCCAATTTTGAGGAAGAATCGTTGGGTAGGGCATCCCAGGTTGAAGTGATCCCATGTCTGCTGTAATCTCCGGGAGATCATGTAACAACCTCCATTTATCCTTCCCTGGTTTCTTTATTACAGACACCGGGGAATTCCAAGAGTTTGTAGTTTCTTCTATGTGACCTTTTGCCAATTGCTCTGCTACAAGCTCCTCTAGCGCCTTGAGTTTCTCCATACTCATTGACCACAAAACATTAGGAAACAAAAAGGGTTAAAACAAGCTAATCTATCACACAGACCATGCTTCCCACTTCCCTGACAAAATGTGATTTAGGAATGGTATTCCCCAGCTGAGTTCTCATACCAAGACTCCAAACCACATTGGTGTTCACCTGGTTCCCCTTCCCTCCTCTCTCCCTTCCTTTCCCCAGGAGGACAACTGGAGGCAAAGATCTTGGGCTAAGATAAGAACATTTTACAAACAGCAATGAAATAAGAAAACTAACAATAACAGCAACAATATTATAACCAAAATGTACAAAAGAAAGATAATTTACATACAGATGCTCATCAAGCCTGACCCAAAGTAATGTGAACGGAGCTGGTGGCACCCCACCCCAACAGCTCATCCTCCACACTCTCTACCAACCAGATACTATCCCTTTCTTCTCAGAAGCCAGAGTTTCTTGCCCCTCCTCACCTCCTTTCACTGAGATAAGCTACCATCCAGTAACATCTTGGTCCTGCCCAGAGCCCCTCAAACACACACCCTCTCAGCTAGTGCAAAAATTAACATTGTCCTTGGCTGAAACCAGCACACAAAATAATACTGAAATAGGGCTGTGAAACAGTCCAACAGGGAATTCATCTGATCCCACTGACGTGAAAAATCATAGTACTGGTCATTTTTTAAAGATTTTATGATAGAATCGGCTGAATATCACTAAAGATATTTTTAAGTGAAAGGTGAAATGTAGGTATAAAATGCAAATACATATTGAAGTTAGACTAGGCACTTCTGAGAAACTAGGACATGCTACATTAACTTAATCTCTTTGTGAAGACAGACAAACAATTTCAGACCAAATAAAAAACGCTGCTTGCCAGTATCAGGTGTGTTTTGATAATGGGAGTGCAGGTACTTTATTTTTACCATTTTCACAGATCTCTTTGAATATCCATTTTTTATCACTAGTGTAGTTTTTCCTACAGTTAAATGAAAATGGATTTTTGCACCCAATAAAACTTTCTCCTATAAATAAATAAATATATAAATTAACAATTTTAAAAATAGATATTTCACATAACATTCTTTCAAAATCTTGGCATCTTATTTTTTGTGACGCTTTGTTCCAACTGATAAAAGTAAGTTTGAACCACAATAGTGGTTGGGACACCCTGAATATCTTATTATTAAAGAAATATGATATAAACAAGAAAATAAATTGAAGGACAATATAGATATTTCTAGGCTGTTTACCTGATATATACTTGAAGTTCCCAACATGGAAGTAAATTTCCAAGCCTATCATCAGGCTACCCTGACAAGAACAATATGAAATTTGCCCAAGATTATTAGACTTTTTTTTTTTTTTTATTAGAATGGGTCAGAAAGGTGTTAGGCAGGAGATGCAACACCAGGAAACAAAAAGAGAGGCAAAAGATAACTACAGCACACTAAATTTGTGATGATTTTTAGAAGCCTGCCTTGTTGCGCTGCTGTGAGTTACACCTATCAATGTTTTCTTTTAGTCACTCACATTTAAAGGATAAATCTTATGGAGTTTCCAAAGATGAAAACACTTCTGGCCTAATTTTCTAATGCGCTGACACCCAGAGCTGCCTGTGAAATCAGTGTGGGTTTTGAGTGCTCAGATTTTTGAAAATCAGGCCACTTATTTTTCATTAAAAGATAGATAAAGGAAAGTGGAGAAAGAAGACATGTATAACTATACCTAGTCAGTTGGAGTTTTTTGACCTCAGCTTCTTACACTCCTCATAATTGTCATGCTGTTACCCCGTGCTCTCCTTGTCTATTTCTTGTGTCCGCCCAGTTTTACAGTTTTAGTTCATAACTTTTTGAGGCAAGATGAATATTTTAATAACAAGGAAATACAGGGTGTAGCACAAACAGGCTTTGAAGTCTTGCTAAATGCTTTCATTATTTCCATAACATTAATTTGTAACAGTAATAATCAGACAGAGACTTCATCACTTTAAAATCTGAAGCAATTTCCACAGGTATTGAGCAAAACTAAAAAGGTAATCTCCATAGATTTAACAGAGTAAAAGTGTAGTTGTGACAATACACAGCACAGGTTGTCATTCAGTGATGTTTGTGTCCCAACAGTTGAACTGTATGACTTGGTAAATTTGATGTTGCTAGAATGGACTTTTTAAAGGCAGTAGACTTCACAGGTATGATTCTAAATTGCCTCTGTGTTTACAGTCACCCTTTTTATTTATTACACAGCTGTTATTTATATATATGTATATGTATATACGTGTTTTGTGAAAACACAAAGATAGAGTTTTCAAATTGCCTCTCTCACTTTCATTGATTGCCTCTTGACACAACTGCATTTTACTATTCCTTAGATAGGTATGACAAACATGGAAGTATTTTTATGTAATTTATCTTCCATTTCACATTCACAGGCAAAATATCCTGTAAACAGAAAAACTGTGTTGTGAAATCCTTCCCTCAGGTTTTGGAACCTATTTTTAAATTTTGCGCATTTGGCTCACACATTTCTTATTCTGTATCTGGAAGTCACTGTATATATAGGACCTTAGATCTTATTACAAATTTTTTCTGCTTGTGAAGTTCATAAAAACTGTTGTGTTGACAGGTATTATAATTTATAATGAAGTAGTATAGTTGTATGCACTCACAGAGTCTTTCCAGGTAAAACACACTGAAAGGCCTGAAGTCATGTAATTACAGTCAACAGATAATTTGAAAGTCATGAAAAATTTAGAAGAGAGAGAAATAAAAATGAAGTGCAAAAAAAAGGGTTTGAAAGAAGTCTAAGAAAAGCCCGAGGCATCTGAAGACAGTCATTACTGATGCAAGACAAGGGATATGCTAAAGATAGGTAATGTCAAGAGGGAACTGTAATGAGCCAAAGCATGGCTGCCTGCCACTGACAGACAAATAAACTACTGCAGTCCAGATTAAGCCTTTTATTTTGCTGATGGTTATCTTTTGCAGGAACAAAAGATTCCTCTTATATACACAGTTGATAAAGTGGGCTGTTCTTTTGAAAAATTCCAGCAGCAACTGTCATTAGTTCTAAATGGTTCTTTTAGGAAATGAGATGGAAAAGAAAAGTTGAAGGGAGAATTCCCAATGCATAATGAATTATTAATAACCACGTATATTTCTACTGGAATTATTAGCACAGGGAGTTAAAACATATCAGTCAGCCTAAACATTAATTTTTAAATTAAGAACTCATGGATGAACAAGTAGAAGAATTAATTGTGTTAATTGTTCATTAGAATATTCCTAGTATGTCTCTTGATCCCAAACCCAGCTTAGAATAAACTATTGGCACTAGGAATGGTCTAGAGATGGATCAGTAGTGTCACACACAGAGTTGTGCTTTACTTGTATAAAAATGTTTAAGTTTTTTTTACACAGATGAATTTTCAAGTAAGACCTGATGCAGACAGAAATAGTCATGACTGTAGGCAGTAGATGCAATGTTTCTTCCCAACAAGAACCTAAACAGTCAAACCAAGGACGCAGTTCTTTCTCTCTCCTTATACATGAATTACCTTCAGATTCCCTTCTATTATTCACAGCTGGAGACTTTTAGAGAAAAGACTAGGATATCTTAAAACTGATGGACACAGATGGCAATGCTAGCTATGCATTGGTTTTGGGTTGGTTTTTTGTTGGGGTTTGTTGGTTTTTTTGGTCATGCAAGAAATACGAGTCTTTTTATGTTCAGCCAATTATGTAAGAAGAAGGGGGAGAAATAGTTCATTTATAATTACAATATTTTATTGAAAAATTTGTTACCTCAGTATAAAGTTCAGAAACGTTGAAGCAAATTCTTTCAAATAGTAATAACAACAATACAGGTGCTAGGATGAGGCATTGATTTTATCTGCATGCTGTATCATTGTGTTTAGATCACTCAGCATTGTTGAGAACGCTTCTTATGTTGCCACCTATTCTTAATTTTAAAATAAAAACCTATAATCCTTCCACTTTAACCAAGCAAAGCTCTTTCACTCCATTCTATGCAATAACTGAAGCAGAAATTTCTCCTGTGATGTCAAACTTACATTTATCTGACAATTCAGAGTTTCAGTCTAAATTTGTCTTCTTGCTCAAGTATTATTTTTTTATTTAATAAAAAACAATATTTTAAATATTTTTCTATTATCCCACTCATTATTACCCCTCAGAAAAATATATTTCTAATATTTCTAAGCCGTGTCATTGTGGCTCTCTGAGAATCTCTGTGCTACACAAAGCTGCTAACTGAGCAATAGACCAGTGAATCTGTTCCTACAAGTGCGATGTGTCTTAATTTCATTTAAAAGATTTTTGTATACAACAACAACAGGTTCTGAAGGAGAAAGAAATAGCATCATAACAACATTAATAACATAAATTTTAAAAATTAACAATGCATGCATATCATTTTTGGATTTATCTGTATATAAAAAAGTTTTACATATACATAAGAGTAATAATTTTTCAATTTTTAATATATCAAATTAATTAATGTGATTAAATTTCGCATTTTCATACATGAGAAAACTAATTAATTTAGAATCTAGAACTAGAAAAGTAAGTATAAAAATATTCGTAACAGTCAGGAATTTAAGAGTCTAAATTTCTTTATTGCATATTCTAATTCTCAACTGATTAGTTTTGACCTCATAATTTTCCCTGGTGGGTTCCTAGATAGATAGATAGATAGGTAGATAGATAGGTAAAAATTAGATTTTCTTAGCTACATAAACATGGACCTGGCATAATTGCAATGACACCAAGTATTTTTACCTCTCTTTGGCTGTTTCACATTACAATAGCAAGAAGAAGGATAGAATTCTGCTTAAAATTTCACACTCTCTGTCTTGGATTTATTGCTTATAGCTTTGGGGTCTTTATTGAAATGTGTCAGTTAGATACCCAGTTGCTGCACACAGAGCACAGAGAGAAAGATGTGGGTGACCTTCTAGGAGCTGAGTCATAATCAAGGGAATTTTTCTTTCTGTGTTGATTCCTGGGGAGCTCTTGGTCGTCTCCTTAGATTAGGCATTTATGTCTCTTTCCAAGGTAAAATGACAGAAATGCTGAAATGTCATGAAATTGAGATGTTATTTGCAAAACTGTTGCCCATGACCTAAAGAGGTGCATGGAAAGAGAAAGAAGCAGGCAGATATCCACATTTTTAGGGCTACTAATCTATGTGTTTCTGGAAGGGACCCTCCTGTGTCATGTAAACTACTTGGTTTGAAGGTCAGACCTCTGCAACACACAAAAAAATCCCCAAAAACTCCCCCCTTCAAAGCCAAAAACCCTCCCACCCCCAAAAAATAAACAAAGAAAACCCATTAACTCCTTCCTCCAAGAAATAAACAAGTTAACAAACAAACAAAACAAAAAAACCAAAAAAAAACTCCCCAAAAACCCCCAAAAAACACCAACAAAAACAATAGTCCAGATACATTAAAACTTATATATGCATTACAATTTCTGGGAAAACTATTAATTGCTGTTTTAATTCTTGTTTGCTCTGACAATGCCAGCAAAGATAACATTGACTGTGTTAAATCTGCAAAAGGGCAAACTGCTGTTTTTCCAGCAGTAGAATGTAATTAAGAATGTACCTTCTCCATATAAAGAATGGGCTTACATATTTTTTTTTAAATATCTGTAGTGAATTATACTACTTAAACAATTCCAGGCTGCTCTACCCATCCTACTGCTAAGAGTGTTTAACTAAAGTCAACAAAATGAACTTAATGATACTGTTTGTTGAAACATTAATTCAAATTTCAGATGGAAAAATAAGAATATCTTTTGAAAGTAGCTCCGTTCTCTATCAAAGTTTATGTAGTACTGCTCTATGCAAACTGAAGCATGTAAATATAAACAAGCAACAAACAAAGATTAAAAAATAATCAAGCTGGAAATACTTGTTGAAATTTCTCAGTTTTCATGTTTTAAGTAGCGTTGTTTAAAATGAAATTTATTTTGAATATAGGTTGGTTTTGGTTTTGGGTTTTTTTTTTGCACGTCTATTCTTAGAGTCAACCAAGCAGATACAAGTGTGACAAAAAGGCTGAAAATGTTAAACTGGGCTGTGCTCAGCTTGGATTATGGAACCAGTGGGCACTAAGTGCTTGGCAAGGAGATGCTGTACCATTCCCTGTATGTATGCTGATAATCAAAGCTTTGTATGAAGTGAATGCCACTTCAATTTTATGAGCTTTTTATGTGACGTGGCATATCAAATCTGCCAAGTAGAAGACCATCTGGAAACAGGTCATCAGAATGGATTCTGACACCCTCTGACAGGCATGAGTGAAGGCGAAGAACAGAATGGGTGGTGGGGGGAAAACACCCCACCCTCCTAAAATCCCTGACCATAAACAAGTAGAGATTAAGTATAATGAAATCAGTATCATTCCAGAATATTACTTAATAAATAAACCCAGATTTACCTAACTGGATTTAAAAGCATGTTTTAAAATTCACATCGTTTTGGTAAAGCTGTTCTTCTTCCTTTTTTTCTATCAGTTACAAAAGCACAAATCTTCCTGGGTAGAACAGAAGTGTTATTCTTTTTTCCTCTTCTTTTTCTCCATCTAGGGAATAAAAATGTTTTTTTAAAAGCTTCACAGCCTGATGTTCAACACACATTGTAGAAACCCTCACAGGCAGATTTTTGATAAGGGCTCTGAAGCCATTAGACTACTGCAGTTCAGCTGAGAAGATATTAGACAATCATATATCACTGCACAAGCAAACCTGTGCTCTAAATGTCATTCAGTTATTAAAATACCACAGACCCTGAGAGTTTGACCGAAATGAAGACCTATGAAGAGTGGTTATTTTCCCTTGTTTCCTGGATTCTTAAGGCAAATTTATCACTTATATAGATATTCTTATCAGGAGTGGATTATATATGAAAAGTCTTGCTGGAGGAACTGAAGGGTTAAAATACTCCTTCAGTTTTAAGTGTTTGAGGACTGAAAACATGCTTTCCACTTTGTGTGACAGACAAATGTACATAGAACCTCACTGAAGACAGTCACAGTGTCAAAACCTGAACAAAACAGACCACATAGTGGTTTAATGTTACACCACGGTTCTTCAAATAAATCAATTTAAGAAAACATTTCCACCACCTCTTTGTTGAACTGAAATCACTCGGGTGGACATGATTATAGTTTCACTCGCAAGACTCAGTCTCAGGGACTATTATAAATCTCATTCTCTCTTTTTCTCTCTCTCTTTTTCTCTCTCATTTGTTTTCTTCCTGTTATTTTTTGAACACTGCTTGGAACACTTTGAACACCGCCCTTGAAAACAAGAGATACTTGAGTGAGCTTCAAGGCAGAAATGTTGGAGAGTGGCAAGAGAAGAAGTAAGGATTGCTGCTGATTGTCCTAGCAATAAATGGAAAAGAAGTATTTTTAATTCTCTGGAACTAGTTATTGCAGAAAGGAAAAGTTCTAAACCCAGTTAGATTTCATTTTCCTATAAAAAAGCTGATATTTTAAAATGAAAATGATATCCCTAGGAAATCCAAGATATTTTTTTTTTTTCCTAATGCAATTCAGGTTTCTTCTTGAAGATGCTGGTGTTAGTGTGATTTATGTGGATATACAAGTGCTGAACAGTAGCGAGTGTTATGTCATATGCTGGTAACTCCAGTAATGTTTTCCTTCATCCAATAGCTTACTGAATGCATTTTATTGGTTTTTCTTACAAAATTTGTTGAATAGTGTAACTAATCATTTAAATTTTTGAAAACAGTGACTAAACTCATTCATCTTTAATGATGACTAAGGACAGGAGGAAGTAGAAATTTGCTGTATATGCAGCCAGACTGCAAAGGCTGAGTGTCAGAATAATTATATAAAATATTGAGGTGAAAAATCTGGGGGAAATAACTTATTCAGGCATTTTGCTCAGGTATTCTTGGAGAAATACTGTTTTGAAGTACAAAAGAGGCAGTGCTGAGAAGGTCCTTGGTAAGGGCAAGAAGACAGAAACTCCACAACACAGACAAAGCAGAATTCCATAATAATTAACAGATCTATTCCTTTCTCTATTCCTTTAACTCAATCTAGTCCAATAAGACTGTTAGAGCAGTTCATTAGGACATGAGAGACTGACTGAGATTTCATCCCTAGTTTAATTAATAAACTAATGGTTAATCCAGGGTGATCCAAATGATCTCTAAAGGACCATTTGCTAATTTGTTAACGAGTTTCTCTTTCTAAAATGTATTCTTGATAAATATTTAATTGCTATATTCTCATAAAAGAACAAGAGTTAGTAAATATTTTTTTCCAAATAGGAAACAAGGGGATAGGAGGTGAAATCTCAAGTGGGGCTCTTTTATTTTACACATCTCATCCTCCTCTATAGAACTGAAGATTAATGGATGGCATGCTGCTATTTTCTACTTCAAAATACAGCAATATAGGATTTAATCTTTTTGTTGCCATGACACCGACCAAAAAATGGGTCAGATGTGGTGTTAAGGAAAGATTTTAACAGAAATTTTAATGTATCCATAAGACCTATTTTATTATGTCTGTACATTTTAGTTTATCTATAATATAATATGTGCATATAGATCTAGGTATTCTGATCCATTTATTCTGTAAATATATTTTTAATACAGAGGAAAAAGTCTAATCTCTCCTTTTGTAGATGTTGAACCAAAAAACAAATAAATAGCTCCTCAGGTTAGAGATGGAGAGATGTTAGTGCAGCTACTAGCTAGTACCATGGTCTAGATGATCAGCAACCCATTAGTGTTCAGCATGAGATATTTTTACTCCATACTTACTGCAAATTTGGTATTTATTTGAAGCAAAGGGCCACCAGAGTATTAGTGCTATGTTCCCTGAAGAGCAAATAACATGCAAGAGGCAAGCAAAAAGGGCAGAGTGGCTTGGACAGAAGACAGAGTTACACACTAAAATTCATCTCTGGAATCTTTAGATTATGGATTGCTGTGAAGGAGAAGTCAGTGGATGGATTTAAAAAGTGTGCTGACTTATTTAGACTGGTTTATGTTGGAAAATTCTTCCCAGTGCATAAAGATAATATACAATGAGTCTGAAGAAAGACACAGTGGAGACAGATTCATCTGTAGTAGATAAGAACCTTGAAAAGGGCATAAAGAAATCAAAGGAGAGCAGAGAAAAAAGACAAGACCTTTTAGACAAACCATGTGTGCAAAGAGAGGGAAGAAAGAGAGGAAATACTGGATTTGGACCAATCAGCTGAAAGACCCCTCTTAACAGGAAAAAGGCATTCCAAACAAATGTTAATGATGAAGACAAGTGTCCTAATGTCTGATTTGTGAAGTGTTGTATGGGTCTGTGTAGGGTCTCCTATATTTACATAGAAAAAAAAGCAAATGAATGAATTCCATTGGCTTTGTTTCTAATTCTGTCATGCAATAACTTGCTATATAATACACCAGGCAGAAAAAAAAAGTGTTGACATCTTAGCCAAAGCAGTACTCTGTTAAGGAATGGAACCAAAGATTGCTAGGCACTCCTAGATGACTTTTCCTACACTCTTTATTTGATAGTGTAAAAGCATGGAGAGCCTGGGCCCCATCTTAACTGGAATCAGTCCACTGCTAAGTTTTGGCTGGTATAGCTTTTAAATCTCTGTGCTAATGCAATTAAAAACCAGGAGTAATAAATTAACTGATTACCTTGCTCCTTTTCTGTGGAACTTCTTCCTAAAAAGATCTCTACAATATTTTATTACTTAACAAGAAACAAACTTTTAAACTTGCATATGAAGCAATTGAAATTAGAGTGTTAGAAGATGCTAAATGGGAAGCAGGTAACAGCAAAAGAAAAGTAATTTTTCCATTCGCTATAGCATTCAATCTGAAGCAGCAAAGGAAAAATTACTGGTGCAAACTTGGTGAAAGAAAACTTCACTTCTGATAAAAACTCAACAGTGGGATTCCAAACTGCCACTTAACACCTTCTGTTAATTAAAAAATTTGTTCTGACTGGTTATTAAAGGGCAATTAATATCTTTAATTTATGTGTATGTCTGCATTGATGATATAACATTATGCCTTTGCATTTTTATTTATGTCGAAGGTAAATGTATTTTGACAACAGATATAATTTGCCTTAAATGAAGTGAGAAGCTACTGCAGGCTGACTGGGATGATCTCTAATGTACAGTGCTACTATATTCTGTAAGCATTTAATTATGAGTTTTTGGTAAATAATCGTTTAACAAGGTCTAAATTTTGACCCATTAAGCCTATATTTTGATTCCTGCATTTATCAGAGTGCACAAAATAGTTGTCTTCAACACGGAGGTACATCATGTCCTCACTGCTCAAATTCAATGCTTAAGATTGAAAGATATAAAAAATGGATAAAGTTTTCTTTCCCACATGAAGCATGTAGGCGTGCGGGAAAGATGGGGTAGGTGAAGAGATTTGACAAAAGTTGGTTACATAGGTTGCTGCAGCCTGAAGCTGAAGTAACTAATCTCTTGGTGACTTATGTGGGGGATTTTATTCTGTCTTGCCTAGCAAGTCATTAAAAAATCATAGCTAAACTATTCTAGCCAGCTGCCACATTTATGAGTAAGATCTTATTCTAAGAAACTACAGATGGGCATGTCTATATCTGGTATAGAGATACCAATTTCTGTACAGCAAACAGTAAATATTTATTCACAGCTGGCAGGTCAATTCCAATTACCCACAAAAAACCATCCACTTCTGCCACTTCTTTGGCCAAGGGAAAAAAAAAAAAAGAAGAAGAAAGAAAGTAAACATACCAAAGCAAAGAAAGAATAAATGATACTGCGGAGAAATTAAAAAGCAGAAAGATAAAAGTCTTAGTGCATCATGCCTCAGTCAGGCCTTATCCTGAAAGATGTTTGGTGAGTTAATTGACTGCTATTTGGTTTAAAATTTACATTTCAATTACATGAATTTAAGTAGTGCACATAATCCATACAGTCAAAACAATGAGAAAGAAATAGAAAACTGAGTCTGTATTGCATTTTCTAAGACCATGAATTTTGTATTAAGTGATTATTAATTGTTTGCAAGTCTTGAAAATATTACGCCATACATGCAATAATTACTAAAAATTATCATGTTAAAAAATCCTGCGTTTTTTAGCACTAGAAGCCACTTAAATACCAGTTAAGAGCAGGACAGTGTCAAAAGATATTTCTGTACACCTTGTATAGGATATCAATATGCAAATGGCACATGAGGAGGACTGGAAATGTTAGCCTGAGTGTTCCTTGTAATCTTTCCTGATTTTTGTTTCTGTACACTACTGAGTGTAAAGCACATTCCTGCTACCATTTCATTTTATCTTAAGACATTAAGATGTAGAGATTCCCGTATAGTCCGTGGTGAAGACCATGTTGAGGCAGATCTCACTTTGCAGCCCATGGAGGTTCATCCTGCAGTCCATGGAGAAAGCTAAATATTAGGATATCTAGTTTAAAAATTGTGAATGTTTTTTGTGTGCTGAAGATGTTTTCCATATATTACAAGTTAGGCAAATATTACATAAAATCAGATAGAATGCATAACAGGGTATGAGATGCACTCTTTCTCAAAAAGAGTGTTTATGCTGCAAAACTGGACTCTTGTTTGCTGTAGCTGGCTTTCCTATTAAACCCATTTCAGAAATTGCTTCTGCTCACAAGGCAGGAAGACCTATGCCATAAGGATGTCTGTCCCTACTTTTGAATAAAATGGATTGTGACTTGCATTTTCTGCTGAGCTCAGTGTTGTCAATATACTTTAGCTTTGCTCCGAGCATGCCTAGTGAATGTGCCCATGAGGGAACACAGTGCTAACAATACCTAAACCATGAGCCTCTAAACAGCTCTATGAAGAAGACAACAGTTGCATCAATTGGTGCAGTATGTTTTTTGCTGATGCAGAGCTTTGACACCTAACAAGATTGCTTCTTAGGAACAGGCGACCTGCTTGGCACCATGGGAGACTCTAGGTAACTATGTTCTGCCCAGGGAATTTAGCTGCTGAGTTTGTATCTTAATCTGTACATTTGTCTCTTCCACAGAGAGTCCTAACAAAAAACCACTAGCATCTCTATGCAAAATTCCATACTGGGTAAAGGATGAACACTCACTATACCCCAAGGAGTTTCAGAAAGCATCTGATTTCTCAAGCCTGTGATATTTTACTATCCACAGCCATAAACAGAAGTCACTTTTTCCTGAGCTCCTCCCAAAGTTACCTATTTATATTCCATTTCCAGAGCCTTTATTCAAAATTAGATGTTTAAACATTTCTTCTCAACTCTTCTAAATAAGTAGAAAGGGGGCTAAATTCAGTGGGTCAATTATTAATATCAAATTCTTCATTCAGCTCCTTCTGAGCCCTGACTGAACAATTGTCCACAACAGTTTTGTTACTGTCTGAGTTCCTGTCCAAGAGTTTGTCATTGTCTAAGTTGCAGGGGATGATGGGCCTAACACAACTCTGTACAGCTTCTGAGTAGGGAAGGAAGTCAGAGAATTTTTGCCTAGTATACAAGTTATCCAGTTGGGTGGTTTTTCAGTCTNTTTTTTTTGGTTTTTTTTTTTTTTTTTTGTGGATTTGAGAATGCAGGCATTTGATGGCTGCATGGAATACCTTCATTTCAGTGTTTGAAGTATGGAACCATGAATTTATTGAGAGTCACGCAGACACCACAACTATCTGATTGTGGGCTTTGGAGTGATTAGAGTGGATTTTCTGCAACCTGCTTCTGATGAGAAAGATGTGGGTGCATATTTACTTCTCTCAGTCTCTGTCTCTGTCTTGGTCTCTGTGTAGAACAGGACTTTTTTTTCCCTTTTTCCCCAGTGCATCATATCTCTGCTTGGTGTATCTAATTGATTTTTTCTATTTCAGAGGATTGGAGCTTTGCCAGTCTTGTAGGGTCTGCCTGAAGCTTTTTATAGACTCCTGCTTCCTGCTCCCTTTGCTTTCCTTGTGAATCTTTTCCAATTGTCAGATTTTCTGTATTTAAGTAGTTTTTTATTTAATTTTTGTCTTGTTTAAGCAGGAGATGAAAGGAACTACTTCCTTCAGGTTGCTGCTTTGGTAGGCTTTACAGGCTAGGAGGGTGGATCTCTAGTCTTTCTTAGAGCAAGAGATAAAGACAAGATCAAGGGCCCGCTCTGCTTATGCTACAAGGAATTCACGGGTAATTAAAGAGAAATTGAAGATGTATTAATGTGCAATAGAAATAAATTTTAAAAAAAATACAGCAGTTTATAATAATGTTACTGTAATGAGATTACAGGTTTTTAACCTGACTTATGCCCTCCGTTAAAAACAAGACAATCCTGAAGATTTGATAAGATGCCTTAGCAAGGGGAAGGCTGCTGAGGTTGCCAAGGGTGTAAAGAAGGTGATTCTTGGTGTTTTCCTTCTATAAATCCCTGCGGGTGTTTTCAGAAGAGCTGTGTTCTAACATGTATAATGTGTCTCTTCCTAGGACCACTGCATGTTTTGATTACTATACAGAAGGAAAGGAAAGGTGAACAGATGAAAGAAGAAAAAAATCAGAAACTAGTTTTCTTTTTCTCCCAGGTATTGCAGACAAAAAGAAGGGTTTAAGTGCATCCATGTTCATCCAGGAGTTTCAACAGCTTCACAATCTCAGCTGAATTTTTACTCAAGTTTTAATGTGTTTAATAAAATCAACTTAATCTCAGGTCACAGGAGGGGTGAAGGAAGCTTTCCTCCAATTAAATTTCATTTTAATTTTAATTGACTAAGTCCATAGTTCAGTACTGATAAGTGAAAACTAAAATAAAAATGGTATTTTAAACCTTATACACGTGCTTAACAATGAAAGCCTAGAGAATTTATATTGTACTAGTTAGATTTTTTTTTCTTTAAGGTAGATAAGGAAAAAAATAAATATGAAGGTAAACTATGTGTGCATAAAACTTTTGCAGTGTGGAATGTGATTTAATAGGTTACTGGAAATGAAATGAAGATATTAACTGATCAGAAATTAATATTGCAAGAAGCTGCAAAAAAAGAGGGATTTTTGTATTATTTACAAAATAGGTTGTAGTTCCATGAGCTGTTAAGTTAATTTTAGAATGTATTCAGTCATGGCACCAGGCTATTTGATCAAAGCACTGATGCAAAAGCAAAATGGGTAAGAGTATTCTCTCAGTCAAAACTGATCTAAACTTTCTGAAGGGCTGACTTGTTCAACATGTTTTCCATTACGCACTTATCATTTATACTTAGTACCTGGCATGCCACAGGCCTTTTGCATTGTAATTTCCTTGTATTTTGTCAAAAAATCTAGTCCTCCAATGTCAAAAAGAAGCTGCTGCCCTCATTTAAGGAAGAATATATCCCTTCTGTAAATTCATTCACTCAGGTTCAATTGTTTTTCTGTTGCAGATTTTTCTTCCTCAAGCTGTCTCGATGCCTGCTGCTTCAGAGCTCGAGACATATCCATCTCTATAGTCAAAAGAGAAAATACCACTTTTGATTTCCCAGTATTTCCCAGAATCAGCCAAAGGAGAACTTGTCCACTTAATGATTTTTCCACCCTTATAATTCCATCTAGAGTCAAGTGTTAGATCTTTTCAAGTACTGAATGAAAACCTCATTAAAGAGAAAACTTCTGAAAGTTTGAAGAATGAGATAATATATTATGTCACATCTATACTCTGTTATTAGAACACAGATATGTTGAATCTGGACTGCTACTATGAACAGACTGGGAGCAGCCCTGCTGAGAAGGACTTAGGGTGCTGGTGGATGAGAGGCTAGACATGACCCAGCCATGTGCACTCACAGCAGAGGGCCAAATGTGTCCTGGGCCACACCAAAAGCAGTGTGGCCAGCAGGGCTAGGGGGGTGATCCTGCCCTTCTGCTCTGCTCTGGTGAGACCCCACCTGAACTGCTGCATCCAGCTCTGGGCTCCCCAGTGCAGGAAAACCACCACCCTGTTGGAGTGAGCTCAGAGGAAGCCACCAAGTTGATTAGAGGAACAGAGCAGCTCTCCTATGAGGAAAGGCTGAGAGAATTGTGATTCTGATTTTGCATGGAGAAGAGAAGGCTTGGAGATGACTTAATTGCTCTCTTCCAGAAGGAAGCCTATAAGAAAGATGGAGAGAGTCTATTCACAGGAATATGCCCTGTGACAGGGAAACAAGGAATAGCTTCAAACTAAATGAGAGCAGGTTTAGGTTAATTAATAGGAAGAAATTCTTCATTGTGAGGGTGGTGAGGCACTGGAACAGGTTGCTCAGAAGTGGATATCCCAAACCTAGAACTGTTCAAGACCACATTGGATGGAGATCTGAGCAATCTCTTCCACTTAAAGGTGTCCCTGCCCTTTGCTGGTGAGTTGGAACTAGATGAACATTAAAGTCCCTTCCAATCCAGGCCTTTCTATGATTCTACATTTCTTTGTCACGTCTGCGTGGCAAGGATAAACCTGTTGGTATGCAAACTGCTGGCCCTCTGACCTCAGCCAGGAAACAAAGAGTTTGAGAGGAATTATTTATTTAACAAAAAACAAAAACAAAAAACTAAACCAAACTAAACCAAACCAAACCAAAAAATTAAAAATAATTGTATGGACCATATTTATACTGTAATTAATTTAGTCACTAACAAGAGATATTGCATTAAATTCTTCTCTGCTTTTTGGTTGGGTTTTGTTTGTTTGTTTGTTTGTTTGTTTGTTTGTTTTTGGGGTTTTTTTTGTTTTTTGTGTTTTTTTGAATGCTTCAATTTTCTAGTAACATCTCTTTATCTTTGAATTCTGTTAAAGTTGCACCTTTGTGCAGCTAAAATTGCACAAATTTGAAATAAAACCCACTTTTCCCCAATATCTTTGGTGGTGGTTCTTTAAGCTGCGTGACCACTCTCTTGTGACAAACACCAGGTCAAATATTTATGGCATGTAGATGGAACCAGATAAGATTTGAGGAGCAACTGGATAGAACCTTGAATAATCTGAACAGTTCCAAAAGCTGAATTCCTCTGAATTCCTTCCTGTAACTTTGGGTTGCTACACAAGGATGGTTTCTTTTCCAGTACGCTTTTCTCCCTGACGTTACATCTGGTCCTGTGCCTTAGATTTGATATGACTATTCTAACCTATCTAGGCATACATACCCTCAAAGAATGAGCAGAGTAGGCTACAGCAAACAGAAACAAAGTGGAAGTCCTCAGATACCTCAGTGGACTGAATGCATGCTGGTATTTAGCATAAGAAAAACATAAAAGAGCTAATGTAGATGATAGCAGGTGATGGGCAAACTTCACATGTTCCTATGGGATTTGACTTCAAACATCCTGCACCCCAGTCCCCAGGGATTTTTAATTCTTAGAACACTTATATCTATCTGCAAATACTTTTTTTTTTTCTTTTGTCCAGCAGATAAATTTCCTGCAGCATGTCTAAGTGAATGGAAGGGATATGGGACTGCTCTGTTGTGCAGAGAAGAGGCTTATATGGGCAGGAAAGTAACAGCTACAGATGTCCAGAGACCTGCAAAGACTGGAAAAGACCTGCAAACAGAAAGCAGTCAAAAACCAAGACTCGTGAAACATCTTTTTCCCCCTTAAATATCAACAAAATACATAGCAATAGTCATGGATCATGAATGGAATAGTCTGCCAGAGCCATAAGTACAATGTGGCCCCGGTGGTTCTCTACACCACAAATGTGTGGCAACAGGCTCTGGTTGTTTCCAATCAAGTTCCTGCAGCCAGATATTTTGCCATTTGCTCCCCTTTGTTTTGCAAAGCAGTAGTAATTGAAGAAATTCTGGTTAAAGTCAATACTCCCAGTGAATGACTTTATTTGCCCTAGCTTCATGAAATAGGTGTGATCACTACTGGCACAGTGGAGACAATGCAGAAGTGTCTAAAGCAATTTGCTACAGGGGTCATGGAAAAGACAGGGCAGATAATAGTTAAACTGACAGTTTGGGAAAGACAGTGATAAATCCTTTTCCATGGGCATGCATTTGCCTTTGCATATTCTTTGGGTGGGTAACAGATATAAAAACGAGCATCAGAAACCTGGCACAAATATTAATGACAGCAATAAGATGTCATGCTGATCCCTAACGGCTTGAAATATAACAGGGAAATCTCCTTTCTTATTATAAAATTGTAAGATGGGAAGAAAAGACATTATTGAGACAGGTAGAGAGAGGAATCTCTTTAAATTTCTTCTTTTACCACAACAAATAGGTGTAAAGCAAATTATCTCACCAGTTATATTCGCAGTGGCTATCTGACTAGTAATGCATTTAGGTGAGATAGGAATAAAAATTACTTACTTTAAAATAGCCATGGAAAATTACTTTTTTTCCATGCATTTTCATGTTTGTCATCTTCTTGCTAGTTATTATATACATCACTTTTCCCATCAGAAAAGAAACAGAGTGAGATTACAAGATTAAAAACTGCTCTCCACAAACACCAGGTGGCAAGCAGCACAACCTCAGGTAGGGGAACCTAAATAAGTGAGTCAGACACTGAATTATTTTTACTGAGATTCTTCTAAGCAGATATCTGAACAGGCCAAAGTCCATCTCTTTACATTTAAAGATCTTAGTAATCTTTTTACCTTGTTTTCTCCACAGAATTCTCAATGCCACTCTCTGATGACCATTGTCATATATACAGTCTTTCATATTCACAACCCTGAACAGTTTTTCTGATTTGTAAGTATGAGGTTCAGCAGGTCGTCCTCCCTTTTCATCCCCTCTATCACCTGCATTAGGAGCTTGCCACCAATGTACACTAGAAACATCTTGTGCCCTGATGTGCTGTCCTTTGAGCAGGCATTAGAGTTATCTTAGATCCCCATGAGAACCACCACCTATGAGAGGCTTCTTCCACTTGTCTGAAGAAGTTGTTACCCAGTTCTTTCTGCCCAGGAGGTCTGTAGCAGGCACACAGACCTTGGTTAGCCCTTTATTTCTCACCTGTAATCCTCAACTGGATTATCATCTGCCTCTGGGCAAAGGTCTACACACTCTCACTGATTTCTTACATAAAGGGCAACTGCCTTGACCTCCTGGCCTCTCCTGCCTGCAAAGCTCACAGTTACCCATGGTAGCTCTCTAACCATGTGAACTGTACTACTCCATTCTCATAGTTCCAGGAATTGGTAGCCTTGACCACAGCACTCTGACCCCTGATTGCTCACAGTTCTGCACATTTGCTCCCCATGCTGCATGTGTCAGTGTATACACACTCCAGAGAGGTACATGGTTCTGTTTCCCAGAAAAGGTAGAACTGGGATGGCCCCACTCTGACAAAATAAACATAATAGACATTAATTTACTCCAGTGAATGTGTTTTTAAAAGGAATTTCGCAAACATAGAACTATCTATGGAGACTTAAATATCTCTCTAATTTTTTTCCTCAACTCAGTTCTTAAGATAGCAGGACAATGTCCTTCAGGAAAATCTTACAGAAATGCGGCATATTCATGCAGCATGCTCATATATCAAAGAATTAAAAAAAAAAATTCATGTACCAATTAACAAATATGTTCTGTATGCCAGGTATCATTTAAACTATAGATGATAGGAGCAAAAAACCTAACAAACCACCCATCTAACTCGCTGAAAGGAGCTGTGAAAGAAGTTTCATTCAAGTCTACCTTGAGTATTATAAAATAGAAGAATAATTGAATTTATTGAATTTATTTTATACATACATTATATACAAAAGTTGTCCTGTTCACTATTTCTTTTTTTTTTATGAAGGATAATAGAAAATTCTCTGTATTAAAAAAGAGGTTCAAGTACAAATGGACAGCTACTTTTTGCTGTGTTTAATTTCCTTTTCCTTTAGTTGAGTTTATAATTCTCAATGAAATTTAGTCACCTTTTTTCCATCTATACTACATATTAAATGCTCTTCTTAAAAGAAAAGAAGCTTAAAACTTCAATAAGTTATATTATTTTTCTGGTCTATAAATAAATCAGAGTTGATATACAGTTGATTGCAATATGTCACTAAAATGCCCAAATTTTAAATTCATATAATTTCAAATAATCATTTTACATGTAGTATATTAGCAATAACATATGAAAAACATTGATGTCTGGACCAAAATTCACAATTATTATTAATCAAAAAAAAGTATGTACAATTTAGAATATGTCTACTTTTGTAGATGAATAATAAATTCAGTGGGAGGTAGATTGGTCATAATTGATAGGATTCATTTCTCTGTGTAAAATGAATCATGGCTATATGGATTTTCAAAATCATATAAAGAGTTTTTACTTGTATCACTAATGAGATTAATTTCTTGTTGCTATGTAACTCATTTAGTTAAGAGGGAAAAAAAAAATTGTTCTGGAGTTCTAAGTTTTATGACTCACTTATTAAGTAGTCCTATGTGCACAAATTTTCAGTATCTCCTGAAGAAGAGGCTCTCCAGCAGACCTTTCTACAGCTCCAGCTGTACTGAATTACCAGGGCATGTTTTAGAGACACTACCCTGCACTTTTGTTTGGTTTTGTGGTTTGTTTATGGTTTGTTTATTTTTTTTAACACTGCCTGCAAATATTAGCTGGAGAAATGTAGAGTGAATCATTTGGATAATTTATATAAACTCAATTCACATCTACATAGAATAAGAATAAATTGGATTAAAAAGACAGGCTACTCAGTCTGAGAGGCCAAGGAAGATTTTTTTCCTGCTGAAATTTGAACATACGGTCATCATATTCTACTCACATCATCAAATTTGAATGGAAATTGCCATGTTGCTCACCTGTGCTTAAAGTTAAACTTATCCCCACTTCATGAACTCATCAGAAATTCCTATGCCTGTCAGTTTGAATGATACTATTTTTTATTAAAACTTCTCTGCTAGTCTCTAATCTGACATTATATTGTATTTAACTCTCTGTAACTCTCTATTTTCTTTCATAGTGGTGATGTATTTTATTTCTTTAGTATTTTCAGATTTTCATCTCTATTTGAAAAACAGAATTATTTAATGGTTTTTTTCTGATATGGCTCACTTGACTGACTCCAAATTTCTCATCAATATACACATTGTCCTTGGGCGCCGTTAAGGTTTTCATAAGGTATATATTTTTGGATTCTGCTAACAATGAACTGAGAAAAGCATTACTTTCTTCCTCAACCTCTCAGTGTTTGTCTTTGCAGATATTGTTCCTTCTTTAATAACTGAAATGAATCTAGGGAGCTCTAATTACTACAGTCAAGTTATATTACATGATTTAATAATGAGAAGAGAATCAGGATAATTATTTACTTCTGTGTAACTCCACATATATCAACTGATGTCAGAAGAACAGATTCCTCTTACTATTTTTCTCTCTTGAGAGAGAAATTGTATATTCACATTCTCATGTATGTTAGCTCACAGACAGAGCTATAAAACAGTGCTGTTGGATCTAATCCCAATATGTGAGAATAGTGCCTTAGTATAAGGAGGGAAAAAAAGGCAAAGAAAATGACCCCAAACATTTAGACTTAATTTCTATACAGCGGAGGGCTGAGTTGAGAATAAAAATTCCAGATGATGTTTCATACAAGATTGGACTGTCACAAAAATCAGTTGTTGCATGGAACTTTAAATGCAAACCTTAGTGACACAAACAGATCTGTCTTTGCAGAGCTCAGCTATTTCTAAGAAATAGTAAAGTCAGCAGAATTATAAGATAGACACCCCACAGTATCCATTACTTATAAATATAACTTGCCATGGAAATGGAAATGTTTTGTTCAAAAGTTGCTAATGTCACTCAACATTAAACTGGACTTTAAATTATTTACAATTTGCATCTAGCAGAATAAACAATACTACTTGTTTATAGGATAATGATGGATAATAAAACAGTGCTAATTTGGGTAAACTGTGCCCAGGTTTTATTGGGATTGTGTTAATTTTTATCATAATTACTAGTATGGGGCTGGAGTTTTGATTTATGCTGGTATCAATATTAATAACACAGGGAATAGGGCTTACATAGAGGCAAGGTCTTTTCCTTATCCCACCCCACCAGAAAGCAGAGGGCATCTGGGAAGTGACACAGCTGGGACAGTTGACCCCAACTGACCAAAAGGATATGACATACCATAGGGCATCATGCTCAGCACAGAAAGGTGGGGGAAGAAGAAGAGGACATTTAGAGTGATGATGTTTTGTCTTCCCAAGTCCCTGATAATGTGTTATAAAGGCCTGCTTTCCTGGAGATGGCTGAACACCTGCCTCCCCATGGGAAGTGGTGAACTAATTCCTGGTTTAAATTTTCTTTAGTGCTCAGCTTTTGCTTTATCTATTATACTGTCTTTATATTAACACAAGTGTTCTCTCACTTTTACCCTTCCAATTCTCTTCCATGTTCCATTGTGGTGGGAGGGTAGGGGAGAGAAAGTGAGTTTAGTTACCAGCTGGGATTAAACAACAACAATAGCCTTGAACAAGATTATAAGAAAGCCATTAGGTAAAACAGTGAATCTAGTCATTACTTCACACTCGGTACACCTGTGGAAAAAATCTTGTGGGTTGATGGCGGTACAGAAAATGATAAAACAATGAGTTGAATCTCTTTTTCCAGTAGTTACATTGTTATGATACCTAGCCCTGAACATTTTCCTCACTCTAGCATATATTTATATTAACAGTATTATGTTTAACTATATATTATACATTATATATATTATATAATTATGATATTATATTTACACTTTTTTGTGCCTTTCTTATTAGCTTATTATGCATTTATTTACTTGATATTATGTTGGTTTCACAAAATAAAATCTACAGAACTCACTGGACATTGCCCCATAATTATTTGATAAGTACTTTCACTACAATTTACAGTACTGTTTAAATAATTATCATTTGATCTTCTATGTTAATATTAAAGGGAAGCAATCTCAGCAGCTGTCAAGCAATATTCCTTAGTGTTTTCCTATACAGTCACATGTGAGACACAGACATTCATGCATGTACACTTGTCACTGAGGAGCTTCATGGAGCCCCATTCCATTTGGAATTCTGTCTGCCTTGTGAAAAATGTCACTGCTCCTTTTAGGACAAGACGTTTGCCAAAAAACTGTATTTCCTCTTATGGGAGCAGCTTCGTATTGTGTATAAGTTAGGCAAGGTAAATAAGGCACCTTGAATTCAGCTCTGACAGCCAAGAACTTGTCTCATATAGCAATCAGGCTAGCATTTAAAAATAGTATCAAGAACAATTTACATGTTGCAATAAAATTCAAATTGAAAAGTAGTCGTAATAATCAAATTTCAAGGTTCCATGATTGATGTGTGTCAGTGGAAGAAACCTTACTTTTCCAGAGGGGAAAAAAATATTAAAACCAAAAAATGGCCCAAAGAAGTCTCTTGTTTTTCAATAAATTTAGCCTAAATAAATTCAGACTGAAACATAAGGCTTTACATAAAAAAGAAAATAATATAAATAAATTAGCAATATGTAAATGAAATTCTGGATTTCTCTTTATATCTTCTGACAGTAGGCCTTAAGACAAATCCAAAGTCAGGCTTCTGGTTAGATATCAAGAAACCTTAAATATTCCCCATTTCCACACCCAGGGGATAGCTGCAGCAACCGCAATTATCAATAATAACAGAATTGGAGACACATTCAACAGGGAAGAGAACATTATTTTATCTTTTATCTAATTTTTTATTATCAGGTTTTTTTCACACAGTCTTTGCAACAGAAAATACTTCATGCTGACTGACGTTAGCTGCCAGAGGGAATATTAAGGGATAAATCATGTGCAGTTTCTAAGATTGTATTTTACTTAACTGACTATCTGCATTACAATGGGAAAAAATTACACATATCTGTTTTGAAAAATATTGGGAAATGGCAAAACAGTGAGCAGAAAAGCACTAACACAAACAAATTTTCAGTTAAAACAGTATTATATTAAGAAAAAGAAAGTTGGAAAATGATAATTTATTAATTTATTATTAATGATAATTTATAATGATAATTTATTATTTAGAAAATAGTATCATTTAGAAAAACTCCCACTGTACATAATATTAAACAATAAAATGTTGTTCATAAAAGAAGCAATGAGAAACAACACATGGCTTTATAAACTGTATTTCTGCATTTGAAAGAGATAATTTTTACTATGCATTCTGCACAGAATCAAGAACATCATACTTAGCTTCACAATTAAAATATATATTAAAAATATTTATAACTCCAGGTGCATTTGAAGACAAATTTTTTAAAATTAGCAAGGCTAAATTGTCTTCAGTGCCTCATGGAAATAAATGCAGTAAGAGCAGAAGAATCAAAACTACATGAGTAACAATCCCAGCATGCAGTGTCAAGTCATTACAAACCCCATTGAGATCCCACCTGGTAGCACTGCTAAACCTAAAACTACATGGAATATATGAAATAATTGACTCTTGGTTAGTTATCCACTTATAGCATAAGTTTTCTTCTGAAAACCTTTTAAAGAAGTGAAGGATTCATTTGGATAATAGAAAGTGTCTGAACCCAAAATCTTCCAATTAAAAAAAAAATAAAAAACATAGAAACAGGTCTAAAGGATGGTGGCATTTAAGACTCGAAGGAAGAAATTCTTAAACAAAACAGAAAAAAAAATGTTCCCAGTTTTAACTAGACTATTAAAATAAACTGGAATTCCTTTATGTACGTACGGCACAGAATAAGCTTTGAAATAAACTTTTCTTAAACAACTCCAGGGACAATCACAGGGTAGCCCATTCCAAGATCCCATCACCCTTTCTGTGAACAATTTCTTCCTTATGTCCAGTCTAAACCTCCCCTGGTATATCCTCTTGTCCAGTCACTGGTGGCCTGGGAGAAGAGACTGACTCCCACCTGGCTACAGCCTCCTTTCAGGGAGCTGTAGAGAGGGATGAGGTCTCCCCTGAGCCTCCTTTTCTCCAGGCTAAACAACCCCAGCTCCCTCAGATGTTCTGGACCCTTCACCAGCTCCATTGCCCTTCTCTAGACAGAATCCAGCACCTCAAAATCCCTCCAAAATTGGAGGCCCAGAACTGGACACAGCACTCGAGGTGCAGCCTCACCAGTGCTAAGTGCAGAAGGACAATCACTGCCCTGCTCCTGCTGGCCACA
>PYHW01010164.1:3062633-3078543 GCA_013186435.1 Turdus rufiventris
TGCAGCTTTTCCAGGAGTGTGCTGTGGGAGACAGTGTCAAAGCTTTGCTGAAATTCAGGTGGCCAACATCCACAGCCTTTCCTTCATCCACCAGGAGAGTCACCTGGTCATACAAGAAAATCAAGCAGGACCAACCCTTCTAAATTCATGGTGCTGGTTGGGCCTGATCCCCCAGCTGTCCTGTAGGTGCTGTGTGACAGCACTCCAGATGATTCCATACCTTGCTGGGCACTGAGGTCAGGCTGACAGGCCTGTGTTTTCCTGGATCCTTCTTCCAGCCCACTTATGGATGGCCATCACATGGGCCAGCTTCCAGTCTGTGGTCCCATAGACTTGTGACATCTAAGTGGCTAAGGAAGTCACTAATTGCTTCTCCTGGGTTACAGAGGAGCCATTTTGCTCCCTGATCCCATCTACCAGCTCAGGAGGCCAGCTGTTCTGTGGATGATGTGTCTTATTCTTAAAAACTGAGACAAAGAAGTGTTAAGTACCTCAGTCTTTTCCTCATTTTTGCTAACTATATTTGCCCCTTCCCATCCAATAAAGAATGGAGATTTTCCTTGAATCCTCTTTGCTATTAAAGTATTTATGAGAACATTTATTATCCTTTACAGAAGTGGCTAGATTAAGTACCCTTTTTATCAACCTCACCACTGTCACCCTGGACAACCAGCAGTGGGTAATAATCAGAGGGCTGAATTGGTCCATGCAGTCTCCTGGTGAAATCCATACCTGGGCCCCAAGGAGGCAGCAGGTGAGGTATTCCTCATGGGATGGGTCCTGTAGACATATAGGGTCCTCAGTTCCCCTCAGAAGGGAGTCACCTGCTACAACTACCCTTCATTTCTTCTTAATAACTGAGTTTATAATCCATCTGATACAGTGCAAATGGGAGACTCTCCAGACAGATTTTTAAATTTTAGTATCATCTGCCTGACCCTCTAGATCAGAGCTCTGTTCTGTTGGGGTGTCTGAGGGTCTGGAGTGGATTCTTTAATCTCCCTTACCAGGGACCCATTTCCCTTCCCCCCATCCATCTCCTTCTGCCTGATGATAAGAGGGTCAGGACTCCTCTGACTTCTGCAGAGTTTCTCTCAGGGTTGGAAGGGCACAACTCCATCAGTCTCTTTTTCCTTTGCTCTGATACTCCTTAGCCTTTCCACTTCTTCCTTAAGTTCTTCAACTAGACAAAGACCATTCTCCAGCTCACACTGCCACAGGTGCCTTTTGCACTGTCCCCAAGTACTAACACCAAGCTCAGACACTCCCCGCAGACACTCAGTGATAGCTGGGTCCTTTGGGTCAGTCTGTCAGGGTTAGCACAGTCTTGGTAGCAGCAGTAGCAATGATTTCTGGCTTCTTATAAACCATTGCTGGATGTATCGAGTAGGGGAGAAAAAAGCAAAAGAGGACAAAATCCAACCAAAACACCACATCCACCCAACACAAAACCCACCACCAAGAGTCAGAAGGGTGCCTGCACCCTTCCTGGGGGCCCTACCTACATAATCTGCCATGCCACACCCTTGTTCACCTTAATCCTTAGAATTATTTATATCTCCTGCAAACGTTCCTGATGCTGCTCATTGGTTGCCTGATAAGAGGGTAAGAGCAGCTTAGTCAGCTCCTTTAAATCTGCTGCAAACAGTGCTGGCCTTTCCTTGCCTGATTGTCTGAAAAGAGGAAAAAAAAAAAAAACTCACCCTCTGATCCATAGGAAGAAACCTAGCTGGCTGCTTCTTGCATCTCAGTCTTTTGGGTTTTCTGTGAGCTACAGACTCTCAATCCTTGTTGTGAGCCCCTCTCTAATGACATCCCAGAAATGGTGCAATCTGGAAGCATTTCCCTGCTAAAGAGGCTCAGTCACTCCCTGCCAACTCAGCACAACCTGGCACCTGTTACCAGTGTTTACAAAACGATAAAATACTCAGCTGAGAAGTCATACAGTCCATTTTACCAAGACTGAAGATTTGCAAGTAGGAATTACATCATCTCAGATGATGAATCAAGTGATATTTTAAGCAATGAGTACAAAAGCCAGTAAAATAGGTGCCATAAAATATTCTTTGTATTTCCAAATTTCTAAATCAAGGTTTGATATACTTTATATTGTTCAAAGAAAATAATTATCCAACCTGTATTATGCAGAAATGCAAATTAGTACCATTGAAATATCAAACTATTTAAAATGTGAATGATTATAATAGTTTTTTATTTATACTATCTCATGTTTTGCTATTGTCAGCAGTGCTTGTGAACACTGGCAAAATTTTAATATTCCCCCTGTAAAAAACTTTTCCATTTTCTGTAACCATTTAGACAAGTTTGTTCTGAAAGTTATAGACTACTGTGCTTATTGGTAGTCATGTTTATTCTGAAATCGTGAGGTGCGGTAGATGGAAACCAGTAGAGAATTCATCCCATAGCTCTGGCAATATGCTATATCACATCATTATCTATTTTCTACATTTGACAGTGAATCTGCTCTGTGAAACATTTGTCACTGACTTGTCTGTCTGATTAAAATCTGCACCTAAAATATTTAATTGTTCAAAGTATGAACAAGACAGAACTGTACTACATTTTCTCCCACCAACCAGGCTTATTAAAAGAATGTGGGGTTTTTTCCCTATCTGAAAGTATTTTTCTCAAATTGTTATTCATTACCCTGCTGTTTAGGTAACAAAAATCACTGAACAGTGATCAACAAAGTTAAAGTAAATTTTGTGGTGACAAAATTTAGCAGCATTTTTTTTTTCAGCTGCTAATTTCTTCACAAGCAGAGAAACGCTCATTTCTTATTTGCAGAAACATTCATATTGTAGGAGTGTATGTGCTTTGAGGAGTTCCTAATTATCAGACCAAAATATTGTCCAAATAGGTAATTTTAAAGAAACTCCTTGACAGTCAGGGTTGTGGCCAATACCTCCTGGTCAGTTACTGAAAGAAAAAGAGAAATAAGCAATGATGTATAATTTTATATTTTCATTGTATGATTCCTACTGGAATTTTAAAGAAATGGAAAAAAAGCCCATCAATATTATTAGCAATTGTATGATTTTTATTAAAGTTTATTAATGAAAAGTATCTATTTCAGATTTTTTCCCCAAAAGCATGTGATATCCTTTTTATTATCTACATTTTCCATATGTTTTTGTGCTTTTAGCTAAAAAAAATATCAAAATTTTTGAAAATTTTATATTTAGCAGAATTTCGTGTTCACTTACAGTGCCAGTATATTCACTAACACAAGATGTTCATTTAGAAATAAATAATGAAAAGAAAATATCTGATTCAATTCACTAATGTTTGATATTATAATTTCTCACAGGAAGTGACTTATTTTTTTTTTAGGTGATGAAAACAAAATGACGTTGATCTTTGCAGCCACTGTTAATACAAACAAAATGAATAATAGTTTTTTCTAGTACTGGCTTTCAAACAGGTACACTTTGTTTCCTTGCTCGTGCTCACTGTCTCCTAGGAGATGGATCACATTGTCAAAGGCTAAGTGAAACTAAAAATCAAGATAAAATTTATTGACTGAATTGTTGTGGTTTTTGGTTTTTCTTTTACATGTAGCTCCTCTCGAGCAAAACAAGGAATCTGGATTATAAAAGCAACATAGACATGGAAATCAAAAAATTATTAGTCCGACCATCTGTTTTGCATTTAACTGAATGAAAGAATACCAGGATAGCAGGAAGTTCAAGAGGAAGAAGGGGGAGAACAAACAAACAAACAGAAAAACCCCCATAAAAATCTTCATAAAGTTAAATCAATTCATGATTAAGGACGCTATTTACCAAACTGCAGTTAGTACCATGGGGTAAGTGAATAGCACCTAGAAGTAGTAACACTGCAACAGCAGGAATCTTGTGACCTCAGCACAGTCCAGTTGCTGCAGGCGTGTTCCCCAGCATCAAACACCTGCATTCAGATTTCTTGCAATTGTGGCCTCCCTATCCACCCACCTTTCTCTGGGCTAGGAAATTTTCAGGATGGCTTGTCAAGGGAAAGAGGACCTGGAAGGCGCTTGTAGAGAGGAGGTGAAAAAGCTATGATTCTCAAGGAGTGAGCATTCTCACACCACATTTCTGTTTGCAGATCAATGTTTTCCTGTGAAATATGTCTTCATTTAGGGAATTCCTGGCTAGGATTATATAAGAAAAATAGATACTTTAAATATTAGCTGCTCCACTCACTTTCTGATAAAAAATATTTTGAGATGCCCAAAGAATGCAGTTACCAACTACAGTGATGTATTATTATTGTCATAATTATGTCTTTGAAAAAGTTTATGCAAAGAAATAAGATTTTTCTTCTTTTTGTACCGAAGTAAATTTTTGCTAAATATATTTTTCCTCCTGAAGAATGATGTTTTGTAAAACATGGTATTTTTCCTCTGGTGTTTGTGTTGTGCCCTCTTTTCCTCTTTGACTCACATATTCACAAGCAGAGCCATGTGCACATATGTATGCTCATGTATACTCTTGAACGCTCTTCCAGAGGTTTAAATGACAGCCAGTCTTGCTCCAAAATCCACCATTTTATAAGAACAATACATTTTCTTTGCCCCAACTGCACTAAATGACTCAGAGAGGGCTTACTTCAACATAACTGTCATTGCACTGCCTTGCATTTCTGCCCGTTTTCCTCGCTTGCAAAGGGGAGGGTGACAAGAACTCAGGAATGATGACTGGGTGGTGGTGGTTGGTTTCTATTTGGAGGAAACTATTTGGGAAACTGTAGAGTTCTTTTATCTGTCAGTGATATAACAGAGTCTGACATGCCTAGCAGTAGGCAGAAGCAGCTGTCAGTAGTAGTATAATTTATTAGTATCTCTTCTTGAGTAAGAGGGCTGACAGACTAACATGGGAGCAGAGGGGAAATATACCAAGCTACCATCTTGCACCTCAGGCTCATACTGCCGATAGCCCACTGTGGAGTGTACACAGCATTAAATATGTGTTGACTAATTCTGTGGCACAGTCCACTGATAAGGAAAATGGCTGAGGCATTGCTCCATCTTCTAGCTGAGAGTCCCATGCCCAACATGCTGTCTTCCAGAATCCTCACCAGGAATAGCTAGAGTTGTCCACAAACAAGATGGCTTGGAAGAAGAAAAGAAAAAAGGGCGTGTTTTATAAAGAAAGTTTGAGAATCAAAAATA
This sequence comes from Turdus rufiventris, assembly GCA_013186435.1. NCBI lineage: Eukaryota > Metazoa > Chordata > Aves > Passeriformes > Turdidae > Turdus > Turdus rufiventris. Next base: position 3,067,807 of record PYHW01010164.1, read on the forward strand.
AAATTAAAAAAAAAAAAAGTGTGGTAGATAAAAAAAAGTGTTTTAAAAATCAGGAACTAGCAATTGTTGCTTAGTAATTATAGTGAGAAAATCAATTTGGTTGATGATGTGCTGCTGATGTTTAAGGTGAGTGAATATCACATATTGAAAGAGAAGAAATCAGTTGTCTGTGCTTATTAGATGAATATTAGTAAGTGGTAGTGAACAGAAAACACTTTTTTGGTTCTTACTACTGCTTTGGGAAGTGCTAGAAGGAAGGTGACTCATGGGCACTCATCAGAGTACTCCCACACTTGGGGCCCAATTCAATATGGACTTCAATATGACAGCTACTAAACACTGTTTTTAAATGTCAACTTTACAAGCACTTTTAAAAAGCCAACATTTCCTTACCTTAGTTCCTGCAACATTGTTGCCTCCGTGGCTGGCTTCTTTGAGGAGAGGTTTTTCAGGGATTTTTGTGGGTTATTTTTCTTTTGTAGCTTGTGCACAAAAAGTGACTATAGTAATTCCATGGTAATGACTGGTAAATAAAAATAATGTCTTATTGGTGAATTCTGTGTTATACTAAGGTACAATCAAGATACAAAATTCAGGCAGTTTTAAAAAACTTATACTTCCAAGTATCATGATAATGATTACAGGCAAGAGCTGCTTCGCTACTTCAGGTTCATTATCTTTAAGAGTTTATTGTGAACCTTTTAAAAGTCTTTGCCATGCAACAGAGAAATAGAAACTGAATTAACAATTGCTTCAGCTTGATAATGAAGCCAAAGAACAATTCCTAATTCAATCTATTGTTAATTGATACTACACTATAAATGTTGGAGAGAAAGGTAGCAGTGATTTAAGGGAAGGCTTAAGCAGTAATGGTGTTGTTCAGATTCTCCATAATCCTAAAATAAATGAAGTCTTTTCCTGAAGTTATTTTTTTTTAATTTTCTCTTTTTAATCCTCTCAGCTGGTGAAAATTCTGCATCTTTAATAAGAACTGTACAAATAATTATTTAATGCAGCAAAGATCTGAAAAATATATTTCAGATTATTGCTTGCAAAGATTATGTTGGATTTAATAGACAAGTAACTACTTGCACTTGCTGGGCTTGTAGAAATAAGCATATATATTAACATTTCTGCACTGGACTCAGTCTTCCCCTCTACCTTTCCCTAGCAATAGAAAGACAAAGGTACTGTTTAAACTTGCCAATTAAATTAATATGTAAACCTGTATATAATTTAATATCAATTTTTTTTCCTCGAACAACAAAAATGTGAGTAATGTTGAATGTTTTGCTTGTATTTTGGACTTCATATTTATGTAAACTTTGGAGGTTACATTAAACTTTCCTGGGAACATATTATTCCATAAGTAATAATTTTACTGTCTTGCAACTTCCTTTGGAGTAGTCTGTACTGGTGACCACCTCAATTCTTTTGGTAGCAGGGAAGAATGTCAGAAAGAACAGGAGAGCCTACATGGTCAACATGTGTCTTAAAGAACTGCTGCTATGAGTGCAATTTTGGTGTTTTCAGTCACAGGGTGGTTTATGGGACACCAAGCCTGCTGGACACAGATGGATTTCACCTAAAAGGGGGAAAAGAACTCTAGCCCATGAGTTGGTAGGGCTGATTGAAAGAGCTTTTGACTAGATTTAGAGGAGGATGAGGTTAAGAAAGGCTTGCTAGAGAGGAGCTTGGGGATGGCATGCTGGTGTTAGGAGTTGAAATAAACTGATACATGGAAAAGACTCTATAACTCATGAGAAATGAGAGTTATAAAGTAGATATGCATTTATTTAGCCCTGAGGGGCATGGGGAATAGTTTGTCTCAAAGCATGCACACCAAAACTTCAAACTACTGCTCTATTTATTCCCTATAAGTTTAGGATTACACAATATGCTTAATATATATTCATGTCCTAGCCCTGCCTAGACCCACCTACCCTCACTTCGTATTACAATTAACCAAAAGTCCTTTTGTGCTTGTATCTCCCCATTTCAGGGGTCGTTGGGGGTCTCTGACAAAGCCTTCCAAACTCTTAATTGTATTTGAACTTTTCAACTTTGCCTCCAGAACCTGCATCTTAGCCTTTTGGGCACATTCTAGGCCTTGAGATTAGTCCTCGTTGGTTTAGGGTTTTGGATTTATCACTTATCACTGGTAGCCTTACACCTCTCACCCTGTTTGCAAGTTCTGGCTCTCACAAACCAATCTGCCTCTCCTCTAGATTTTTTGTAAGCATAGTAAATGTCAGGTATTCCTCATCTTCCTGGTTTTGGATGAACTATTCCTTACTTTTCAATTCCCTGTTTCAAACAACCCAGCTGAAGTGCACCTACACAAAGGAATGCAGTATGGAGAACAAACAGGAGGAGCTGGAAGCCATTGTGCAGCAAGAAAATTATGACATTTTCACCAGTACAGAAATTCGAGTGCTGCAGTGAATGGCTCTGAGCTCTTCAGAAGGGACTGGTGAGGTGGGAGTGGGGTTAGAGTTACTGTGTACATTAGGGAGTGTTTCAACTGTACAGAGCTCTAGGACAATGATGATAAGGTTGAGTGTCTACAGGTAAGAATTGGGGAAAGCTTAACAAGGCCACTGTCCTGGTGGAAATATGTTGTAGACCACCCATCCAGGATGAGGAGGCAGATGTATTCTGAGAGTAGCTGTCTGACATTTCACTGTTGCAAGCACTTGCTCTTGTGGAAGACTAACTTGCCAGATATAGCTGGAAACTCAACACACTAGCGTGTGGGTGAGGGAAAGGCTGTGAATGTAGTCTACCTGGACTTTAGCAAATCTTTTGATAACAACTCCCACAGCATTCTTCTGAAAAAGTTGGCAGCCCATGGCTTAGACAGGTGCACTCTTCACTGGGTTAAGAACTGGATGGATGGCTGAGCCCAGAGAGTGGTGGCGAACAATGCCACATCCACCTGATGACTGTCAGTAGTGGGATTTCCTAGGGCTCAGTACTGGGGCTGGTGAATGGTCTAGGGAGTACAATAATTTCACAGTTATAAGCCGCATCATTTTGACTAAAATTTTGCTCCCACCCCGGAAATACAGCTTACACTCAGGAGCGGCTAATGTGTGAAAAATTTTCTGAAATTTCCAGCCCCAGAAGTGCAGCTGAGGTGCCAAGCCAAGTACCTCCTAGTAAAACCCGGGTTTACATGATTGTTACAAATTGGTTACTCTGTTTTGTGGCAGGTGGAGCCAGGCTCCGTGCTGGCAGCGCAAGGGTAGTGGGGAGGCAGGGGAACTCCCTCCTTCAGGCAGCGCAGCCCAGGGGAGAGGCGGGGGCTGTGTGCTGCCATCCCCGCAGCTCAGGGGGGAGGCGGGGGACTTCCTCCCCCGCCTGCTGCTGCCACCACAGGAACAGGCAAGCTCCATCCCCGCCTGCTGCCACTGCCGAGGGTGCTGGAGGGCTCCTTCCCCTCCCACCACCACTGCCGTGGGTGCCAGGGGGCTCCATCCCCGCCTGCCACCATGTGGCAGCGCTGGGCCAGGGCGAGCCAGCCTGACAGCAGCGGTGGCTGGCCCTGAGTGGCCCCGCCAAGCAGCAGCGCAAAACTGGGCTACCTGGCCCTGTTGGCAGCCCTGAGTGGGCCGAGCCCGCACGGCCCGAGTTGAGCCAGTAAACCCCGAGATCCCGCAATTCTGTTACTATTTGGCAACTTTGTTGTCCTGCTGCGAATGACAGAGCGGCTTATAATCAGGTGCGGCTTATGTATGGACAAAGAACGAAATGTTGCCGACACCTGGAGATGCATCTTATAGTCAGTGCAGCTTGTAATGAGGGATCTGGGGTTGTTTAGCCTGGAGAAAAGGAAGCTCAGGGCAAACCTTATTGCTTTCTACAACTACCTGAAAGGAAGTTATAGTAAGGTAGAGACTGTCCCCTTTTGTTATGCAACCAGCCACAGGACAAGAGGAAATGGGCTCAAGCTGCACCAGGGAAGGTTAAGATTGGGCATCAGGAACAATTTCTTCCCGAAAGGGTGGTTAAAGCATTGGAACAGGCTGCCCAGGGAAATACTGGCTTCACAATCCCTGGAAGTGTTCAAGAAATGATTTGACATAGCATTTAGTACTATGGTCCAGTTATGTGGTGCCGTTCAGTCAATGGTTGAACTTGATAATCTTAGATTATTTTGTGATTCAACAGGGTTGTAATTCAACTTACTGCTGAACTTTTGACCTGATCTATTCTCTCAGTTTCTTATTGAGAGATTTACATAGGATGTGCTCTAAATATGCTGCAGAGACCAGAAGGTACACTTGGTGGCTGCTGGATGGACCAGGGGTTTTAATCCAGTGAGTCTCTGGGGTCTAGGGTTCACTCCTGATATGGCCATAGGTCTGAGCCAGGTAATAGAAAAACCTATATACATGTGTGCCTGCAACATTGTATATATTTATATATATGCATGCATACATATATATGTGTATGTGTGTGTGTGCGTATGTATGTATGTGTGTATCTATGTATGTATATTCTGCTAATGGCCTTTTTTGCAGAGAGAAGGGAACAGGTGAGGCTGTTGGTGGTGTCTTCATTTGAGCAAGAGCTGTATTTTCTGTCTGTGTTGACCTATGCAGCCAAACAGGTGCATATGATGCATACTGTATGTATGTGTATATATGTTGAGAACACACACTCAGCTTCATTCCTAACTAGGCCTGGGAGAATGGAGCTGTGGTAGCCTTGCCTCTGTTGGTACCATGTTCAGCAACTTTTAAAAGTTAAGACCCATGGGACAAATGTACAATTTAAATGCCATTACCTTCCTTCAAGGAAAAAGCAAAAGTGTTTCTTGCAAATTGGTTTTACATGGATGCTGAGAAATGTTTGCTTAACCAGAAAATCTTTTTGTAAATAATGACTTCAGAGACCTTGAGGCAATTTATAGCTGGCTGAAATGCACATAAAAACAGGGAAAAGGGTTTTACATTTAAAGCATGATGCTAACTCTCCAGGAACCCAGTCTATAAAGGTATTTACCAATGAAGTTTTCCTTAGGGATGTCAATGTAGACATCAGTTATTGGGGAAGACAGAGTGTATATGTTCTACCATTGATAAGACTGATTCCTTAGGGTGATTAGGTATTTGTCTTGGGAAGACTCATGTTTGAAGACAGCATTTAAACAGTCAGCTAAAATGAGGTCTCATTGCTGCAGTGACTACCTACTGCCCAATTTAATTTCTCAGAATTTCTTATGGAGCTTACAATCAGCAGCTGTTTGACCTCAGAGTTGCAACAACTGGCCTTTGTAAGAGCATGCTCACCTGTTTGATCCATTTTCTGTCATTTTCATGATAACTAAGTTTAATATAATCTTCCTGGCAAGGTATCCCTGTGTAGTTCAAGAATCAATGTGTATGCAAACACTCCTTTCTTGTATATCCTTCCTGTTGTTTCCCCACCTCTGTAAATAATTCACAGCTGAACTGCTCATTGTATATAAAGAAAATTTAAGAGAAAATTCCAAGCTTTCAGAGATGCTTTGATGCTCAAGGGATTCCTTAATCGCCATCAGATCCCTCTGAGATACAGGCAAATAACCTACATCTCAAGTACAATACACCATCATTCCCAATTGTATATATTATTTTATGAACTTGCACCAAGTGTGACAGTTTCAGTGCATATAAAAAAGTCATGATTGAGTAGCCCTTGAGACCCACCCTACATTTTCCTTTCATGAAATTATTGCAATGAGAATACACAGCAATATTCTCTTCAGGCTTTCCAAAAAAAGGATTTTTTAAGGATGATTTCAACCACAGAAACTCTCTGCACAGCACTACTTTATTAGTTCTCTAGTACATTTTTATCAGCTTCCTCCTGAGAGCAACTCTATTACCATTTCTCTTTGGAGAAGCACAACCTTTCCTTATAATCCTAAGGTCACATAGCACAGCTAAGTGCTCAGCTGTTAGGTGGTGTCTCTTTGAGCTGAGTCAATACCTTGGTTATGAAATAACCTTACCTTTAGTGATTGGCTGGCTTGAAAGGGCTCCCTTTTCCAGTCAGTTCTGGGTACATCCCCATAAATGTAGGGAAGCTTGTCAACTTATTCTCATGCTTAGTTGCAGATAAGGTGCAATTTGTTTCAGTAGGATGGGGATTTCCAAAGTGGAAGAGAGGGCTAAGTACGTGTAAGGGTGAGCACCTGAAGTGACATGCCTTGTGTGTCCCCTCTCTTGCTGTCTGCTCACATAGCTGTTACCACAGGTGGGATATATTTCCACTTGGTACTCCTTCCATCGTTCCTTTCCATGGATGTTGTTATACCACTGTTGGGTTTTATTGCCTGTGTCCATAGGCTGTGCTGTCTTTGTCGTTGACTCTAGACTTTATGCAGTCTCTTGGCCGTCTAATTACCTTTAGGCCACATATATTTCTCCCTTGTTGCTTTTGATTAGGTTACTTTTACTGTTCTGTAGCTATTGTTGGCAATGCACTAAACTCAAGATGTCATTCCGATGGGGGCAGAGAAGGAAAGAGAGGAAATTCTAAAGTTTAAATTGTGGGAATGTACCTTAAAATTTGTGTTTAAGATTCAGAATATTTTTAACCTTCTAGTACCTTTTGAGGAATTAAAAATAAGCTCAGTCCTCCTTCTGCTACTGTAGTATACTTACCCTGTAGTGAATGTCTGGAATTTAAAAAAAATCTTTGATCCCAACATTTTTCCTTCTTTATTTCTCAGAATAAGAATATTTCATTTGGGATATACTATCTTCATCACCTCAATATATTGTAATATTGGTGAATACTTCCGGATTAAAATTAACATTTTTCCTACTTCTCTATGCTTTTAAATTCAAGGTATTTGTTAATCTATTTGTTAGATAGTTCTCAATCTTTTTCAAGGTACTTCTCCTAAATTTCTCTAAATAAGAGGGATTAATTTAAACTGATTTTTTTTTCCTTCTAGAGGGTCTGAACTGAAGTTTGCAGCTCTTGATAAAATAATTCGCTATCCTCTTCACTTTTGCAATCCAGAAACTACATGTGAATTACAGTTTAGATAACTGTGTCTAAATCCTGTGCTTGAAGTAATGCCTGTATTTTCTGTAATGAGTAATTCCAGATTTTCTCCCTAACACCTCCATGAGATAAAGTGATCCAGTTCTGTACCAATCTGTGTGCACCATTTCCTCTTCTTTTTCACTATTTCCTAAGTAATAATATGCAAGTATGTTTCAATAGCCCCCATATATATACATATATATATAAAAGGACCCTCATTTTAAAAGATCTCTTATTGATAATATATATGAGCAGCAATTTTATGAAGCTCTATTTTCTATTTTCACTTGAATGCTTTGATGTTTTTTACATTTTTCAGATTGTTTGTAACAGTGCTAACAGAACACTTCAAACTCCATGAAGAGTAAGCCTGAGGGCCTAGTGGCAGCAAGCCTGTGAACTAAAATTAACACACTGTGAAGTGCATGCTTGCCATCTTTTAAAACTATAGTGAACTATTAAAAGTCAATGTCAATACATAAGACATTTGTAAAGGCATCACTACATTTTAGATTAAACCCAGTAAAGTATTTCTGGCATAATTATACAGTCTTTTAAGACTTGAAAGTTCATTTCAAAAGAAATTCTTAGATCCTAAAAATCATACTTAAATCTAGATTAATTATCATTTAATTGGTGGTTTGGTTTTTTTTTCCCAATTATAGTTCCTGTCCTTCACTAGTATCTAAAATAAAATAAAATTAAACAATATTTTAATCAATGTAGTCAGACATTTTTGCATTGTTTCTTTGCATAATCTTGCTATCAGAAATATATACATTTTATTCTTTCAGTGCACAACATATAAAATCATTGTACTAATGTTGAGTCTTTACTAATTTATATTTTTAATCTTTAATCCCTTCAAGCAGTATAATTTGTATATCAAACTGATAAAACTATATTTTAAGTGTTCATGATTCATAAAAATTAATTACAAAGCATTTTTAGATCACCTAAGCTGATGTTTTATATGTCAAAGTCCCATTGACCTCCTATATACAAAGGTCCCTAACCTGTTCACATTTATCATACACTTTATATTCCTTTTAGAAAACAAAAAGTATCAGCAGTATTCAGTAGATCAGCCAAATGAAAGATCAAGGTTGCACTAATCAGCCCAAAATTTATGGTATGGGGGTTTTTTTGTATGAGATATGCCAAAATGAACACATTCTCTATTGCAGAGAACTTCTTAATCACAACTAAAAGATTGTTTCAGAACCATAAACTAACTGGTTAATGTGAGCGTTAGTATGTTAGCACGATTAAGTTTCTGAGAAACTTAATTGTCTAAATAATATCATGTGTTAAATACCTCTGGTAAATATTTTCTCTCTGGTTGTGACTATCTCTGATATTAAATAGGATGAAGAAAAATATTAAATAAGATCTATTTGATCAACTTTTGATTGAGAAGAAAAGTATTTCTCAAGTTTACAGATAGATACAGAAAGCCTTTAAACAGAAAATTTATTTACAATAATTGTATTTTTGCAAATCAGTTAATATCTGATTCATCAGTACAAACATAAACAACTGAAGATAAGAGAGTGATCACAACCAAGGACTCAAATCCTTTTGACCTTTAAATATTTTAATTCCCCGACTGCAGTGAAACTTAAATAAAGAAGTTTAGTCTCTTTGGACAATTTCAGCTGAAAGTAACACCAGTTCCAAGCACTCTATTTCATATCTAATTACCCCACAGCTAGGAAATTACATCTTATTTCAAGGTTGAGTTTGTCTAATTTTAATTTTCAGCCCCTGGAACTTGTTACGTGTTTATCATCAGCTCTGAAGAACTCCTGTTTGCTAATGTTTTGTTGCCATGTGTTCCTTTGTTTAGGGATTGAGTCATGTCTTTAAGTTCTGTTTGGTAATATGAAATATTTTAAAACATACCAGATTTATTTTTCAGCCCAAGGACCCTATGAATCATTCTGGTAGTCCATATTTCCTCTAAAGAATAGACACAAAAATTAGATACAGCATGGTATTTCCCATTAGTGCAATTGTTTTGGTACAAAATGACCAAAGTAGGAGCACATTTTACTCCTACTTTTCTGTATCCAGGAATCTCATTAATCCTCATAACATTAAAGTAGAAACTTATGCTGAGATTGTTGGGTCTCTTAGCCACTGCCTTCCAAGACAGTCTTTCATGTTTTCCTTATTTGATTTTCCTCAGTGGAACAGTTTTTATTTAGTTATTATATAATATGAAAATATTATATTATTTGAAAATATTATATTATTAAATATTTTCTTGGAACATAATCAGTCTACTGCATCTGAGAACTTGAATGGTAAGACAAAAGGTATCACACTGATCAGATGGAAAAGCATGAGTTTCTTGAACTATCACAAGCAAGTAGAAGATGGTAACTCCTGGAAAACCAGATCTTCCTTTTATATTCTCCACCATGGTAAATATATATATTTATACATTTGAAATTCTATATAAAATGCATGGAAAGAGCTGGGTCCATACTAAAGTAATAATGGGTCCAATAAATTTATCAGAGAGCCTTGTAATCATAGAATCACAGAAACACAGAATGATTGAGGTTGGACAGAAGGTCTAGAGGTCATCTGGTCTAACCCTTTTGCAACAGGCTCACCTCAAGCTGGTTGCCCAGATCATTGGCAAATGGATTTTTAATATGTCTACAGATGTACACATTACAACCTCCCTTGGCAGCTTGTTCCAGTGCTCAGCCACCATCGCAGTGAAAAAAGTGTTGCTTGATGTTCAGATAGGATTTTCTGGGTTTCATTTTATGTTCATGGCCTCTGTCACTGGGTGCTATTGAGAAAAGTCTGACTGTCTTCTTTGCATCATTCCATCACGTATTTATATCCATTGATAAAATTCCCACTGAGCCTTCTTTTCTCCAGGTTCAACACTCCCAGCTTTCTCAGTCTTTTGTCATAGAGGCATGCCTCAGTCCCTTCATCATTTCAATGGTCCTTTGTTGAACTCTATTCAGTATGGCTATATCTTTCTTGTGCTCTGGAGTCCAGAACTGGCCACAGCACTCCAGGTGCAGCCTCACCAGTTCTGAGTAGTAGGGAAGGATCAGCTCTCTCAGTCTGCCAGTAAAACTCCTTCCTCCTAATGCATCCCAGGACAGTCTTTTTTGCAGCAGGAGCACATTGCTGGCTTGTGGATTGCTGGATTCCTTGTCTGAAAAGGTGTTTCCAGACAGTTGGACCCAATATATGTTGTGCCCAGGGTTCTTCCTTCACAAGTGCAAGACTATGCAATTCCCCTTTCTTGAACTTCTTGAACTTCCTATCAGCCATTTCTCCAGCCTGTCAAGGTCCCACCTCATAGCAGCACAGTCCTATGGTGTGTTAGCCACTCCTCAGTTCCATATTAATTAATAGGAAACATCAAGGAGATGGTTGGTTTTAAATATCACACCTCTACAAGCTTTAGCTACCAAAACGGTAAGAAGCACTCTCTAAGGGATAAAGAGGTCCACAGTTGTGAAAACTTGTCTTGAAATTAGTTATCTATGTCAGATGAATTCTTAACTATTTTTAAAAAATGGATGTAGAGGCACCACTTTCTCCCATTTTTGTACTTCAGAGTTGCAAGAAAAGCCATTTACTTATGGTACTTAATAAATGTGAGGTGTTGAAAAGTGAAGAATTTATGAGTGCTAATTCTTCCTTTCTGCG
>PYHW01010164.1:3081487-3108457 GCA_013186435.1 Turdus rufiventris
CGAGGGGGCCCCGTGCTGCCATCGCCTCGGCCCGTGGGGTAAGCGGGGGACTCCTGCCCCCGCCTGCCATGGCAGGAGCAGGCAGGCTCCGTCCCCGCCCGCCGCCGTTGCCATGGGAGTGGGGGGTGGCTCCGTCCCCGCCCACCGCCACGGGAGCGGAGAGGGCTCCGTCCTGGCCCTGTCAGCAGCCCTGAGCAGGCCGAGTCCGCACAGCCTTAGCCGAGCCAGTAAACCCCCTGCCATGCCATGAGTCTGTTACTATTTGGCAACTTTGTTGCACGCAGGTCCTCGCTGTGAACAACAGAGCGGCTTATACTCAGGTGCGGCTTATTTAAGGACAAAGAACGAAATGTTTGCCTGCACCCAGAGATGTGGCTTATAGTCTGTCCGGCTTGTATTCATGAAATTACTGTATTTTTTCACAGACTTTTGTTGCTTTGGCAATATCCTATTCTGTCAAGTTCCTGTTCCTTCCAGAGTGGATTTGAACTCTTTTACCCAGTCAAATAAGAATATTTTAAATTTCTTTCCTTACCAAATATCCCTCTGAGCTGTTTTTCATTAGTACTTCCAGAAACAGGTTTTCCAGATTGTTAAGATAAATGGAGGTCTTTTACAACGTAGCCCTGGATTAATTTGTCCTTAAATTTTCAAAGTAAAAGTTCAGGAAACACTTATTGAAAATGAAACTACTGAAGGGGTATGGAAAGTAATCTCAAGGGACATGTAGACAGATGTGTGACAGATTATTTCATTTATTTGTAAAATACCTTTTGTATAAACCAAATGTCAACCCTTATTAGTTGTAATTTCATCACAAACAGAATTTTGTTTGTTTGGTTTGTTTTTGTTGGCAAGGTTTGGGCTTTTGTTTATTTGTTTTGTAATTTATGTCAGACTGAATCTGTGTGCTAGAGAACAGAAAATTCACGTGGGATATTTCTTTAATTTGTTAACTGGAGGCTTCTTCCAAGATAGTCTGAATACCTGTAGTTACAGTAGCTGTGCAAGAGCTTATCCCCCAATTTGAAAGCTGATGGGTTTGAAAGCTGATGAGTTTGAAGGCACCTTCCAAGGTCATCTAGTCCTGCCCCTCTGCAATGAACAGGTGAGTCTGTTTATGCTAATACCTCCTTACCCACCTTTCTAGGAAAAAAAAGAACAAGTAATCTAAGCCTTTGACATAATTATTTAAACATATTTAAAATAAATTCTGCTATTTCCATAAATTTAAATATTTATTTATATTTTTAATAAATAAATAAATCCAAATCTATTTACAAGAATCACTACTTACCTAATTATTTATTTTTCAGTCATTTTCCTTCTTATATTACCCTTTCTTTATGTTTCTCAGCATTCATCTTTCTGCCATACAGCTATGTCAATTGTACTGCATAAAAGTACAGTTACTAAAGAATTTTCCTTTGATCCTTTTAACACAGTGGAAAAATGTACATTCCTTCTGAGCAGCATAATTGCCTTATTTTTTTTTTCTTCTCAGCTCAATATGAAAAGTAAAGCTCCTGTAGTTTGAGCAGTTGACAAAATAAAGATGAAAAGTCTATACATCTTTTTCATTTTTCATCACAATACTAGTATTATTAGCTGAGGAGATCATATAACAAGCCCTGCAACTGCCGAGTAAACTAGATCCCACTTAAACAGCATATCCCAGTGGAAGCAGAATGTGCCAATTAAATGATCATCCCAATTACAAGAGGCTCATGGGGATACATTGTGCTGGTGTGGTTTATAATCACTTTCATTTCATGGACTGATTAAAACAAGAACAGTATCAGCTTCTCATCTTTATTACCAAATAGAGATAATTTATTTTTTTTCCATACAGGGATTCTTTCCTGTATCTGTGACAAAAATAGTGGAACTGTTTGTACAGTATGTGCCAAAATAAAAAATAACTTTTTATTCCTATGTGGTTCAGCTGAATTGTTTATGGTTTGATGATGAAAAGTCCATTGTCTGAGTAATGTGTTTTACTATCAGGGAAAGAATTAGATATTGAACTATTGAGCTCTGTCTTCATCCCAGAGGAATCAACTGGAATTACTGACTCTTGAACTGAGAGCAAAGCTCAACACATGTTTTAAACACAGAAGGTGAAATCAATGAGCTGAAATTATCAGACTTCAGTGGAAACAGAATTTTATTTATCGAAAGGAAAAAAAAAAAAAAAAAAAGAAGGAACTTTTCACCTAAAACTAGAAATCTACAAATAAACCAATCCATCTTATCCTTGAATCAGGCACCTGCCTTTGGAGAAACTTGGAAGAACTGAACACTCTTAGGGAAAAGATAATTCTTTTCACTGTTAAAAAAGTGATAAAGAGGAGGATATTCACACGAACATAGTGCTGTTTTACTGGATTTTACCTTTTAAAACCCAGAGTTCCTCCCCCTCCAAAAAAACCAACCCAAAACAAACCAAACAAAAAACCCTCACAACACACACCCTTTCATGTATTTTCACAATTAAGCTAATTCAAAGAGCAAATTTTGTCACAGAACAAACAAGTGTAGCTGAAGCAAACTAGCTATGTTCTTGAGTGCTTCTAGTGGTATGCCACTGATTTTTTAAAATTGGATGAATCAACCGAAAGGGTGGTTATTTTTATCGCTCACTTCAGGTTTTTCATTAGAGTGTGATGAGGAAGATCTGAAAGAAATCCTTGGTTCTTTTATAGAGTCAGTAGGTGACTCCAGGCAGCTAAATTAGATGTCTTAAATTTCAGGATGTGATTACCCTGCTGAGAAACAACAGGGAGGTATGCATCTGTATTTTTTACTGATTGTACACTAGATACAGAATTCCAGAAACTTGAATCCATACATCAGAGGAAACTTTAAAAGAAAACTGGTATGGTATCGATCTCATGTCTCTACCTTCAAAATTAGCCAAGAGCTATTCAGAATTTTCTACACTCACAACTTGACATTTTTATTTTGTTTTAATGGAATACATAATTTCGATTTCAGGCAGTTTTTATTCTAAATGACCTTTAATCTAGCCATTAGGACCCTTATTAAATCTACCATTAATTCCAAGATCTTTAAGATTTAAAGTATGAACATATTTTATTAGGTTAAACATGGATCTTGGACCTTAAATTTACATTTAGATTAATAAATTATGTCAATGTATACATATTAATATCTATACATATTATGATAGTAACTTTCAGATGACTATACATTAAAAAAATAAATTAAAGGATATATACAGTACATATAAACCCATATAAATAAAACAGAACACACCACTAATGCCTAAAGAAAAAATATTTGCAGGTCCATTTGAAACGAGGAAAACTCATTAAATTGTTGCGATAAGATAGAAGCGATGCATTAAAGGACAAGTTCTGCAAAGGAGAGGTTCTTGTGCTGACATGGCTGATGATGTGCAGGCTGAATATGCAGTGAGCATGTAGACAAAAGAAAGATGTAGATAAAATTTTGGGATTCAATTCTGCCAACAAATTGTCTTTTCATTAATACAGGACTAGTATTCTATCCAAATTCTGCAAAAGCAGATTTCCTATTACCCATTCTCACACATTTACTTGTAGGTAAATGTATGTTCTTCACTTTATCCTTCCTACATATACCTATAATAGATTGGCAGGAACACTTTATCTTTCTCCTTTTTCTGGATCACCATTAAAGGCTGCTGTACCTCCTTACCTAGCTTTCTATCTTTTCCTTAGCTTTTTAAAAGTAAGCTCCTTTAGGAGACCCTCCTGTTATGAGTAGGAATCCAAGAATAACTGCTCTTATGTTTAGCCATCAGCAATTTAATGTTCCTTTCTAGTCCCAGGGGTAACAACCTGTTTCTTTTATATTTTATATTTTATCTTTCTGTACAACCACTGCTTCTAGCACCATTTTTCTAACAATGCTGCTTATCCTTGTATAGCCTTGTTTGGAATGTAGTACGTTATCAGTTAAATACAGCTCTTGCAATTTCATTTTCTTTTCTCTTCAGATATCAAAATCTAGTTAAGTAGTCCATTACAAGGGTTTCACCCCCACGGTAAGTTTCTTGACTTTCATGACTCTTGATGGGGAAATATCCGGTGTGATCAATGAAGAATTAAAAGTGCTACTGCTATTGCTGTTAATGGGAATAGTGAGATGCTTTCCCACACTTCACATTGTCAGTTCACCCTTTGATGTCTAGGACATGCTTCAGGGCAAAACCTAAGTTGTAAAGCATTATAATTGACTATAACATTTGAAATAAATACATTTAGGTTTTCTTAAATTCAGCTTACAGTAATTGATTTCTTTAGATATACAAGAAATCTGAAAAAAATATAATTGGAAGGTTACCAGAGACAAACTTTCCAGTATCTACTTCTAACAATATGCAATTTCTAGGAGTAACTAATGGTTTACAAATTCCTAGGTCAGTATGCCTGGTGCAAACTTTTCTAAAGATTATTATTATATTTCTGTAAATATAGATCCAGCATACTAATATGCACAGATGTAATTAATTACTCAATATTTCACAGAATCCAATCTATTTTCTTTACAATTTTAAATTGCAAACATTTATGTTTCAGAAAGGAATGACATTGCCTTTTGTTCCTTAGAAGCTAGAGTTTATAAAAATTAGGTCCCTTGCTTAAAGAATGGTGCTGGTAACACCAAGATCATGGGTCTGATCCCACATGGGCCATTCACTGAAATTTGACTGGATAATCCTTGTGGGTCTCTTTGAACTCAGAATATTCTGTGATTCTGTGAAAACAGTTTAAAAGAAGACACTTTACAGTATTGAATGGACACAGATGGGGTTTGTCTTATTTTTCTGAGAAGAAACAAAACTGGAAAAAGTAGTTCTAATTACTTTCAGAGTACAACTGCAGAAGGTGTGACATCCAGCTCCAGAAATGCTCTCAAACATATGCCTAATATTAAGCATATGATTTCTAAAATTCTCGAAATTAGACTCTTGTTAAAAGTTATTGTGACTCAAGGTCTGCTAAATTATCAGCAAATTATTAGCAAAATATCTGTTGTCTCTCTATATGCCCACTTCTGTTAGAGCATTCAGTGCCAGCAGATATGTATGGTATTGCCAGATATGTAAATGGTACTTTTCAATTCAAAATGCAAATAGAAAGTCATGACTGTAAGGTAGAAAACTGTAAAACTTTTGGAGAATTTATAAACTAATGTACCATCATTTTACATACTTAGGTGACAAAAACACATATATTTATTACATTAAAAGTGCTTACTGAGGAAAAAAAGCCTACAACATTTTTATTTTGGAAACTTTACCTTATATTCTCTTACTTGCTATTTCCTTACACAGTAACAACTGTTTAAATCCATGACATTTCTGAAAAGAAAAAGAAACAGAAAAATATAAAATCATTTAAAAAACACTGTCTACCCTTTTTCTGTATAACAATTTGCTTTTTAGCTAGAGGTAGATGAAGACCTCATGGACGTTGTTTACTTGTAAGAGAAATTCAGGGCTTAATGCAACGGTTTAGGAATGGTACTCCCAATTTAGTTCTTCCACTGAGACCTTCCAAGTTACACTTGGGGTGGGTACTGATCACTCACTCATCACCCACCCTACCCTGCTTCTTCCTCCACCTTTATCAGTAGCCAGAGCGGAAAACTGGAGGCACAAGAGGCAAAGATCATGGGTTGAGACAAGAACAATTTTCTGGAAACAGCAATGAGACAAGAAAATGAGCAATAAAAATAATACTAATAACAAACATATTAAAAAAGAGGAAAAAATTGGCTTTTGATTTTCTAACCTTCTATTTAGTACAAAATTAAGAAAATATGTTCAAATGTGTTCCATTATTACATTCTTTAATATACTTGGATAGAGGCTTTATACAGTCCTGTATCACTAGCAAATGCACATACCAAGAGCATTGGGGATATTTATAGAAGCTGGAATGAATTCATCCAGAATGGGAAAACCCTATAGCTGATGCAAATACTCCTGCTGAATGAGAAGACAGAGGGAAAAATACATTGAAGACCATCTCACAGCTTGGTGATTAATAGTTAAAACAGGAGAACAAGGCCTTTTCCATTGTGGCTGTCTGTCAGAATGTTAAAAATGTTGCACAATGCTCCTTTTGTGCTGCCCACTGGGGGGAATGAATGCTATTCAGTTTTGTGATTGTGACTGTTCGTGTGGAAAAAAAAAAGTTACATACAGGAATACTTACAGAAATTAGCTTTAAAATTTTCATCTGATAAAAACCCTTGAGGAGTGGTTGATCACACCAAAGGATTATGCTGCCAGTCAGAAGAACCTGAATAGGCTGGAGAAATGGACTGATAGGAACATTATAGAGTTCAGCAGGTGAAAGTCCTGAAGTTTTGCACCTGGGCAGAAGTAACCCCATACACCAAAATAGGCTGCTGACTGCCTATCTGGAAAGCAGCCTCTAAAAAAAGAGACCTGGTGGTCCTCATGGACAACAGGTTAAATATAAGCCAGCAACCTTGTAGTATCCTGGGCTGTATTAGGAAGAACACTGCCAGCACTTCAAGAGAAATTATTCTTTCCTTCTGGGTCAAGGCTGGTGAGACATGTCTGGAGTGTCAGGTCCAAGTTTTGGTTGCCCAGTAAGGGAGAGATGCAGATGTACTGGAGGAAGTCCAGCAAAGATGATAAAGTGGCTGGAACACTTCTCATGTGAGGAAGGATTGACAGACATGAGACTGTTTAAGCTCAAGCAGAGAAGGCTCATGGAGCATTTTATCAGTGTATATACATACCTGATGGAGTCAGTAAAGGAGATAGGGCCAGGCTTTTCTCAGTGGTTCATCATGAAAGAACAAAAGCAATGGGCTTAACAGAAATGCAGGAAATGCCATTTAAATGAAAGAAAACTCTCTTTGATGAGGATGGTTAAATAGCAGCATGGATTGTCCAGAGAGGATGTGTGCATCTATTCCTTGAGCTATTCAAAATCCATCAGGACATGTCCTAAGCAATCTGCTGTAGGTGGTCCAGCTTGCACAGGGGAGTTGGACTACCTGACCTCTAGAGGCTGCTTCTGACTTCAACTAATCTGTCATTCTGTTATTGTGTGGACAGGTAACAAGGTCTGAAGTATTGCTGAAACCACTTGGGCCATGGAAGTTAAAATTTTGAAGAATGCAAACAAGCAGTTGGGGCTAAAAACTGATTACAGAGGTAAAAATAAAACCAAAAACAAAACAAACAAACAAACAAACAAAAAAACCCAAAACCCAAAAAACACTTACAAGTGTGAGTTAAAATTACCATCTCTCCAAACAATATATTTCAGCTTAAAATAACCTCCATCTTGGATATTCCAATCAAGAAGAGATTAAATGTTGTTAGTAAATGTTGGTGTTATTGGTTTGGAGAATTTCTTTATCAAAAAATGTATGCTAATAATTTTCTGCTACTTCGAAGACAAATATTCATGAGAATTTGAACCTTTCTATATCTCTTCTCCCATGCTTTTTTTTTTTAATTTTTCCTGACTCCCATAGTGCCTACTGCATGGTGGTGAAGCTGGAATTTAAGTTCAAATAGCTGTGCTGGCAACATGTCTCACTATCACCTGCTCCTGACACACTAAGAGATGAAAGTGATTTATATGGATTTATAATACAACAAAAAATCCAACTACCACAGAAATTGTGCCATGGTTTTTCTATACTTCACCCGCCTGCTCAGTAAGTGGGAGATAATGCTTTAAGAATTTGATGAATGGAAACCAGGTTCTATTTTAGTCAGACAGTGCTGTTGGGCACCAAATCTATGTCATTCCCAACTGTACACCGTCTGGATGATGGATAATGCCAAACTACTGGGCACATTTTATTCCCCCCAGTGTTACAAAACAGTGATGAGAGAATTAGGAAAATGCCCAGAGATTCAACTTTCAGGTTTTGCTTTGAGGACTACCCATGCACAAGGAGACAAAGCTGCCGCTTCACGTTGCTAACTTTATCATTTCACAGGTATCAACAGATTTATCCCAGATGTTGTGCTGATCTCAGCATGACTGCCATGTCTATTCTCTGCCATCTCTCATGAGGCACATTGATACAGGATTCCATCATTTATATATAGTTATGAAGACAGTACAAGGGATGTTTTTGAACCCATGTCAGAGTCTAAATGAATAATCTTTATAAAATCAGTTAGTAAAAGGCTTTAAAAATATGTCTACTCTCTTTTACCTACCATCTCTGCCTATTTTGATGAGGGGAGGGTGTTTTTATTTTAAAGACTATGAGACAGTCAAATCCACTCTAACATACAAAAGTAAAATATTTGTCAGTAAGAAAAAGACATTGCAGAATGAAACTATGCATCTTTTTCTAAGTGCCAGGAATATTAAGTGTGGCATAACAACAAGGAAGCTATTTGATAATTTTCATTGTGTAGTTAAAAATTTCCAAATTAAGCTGAAACTACAATGTACAAGAATGTGTCAAAACAGACATTGCTTAACAGATGCACTAAAAAGATTTCTTCCAAAAGAAAACTAAAGTTTCAATGAGATAGAGAAAAATAAGATATTGAATCAGAATCATAGAATCATTAAGATAGCAAAAGACCTCCAGGGTCATTGAGCAGACACTACACCACCAACTAAATCATAGCACTAAGAGTCACACCTGGTCATTTCTTGTACACTTCCAAGTATTGTGACTCCAACACTTCCCTGGGCAGCCTATTCTAAAGCTTAACCACCCTTTCAGTGAAGAAATTCTTGCTATTGACCAACTTTAACCTCCAGTGGTGCAGCTTGTTTCCTCTTGTCCTGTTTTTGGTTGCCAGAGAGAAGAGGTTGACCTCTACCTTGCTACAAAATCCTTTCAGGTAGTTATAAGCAGTGATAAGGTCTGCCCTGAGTATCCTTTTCTCCAGGCTAAACATCCCCAGCTCCCTCAGCTGCCCATCACAGGACTTGTTCTCCAGACCTTTCACCAGCTCCATTGCCCTTCTCTAGACTCATTCCAGCCCTTCAATGTCCTTCTTTTAGTGAGGGGCACAGAACTGGCAACAGCACTTGAGCTGTGGCCTCCCCAGTGCCAAACACAGATGGTCAATCCCTGTCCTGGTCCTGCTGGCCCCTCTATTGCTGGTACAGGCCAGGATGCCATTGGCTTTCTTGGACACCCGGGCCAATGCTGGCTCCTGTTCAGCCGGCTGTTGACCAGCACCCCGAGGGCTTTTTCCACCGAGCCCTTTTCTAGGTAGTTTGTTCCCAACCTGTATTGCTGCCTGGGGCTATTGTGGGCCAAGTGGAGGACCCAGCACTTGGCTTTGTTAAACCTTACACCACTGGCCTCGAGTCATCAATTCAGCTTGTCCAGATTGCCTGTCCAGATGTCTCTGCACAGCTTTCCTGCCCTCCATCAGAACAACGCTGCAGCACAACTTACTGTTGCGTCTGACCTTACCGAGGGTGAACCTGATCCCCTAATCCAAATCATCAAGAAAGGCATACTACTGTGGTAGTAGGCCCTGGGCAACCCCAGTAGTGAGCAGTGACTGTCTGCCAGCTGGATATGACTGCATTCACCTCCACTGTCTGGCCCGGCCATCCAGCCAGCTCTTAACCCAGCAGAGTGCCCCTGTTCAAGCCGTGGGCTGCCAGCATCTCCAGGAGTCTGCTGTGAGAGACTGTGTCAAAGGCTTTGCTGAAATTCAGGCAGCCAACATCCACAGCCTTTCCCACCTCCACCAGGAGAGTCACCTGCTCATAAATAACATTGTGACATTTTTTGCGTAAAAGTGCAAGATAATTCGAAATCTGGTTACTTATATTTACTTGGATTTTCAATGGGACAGAAAAGTAAATACTGTATTTTCTGTCAGTTGTCACCTCATGTTCAACATCCAAAAATATAGCTTTTTCTGTAGGGTTCAAGACTTTCTCAGTGACTAGCATTGTTAGGGTGTATTTTAATTTTATGTTATACGAATAATATGTAAAAAACCCATAAAATGGTGAAAAATAACCCAAAGATCACCTCAGGCATACAGTCTTATTAAAAAAAATACATCTCACTGTTTCAAAAAAAAATGTGGGCTTTACCTAAAAATAAGAAGAAGAAAAAAAAAAGAATATTGCCTTTTTGAATTAAAAAAAAAAAAAATCAGTGCATATTTTGTAAAGAGATGATGAAAACTAGTTTCATTACATGCACAGTCATATTAAAAAATGGCTTTTAAATTTTTCAGGATGCTAATTGAGGTTTTATTACACATTTTTGAAGACACAATTTTTAAGATGCTTTTGGTTTTTTTTTAAATTAAGAGTCTGATACATATTTAGATAAAGGGTTTTGATATAGAAGCAGAATGGAACCAGTGATTTAAAATATGTCTTGTTCCAATTGAAAAAAAAAGGAAAGCTTAATACATCTGATATCTTGCTAGACCATAAATGTCAGCCTGGTAGATAATTAGGAACAATTTCTCACATTTTCACTGAAGATAAACCATCTATATTTTACTTCACAATATTGTGACTGCACTTTTATTCTATGGATTGATACCTTTAGATTCCTGTCTCTGTGTGTTAAAATGTGGCTAATATCTGGCATTCTACTGAACAGTCTGCAGAGTACTTGATCCAGGTTTCTTCTAGAGTCTGTGTGTTATTCCCCAAGTGTGATTGCTATTCTGTATAGTGGTTTACCTGACAAATGTGGAAATAGACTAATGTTCACAAGAGTAATACTTCTGTAGCTTATAAAGACATATATGTTGCATCCCCTACGCTGAAAGATTGGAGTAGACAGAGAGAAGGTTGGCAAGATTGTTTGCATTTCTGTAATGAGTGCTAACTGGCCCACTACCATACAATGTTTTAATTGCGTAAGGAACTCATTAAATAATTCCAAAAGCCTTCTTTTCATAAATGAAAATATTTGAATTTTAAAAAATCGGAGACCCAGGAGTGACCCAAGAAAACAAGTTATTTTACAGATATAGAACATACTTAAAATAAAATAAGCTCTATTAAATACTAAAAGTCAATTCCGCATTAGTATGGGGCTTTCAGTCAGAAATTTATGATGCTGATATCCACCTAAATAGTAACGTTTATTCGACATGAGTAATGTGACAGACAAATTTGGGATAGATACGTAAATGCTTAGATTGGTATATTTGACTAAATACAGATACATATACCGCATTCTCCCTTTGAAAAATAGAAAGCTCATCTTTCATTTTCAATATGCTGTTTTGAATGTGTTCATTAAAGCTAAACAAATTGCTGGTAAAGTTTAGAGCTCAAAGCATTTTTGTATTCCTTTAATTATTCAAACCTCATTTAAGCAAGGAAAGGGGGAAATGTCTTCAGCAGTTTTCTCAGTCTTTTCAGGAGATTAATTTCAGTGGATGCTTGGTTTTTTTTATCATGCATAGAAAAAAAAATTCTCCATTCCCTTTTGCATTCTTCCCTTGCTACATTTATATTGTCATTTTAGATCTCTCTAATCATTTATGGGTGCTGAAAACTAACCTAGCATTCCACAGACTCCTCTGAAACAAGAGGGGAGGCAGCTCCAGGTTTTCCTGGTCAGTGTAAGCAGTTTCACATGTCAGTTTAACGAGACTGAATGATGAGGTACTTCTTGTTGGAGACCATATGGCTGTTGTTCTACTTGTAGATTAAACAGTGCCTGAAATACTCCTGGGTGCTGAAACTCAATCATCTCTGCAGCTCAACTGCAAAGAACGTCTCATGTTTTCAATCTGTGCAAACCAGAGGTCTCAAAAATGATTTCTGGATGAAGTTTGGGAACTACAAGACTCTATTGACCATTTCCAATGCATTTAGCTTCAGCCATGCTCTTCTGGAGGCTAAAACATTTTACTAACATAGATAAGGTTGCTTTTTACCAGTTGCACTCAGTGCCTGGGGACACAGCAAGGAACATATAAGTTACTACTGTAAAGGTAGTCTGTGGCCCACTTGAGGAAAAGAGATTTTAGTTTGGGAGTTCTTGTACTTTAAGGTTTGAAAAAACAGATTATGAGAAAACTGATCTCAAGAGACAGAGGTTAGAGAAAAGTGAGTGAAAAAATACTCTGTATATAGAGCTGAACAGTGTGAGTTGAGAATGGGTTGGTGGAAATTTGGCTTCAAGGACTGATGTTCATATAACCACAGTGTGATTCAGAATTAAATTTGCTCAAAACCTTTTGCATCTCTGTAGTATATGAAGCCTTTCAGGACTCCGATTTTTTTCACTTCCTAAGTATTTCTACATGTTAACTGTGCCAGAGATTTTCAAATAATGTTGCAAAGGGTAAGATTCAATTTGAGAGAAAGAGACCAAGTGATGATGGCTACATTAGTCCTCTTTTATAATCATCGCAAACTCTATCATACCAAAACAGTCAATTGGCAGTTCAGCCATCAGCTCCTCGGGATGAGGTTTCAGCCCCCGATATAGATCTCTTCATGTCAGCGTGCTGAGGTTCAGACAAATGTAAACACCAAGAGAAACCACTGGATTTGGGTAAGAAACTGCTGGGCATAGTAGGGTTAGAAGTTAAAGCAAGCCGTAGATAGTGCCATAAGGTATGGCCGATTTCACAGATAGTTCAGGAAGATTATAAGTGATGGCAAAATTTCACAGATAACTTAACGGAATATTAAGGACATTTTGGAGAGGAGAATCTGATAAGACCAGAATGATCTATTAGCAAAATCACAAAAGTGCAACATTACCTAAGTAGTCACAACAGATATACCAAAGTCAGTTTCCTCTGGTACCAAAACTGAGACCAATGGCAAACAAGTAAGGAGTACTTAGGAGTAGCTTCCACATTTAGGAAAGGATGAGAGTGGAGAAAGGCAAGAATAAAGGTGGGATGGAGAAAGAATGGCAGGTGGGCTGGGGTGTAAAAAGGGCTACTCAGGTACAACCAGGCTGCTTGTCTGACCTGTGTGATTACTACAGTCTGTCCTGTGACAATCTGTTGAAGGAAGTTTCCCAATTTGATTTCCCAGATAAGGAATATGGAAGTAGACTTATCAAAGTTTATGGCTGTAATTATGGCTGTAAGTAGCTGTTTCCTTTGAATTTTCTTTATATCACTTTTGAAAAATGCAAAATTTTAAAAGAATCTATGAAGTTTTTTTCAGCATTTAATTAATAAATTTAATTTATCGGAAGTGTAAATCATCTCTACTATTTAATTGTCTTCTTAGAAGTTCTTAGAAGTTTCAGAATAGTAAATTTAAAGTTTCATCTGTTTACAGAAATAGTTGAAGTACTAAATTTTTTTCTTGAAGTTTTTTATCTCCAAAATTTATTTAAGGGCATCTGTAAACCAAGAAACAAAAACCCTGCATTTTAACTTCCTGACTGTTTTTTTCTTTTTTTACTTTGCAATTCCAATTTTACTCTCTTGCTGTTATGATATTGTTACTTCACTGGTTCACTAGTTGCCTAACTATGAAATCCGTGATTTTCTAATTTAAAAGTCAAATAGGAGGTAAGAATATGCCTGCATTTTTCTGTTATTCTGTATAAAGAAGCTAAGAAAGAAAAAAATCTTATCTATTCCCTTCAGATATCGCCTTCCTAAATACTCATTTACTATGTTCAGATTCACTTTGCAAAGAAATATGCACACTTTCGTTTGTGGAACTAAACCAGACCTCTGAACCTTTAGAAATATACATATGACTAATTTTTTTCCACCAGTTGCTGAAGAAAGGATGATGAAGACATCATTTGATTTTGTGGTTGGAGGGTTCGGAGACCAAGTGAACTAGGTATGATGTTTAGCAATACCAGAAAAAAGTATCAGCCTGATGTAGTTTCTCACAATTGTTTAGTGAGCTTATTGCAGTGGCCTTGATAGATCAATTCAGGGTAAGCAAGATACTTAACTCTCTCAGGGGACTGTCTCAGGAGCCTGCACTTTCAGCCACTTAGCTCAGTCAACACAAAATGCAAGGAACACAGATATACTTGAATGTACCAGGTGCTCACTGCATACATGGGATTTTAGAATTGTCCAATCTTGTGCCAGCAGGGGATCCTCCCAAATATGGATGAAATCCCTCTTGAATACAAAAGCTGAAGGGATGAGGCACCTCCATTAGCAGAGAGTGGCCAGAGTTCCTCCATCCCTTCCCTGCAAGCTACTGTGTCTTTTACCTTAAATCAATATCCTGACCTGATCTGCCTACTGCATGACAAAGAAAATAATTTCTGACCAAAAATGTATGCTCATCTTCAGAAGCAACAAATATCTCCCTGAAGGTGGCTCCTGGCTGCATAATAAATAAATGTTACCACTTCAAGAAGTGACTACTAAGGCCAGTGTAGGAGAGATTTCAGCAGTGCTTCTATGAGCTCCTTGTAGGTTGTAAAGACATCTCTGAGCAGAAGACCTTAGAAGAAAGGTAGTGAGAACTACAAACAACTCCAAAGCTTTTATAAATCCACAGCGCAGAAATGTACTCTACAGAATTATATTTGTCTCAAATTTCTTTTTCTCTTTTTCCCCTCATGAAACTTGAGAAGTTATATTTTATCCATTTCCTAATTTCACAAGTAAGTATGGATTCATTTTTTCCCACCATTTGTTCAATAAAGCCAGGAAAATAAGTCCTTGCTTTAGAATCAATCTAACCTTTTCTTCATTTTCTATGTCAGCTACTGTTAGCTTAAAATCTGAAATTTTCTCTGGCTACGTGACTTACAGTGAAAATACTGGAATCCAACAGATTTCAGGTTTCTCTCAGGAGACACCTACTTGACAAGGCTTTTGTTGCTAATGGTAGAATTTAAATGTCTGACTGCTCTCTGCATGTAGCTTTGCTGATTGCATTTTGAAACCCTTTTATAAAGAGAAAATACTTGCAAAAATGTGTTCCTCTTCCCTCCTCATACACACATTACTTGAAATACGCGTAGTGTCGGGAAAGACATAAATACTGATGGAGAAAAATAACTAAAAACAACTACACAATTATGGGTTTAGATAATAAATGGCTACATAATAATTTAGAAGTGAATTTTGGATAGGGTTTGGGGTTTTTTTCTGTTGTGACAAAAGGAGCTGACATATTGCATTTCAATCACACAAGTCCAATATTTGCAGATTATGCCTACATTATCTCTGAAGATGTCTCTGTGTTTTTGAGGACTGAGAACGTCAGGTAAAAAAGCCTGAGGTTGGCAGAAAAGTCAGTCTGAAGCACTTTGGATTTTTTCCCAGATCTGCTGTATCTCTTTCATGCTTTATAGTGACATCAGCATTTTATACCTCAATATTTATTCCAGAGAGGAAATAATTCTCAAAGCAAAATAAACAATGATATCATTAAACTAGCAGTTTTGCCAAGGAAGACAAATAAGAAGTCCCTATATATAGTACATATAGCATGGACTGAAAGAAATATCTGTTAATCAGAAGACATTTCCTTTTTTTTTTTTTTTTATATTGAGGGGGAGGGGGTAAAGGAGAACCTTGTGAGAAATTTTATCTTTTTTTCTAATACAAGGTTTCACACTGTGCTTACTGAGTTCTGATAAGAAATTCCTGAATATGTTGCAAGCTGGCAAAATGTAAAGCAGTGAGTTCTCATCTTGTTCAAAGGCTGATATTTTCTGGTAATGCATATATCAAACCTCCTGCTGGCATTCAAGAACCTAACCACCAAAAAAGTGAGAGATAAAACTAGAGTGTCACAAACTTCAGTGTCTTTATAGATGTGCATCATGGAAGTATTGTCAGTAAAGTAGCTGAAATAGAATTCAGTTCAGTGGATATCTGACAAGTTTTGCCAATGAGAACCATGAGCTACACAAACTGGGTGTGTCCAGTATTTATACCAGAGTCCTCAGAAGCAGAATATATAAGTCAGCAGTCCTACACCTTCCTTGAGGATTTCACTGGTGCTGCAGTGTGATGATGAATTGTTTGACGTCCTATCTAAAATATGACAAAACCAAGTTCCTAATGATCTCTAAATTCTCTGTGTTAGTGTACTTGTACTGCAGACGCTCCTTTTGATGTTGTCTATATTTCTAAGGAGTTGAATGAATCCCGGATTGGAGTTTCAGTTTCTCCTCCTATTTTATCAGCTCCTTATTAATTTTTTAGTCCTAATATATTTAACACACAATACCTGTTATAGACAATTTTGTGTATGCATTTTCACTTCTGCTTTTATTTTGTAAAATATGAATAACTGTCTTTTTATTCAACCTTGAAAACATTAACACAGTAACTATGGAAGGGCAACCCAGTTTCCATTATAATAGTAAATTCAAAGATACATCAGGGCAGATATTTTGTTCCTATACAGAACAAAACTATGGATATACAGGAAAAAAATACTAAGGTATGTGATTTTTATGATTTATAAACCCACTCAAAGTTCCAGTTCTTATTCCAACATATAAGTTTCTCTGTATTTCTTTCTTTCTCTTCCTTTCAAATATCTATTGCTAAAGAAGTTAAATTGTTACTGAACTGGGAGGTAGTAAATTTAGATTGCAAAAGAAGATATGAGAAAAAATACATGGCTTCAGATAAAGGACTATTTGAAGTCGACATATGTTCACAAAAATAATTTCACATGCTTCTCTATCCTTACAAAGTCTTCATCCCAGATAAACTAGGCAGTCTCATAGACTGGTTAAGTGAAATCATGTCTCAGAATTTTACCAAGGCCTTTAATATGATTATTCTACTCAATATCTGAGATAGCCATATTTCTGTGAAAGTAGAGAGAGTGCTTCAGTTCAGTGTCTCAAATTTAAAGGTGAAGATCCAACTGTTATTGCTCAACATAAGCATACAATTAAAACCATTTGGAGGTTATGCTACCTCTATGAATGCTGGAAATTGTGCAGCAATATAAAGCTCACTTTAATTACTTATCTTTCTTTTTATATAATTTTGATCTTAACTAAAAAAAAAACTTATTTTTCACTCTGTCTCCTGGTTGTGCTGTCTTGAAACTCTAGTTTTCGTTATACCTGTGTCTGGACTATGATATTCCAGATTATTGAAGCAACTCTTCCATATTCAAATTATATCACTTTCCTAGTGTCCTTCAGCAGGGATTTAGAATATAGTACAGAAAACACATCTGTGTTATTGGACAAGTCTGGGCCTTGGACATGTCTAAGTCCAGACCATTGTTTGTGTTGTGTGCACCAGCCAAACTATATTTAGCTATTGTTGTTCATATTTTGCTGTTTAGATGCTTTTCTCTGTACTTTGCTGTACCCATGCTTGGCTGTTTCTGTATATTTCTTAGTTTAGAACCATGTTTTTAACAGGTGCAAAGGGGAGACAACTTTGGGGATTTTTCTGTAACTTATTTTGAGACCCTTCAAGGTTGCTGAAACATAAACTGTGCTAAATTGGGAGAGAAGAGAGTGAAAAACAGGATGCCGAGATTAGAAGACCTGAGGTAAAGGTGGGCAGTGAAGACCTGGACAGTGACCAATCAGCATACCCGGGGGGCCTTAGCATGACACGTGGACAAGAGGATTTTCCAATCAAATAATGTGTGACCATGTGGGGAGTAGTTCTAGAGTGTATAATTAGGACTAAATGTAAACAATGAATCGGCTTCTGCATAATTATATTGATTTGGTGTTCAGAAGTGCGTTACTCTCTCCCGCATATCTGTCCTTTTAAAAGGGGAAGGAGATTTTGTTTATCATTAAACTACATAGTCCTGTAGATCCAAGAAGGAGTCCAGAGTGAAAATGAATGCATAATATTCCCAAAATACATGAATTGTCTATACTGGAATGAGAGCCAGCATGGGGCAACCAAAGGAAGTTGTGCCTGAATAATCAAATTTCTTCCCATGGCAGCTCTGTGGTCAGACAAAGGGCAACTTTTTTGAAGGGTTTTTAATAAGAGTATTTATTTGGGATGAGCGTTTCTTGAAATTACATTAACAAATTAAAAAGACAATTATTTCTATGTTTGGTTACATTTATTTGGTTTGGCAGTCTTGTTATTTTCCTGGTTACAATATTTTCTTCAGGCTGTTCAGGTGGCTGAAAACAAATCCTAAGCTATTTTGCATGTAAAGTTACCTAGACCACAAAATTATCATGACAGCACAGAAACAGTCATTAAACTTGAAACTCAGACAGATATAGCAGACAGGGCTGAAATTAATACATAAACCAGAAGAAGGAAGAAAAAAATAAAGACAGAACATGGTTTCCATGATTTTGAATGCAAATGCCCTACAGACACATATATATATAATGCTAACAACTTTTAACAACTTTTACTCTTAATTCATCAGAACTGTTCAACATAACTTTACGCAATGACTTATCATTATATGCATTCTTTTTAACTGAAGATATATACTCCAGCTTCATGGAAAAAAAACACACACAAAAAAACCAAAACCAAACAAAAAACCCCAAAAAAAACACCAAAAAACCCCCAAAAAACCAAACCAACCAAACAAACAAACAAACAAAACCAAAAAAAACCAAAACCAAAACCAAAAACAAACCAATAAAACCCCAAAAAACCAAACCAAACAAACAAACAAACAAACAAAACCAAAAAAAACCAAAACCAAAAACAAAAACAAACCAATAAAACCCCAAAAAACCCACCAAAAAAACCCAAAAAACAAAACAAACCCACCAAAAAAAAATAAAAAAACCCCCCAACAAACCCACCAAAAACCAATTAAAAAAAAACCCAACAAACCCACCCAAAGCATTCTCTTATACATTTAAATCTATGGTTTTTTTTGAAGCTGTTTCAAGTGGCTACCCCAGTTGCAGTATTTAGATTTGTCTTGATTCACTGAATTCTTATGAAGAAATCCAGATTCTTTTGATCTTCTGATTTGCATGAAATGTACCATTAGTCCTTCACTGAACAGTTGGAAGAACTGAATCAATTAATAGCAAAATGAAGTCTCTCACTGAGTGCAAAACATTCATGTGAACTACAGACAACTGTCTGTGTACTATAGCTGCCAGCAATGCTTCCAGGCAACAGTTGCTGGTCCCTATTCACAGAAGCCAGAATAAGATCTAGAAGGTTGGCTCAGACATGAGGGCAGACCTCTGTCCTGTCCATTCAATGACTTTCCTCTTCTTGCCTCCCAGACATTTTGTGTAGGGTTCAAGCTGAAGTGGAAAAAAACAATGCTGCAAAAGAGTCCCAAGTGTTTCATGCTGACAGGGGCCTTTTCTTCTCTGTCGCAACCTTAGAAACCTAAATTTGACTTCAGCATTCAGAGTCCCTTCTTGACATCTGCAAAATTGTCACAGAAGTAGAACAACTACTTTTCCATAAAGTAATTGTCTATTTTTATCCTCATACAAAAGATGACCAAAATGAGTTCCACCATGGTATTCTCCAAGAATCCATTATTCCCCTAACAGTAATTTCTTCATATGGGTGTTGACAAGCTCAAAATGAGGAGTAGGTTCAGGGAACAAATAGGAATGCTGTTTTCTCTGCTTGTGTGATGGACATTACAAGGCTGATGGTGGTAAAACACAGTAGGTTCATAATGGGTGTCCTTTCTTGTGGTGCTCACAGCCCTGCTGGTGAGGAAGTACATGTGCTGGAAAACCAACCTTCTGAGAGCTTTGAATCACATGCATGATAATGACATTTAGAGCTCTTTGTTCTGATTGCCTCTGTACCCTTGCATGACAGAAAATAACAGTGAAGAGTAAGGATACCTTGGTATTACCCACTGTCTTGCTTAGATGGAAAAAAGTATTAATGAGTTAGAAAAGAGCTGAGGCAAAGCATCACTCAATAGTTATCTGATGGAAATGTAGTCTTGTTTGATTTTTATTTTCTAATGCTGTCCTAATTGATTTAGCATAAACAACAGATTTATTTTCCATGCACAGTCATATCAGACATAAATATTTCTTCAAATGCTGATATATAGAGCATTTATGGATAAGGCAAGAATAAAATCTTCACAGGTGCTTTTCTGTCTTTCTCAGCTAAGAAGATCTCTCCTTAGGGTATGTCTTTAAAGTACTTTGGAAGCAGATAAACTGATAGTGAAACTCTCTTTTGGTTAAGCATTTAAAATAATATAAATGCCATCACTTTAGTCACAATGGTTCTCGATAAAAAACTTTTGACAATCATAAAGTTAAAATCCATAAAGAAGTCTCAGGATAAATGTTCTTAATTATTTGGTTTTGTTTTTGTTTTTGTTTTTTTCTTTCCTCAACCAAAATTAAATTAGAATTTCTATTTTATTGTATTTTACATCGCTAGGATTTTTCTCTTATACATGATTGAGAAAATTTATGAAGGCTTAATTCTACCAGACTCTATAGACTGCTGTTCTGTAAGATTTCACAATACAATAATGCATTCCAAGACATCAGATGCATATTTGCTTTCATTAAGAGTAGCTGAAAAGTTGAGGTTTCAAACAACCTATCACTTAGTTGAATAAATTATAGTGGTTTAATATCCAGAGTTACAAGTAATTTTGTTCTGGGAAATTAATCCTCTGTGTCTGAAGCTTGAGTTCTAATTATAATTCTTCTATGTGGGTTGAGATTTGGACTAAAATGACATTTTATACTGATACTACAAACTCTCAGCTAGTAGGGCTGAGGTAAAGAAAAGTGTGATTCTCCTGAGGGGAAATTTGCTTCACAAATCTTAGGGGAACTTTGGACTTGCAGCATGCTGACAAGATCAAGGCAGAATTTCATCTGGAGCTTGGACACCAAGGTAACAGATTTATCTGTTGGGAAGTGGGACTGACAAGTCCAGGTTCCTTTGGTTGGATTTCTTTATTTATTTACTTTGTCTGATGGCAAGAAATATTCACTGCTATTTTCACTGCTACGAAGATGTTGAAAGAGCCAGGACAGCTTGTGCAGTTTGTAGAGGTTGTTGCTAACATTAAGGAAGTCCCTCTTAGTCAAATGGCCTTGGAGCTGAAGTGTTAACCAGAAAAAATGTTAGTTACATACATTACTGTACAGTGTTTAGACACATAGAGTCATAGAATCAAAATCGTGATGTATTCTGCAAAGAAGAGGAACCGGCTAATATGGAGGGGAACAAAAACAATAACTAAAAGCTACAGGAAGGAAATGAAATGAAATGAAATGAAATGAAATGAAATGAAATGAATATGTTTAAACCATCAGAGAAGTCAGTCTCACACGTTAACAAGCTATGTGAAAGCAATCTTTGACAGGTGGCTGAGTTGACTACAGCACAGAACAATTTCACCAAGTATTTGCTTTACCCTTTGTGCTGCCATCAGTTTAACAGAATTATATCTTACACATCAAGATGGGTATTGAGTAAACTGGCACTTAAAGACGAAGAAGATGAGAAATAAGAGTGCACAAATTGTGAGTCCACTGTCTACAGCAGTTATCTGTGCTATGGAAGAGCAAGGCACAGATGTAAGCTTTACCTACACACTCACAGGAAAGGCTCGCATGGCCTTTTCCTTACAGGCAAAGTGTCTCACCCCACTTTTATTTTTATTTCACAGGGAGAGCAGGATGAAAGTTCACTGCTGTCATCCTCCCTATCGATGTCAGGAGCTTGTNAAAAAAAAAAAAAAAAAAGATAGTTATGCTTAGGTCTGAAGTATATAGAAATAAAAGCATTCAACTCCATCAGTAAAAATGAATTCTAACTTAGGCATCTGAATCTGAGAACATCAGAACTTAGATGGGCTTTTTCAACAGGAATAAATGCATAGAATCATAGAAAAGTTTGTGTGGGAAGAGACAGTAAAAATCATTTATTCTAATCTCCCTGCCTTGGGCAGAAAATCTTCTGCCAGACTGGATTGCTTAAAGCCCCATCCAGCCTGAAGACTTAAAGGGATGGGGCACAACTTGTCTGAGCAACCTTGTTCTAGTGCCTCACAAAGCCCACAGTCAAGATTTGCTTCCTAAAATAATCCTTTCAGCTTAAAGCCACTCCTCCTCGTCCTATCACTACATGGCCTTGTAAAAAGTCCCTCTCCAGCTTTTGTTTAGGCCCCCTATAGGTGTTTGGTAAAATGAAGGAAGGATGGCTCACAAAGGCAGACAGGCTGTAGTAAACTCCATCCAAGAGCTCCACCCCTCGGGAGACCTTCACAATATCAACAGTTCTATGAGCAACCTATAGTGTTTGATGGAACTCAAAAAGCTGGAATGGCTTTTCTAATATATATATATATTACCAATCTTCCACCTACAGACTAGAGTTCTCACCCCAAGAGTGCAGTATTTAGCTTAAAGTCTACCCACATACTGCTAGAAAATATCTAAAAAAAAAAAAAAAAAAGGCTACAAATTATTCTATTCTCCTTTTCTCAGCACATCTCATTGACATCATTTAGGACTGGCATCCCCAGTTTAGTGTTTCTGCTGAAAGACTCCAAAGCATGTGCTTGCCCCCCTCCCCCAAACCACTTAATTGCACTGGAAAGGAGAATTGAAGGCAGAAGAGGTAAAGATCACATATTGATATGAAAAGAATTTTATCTTGGCAGGTTGTTCTGCCTATTGTTATTGTGGTGCTCTTCAGTAGCCGAGTCCTTGGGTCCACTTTTATGACCAGATTCTTTACCTGGGAAGTGATGTCTTAACACCATTTAGCAGCCCAGAGAGTTTTACCTCTGTGACACCAATTGGTCTTTTTCCCTTGGTTCACCCACAGCCACGGAGCATTTTCCATCATCCACAAGTCAGTATAGAGGTAGAATGTTGACCATTTCTCTCATTCAGTGATGTCTAAAGCCAGCTGAAATGCTGTCAGCTCTGTGAGTAACTGGATCCACTTTGTGCCCCAACAGCTTCTGAGACTCACCAAGAGGGACTCCATAGAGCTTGTACACAGTCCTACAGTGTAGCTGCAATTGGCAGTAGAGGGAGCATATCACTTCTCATTTTCTGGCAGCTGTTTATATGGTGAAGCCTCCTCCGCATGTTCTCCTCTTCTGATGATAGTCCAAATATTTTGTCTTCAGGTCAGCTCTTGATGGCTCCCAAGATTCCTGGGCAATTGGGGTTTAATATTCAAGCTTGCAGCGTGATCAAGTGAGACACTCTGTGTAGCATCAGTGACATGATGTGGAAGGGATTTTCCATTTTGACTACCAGCACTGGTAGTCAAGGTGTCTGGAGAGGGTGTGCTTTGGTGCCAATCACTTCTGAAGCAGCTCAAACCCCTTCGTAAGCTGACAATATCTCTTTTTAGATTGGAGGTTTACAGGCCTTAGATCCTTTATATCTCTAATTCCAAAACCACAGGAGCTGTCCTCAAGTCTCCCTGGGTACTTTTTGCCAAAAATTCCATGAAGGACCATTCTTCCCAGCTGTAGCATAGAGCACATTTTTCACATCTTGTCTTGTGCTGACTGACCCAAGGGCATCTGCAAAAATTATCTCCCGTTTTATTTGTTCAAAAGCTTATTATTTTTCAGGATTCTGCTTAATATCATTCATCTTCTGGTTCGCTTGATGGAAAGGCATACAGTCTGCCTGTACTCTGGAATATGCATTCTTCAAAAAAACACAGCACCTAGGAAAGCCTGTGATTCCTTCTTGTTGGCTAGTGGGGACATAGCTGCTATTTTATTGTTTCTTAAGTTTAATTTTATTCTTGTCTTTTTTCTTTCCAAGATGATTTCAGGATTTTTCAGTCAATTGCTTCCCAAAGATACAACTACAGTTGTAGATGCATTTATTGTAGATGATGTAAGCAAGGGAATAACTACTCTGTCTTTTTTTTAAACTTTGGTCAGTTTCTTATCCCTGATGTCTATTACAGGACAGCTGTGTTTCATAAATCTGAAGAATTTGTCCTTTTTTCTAAGGAAAAAACTTAATAAAAACTCAGTAATACTCCACCTCCTTCAACATATCTAGAAGAAAAAACTGCCATATTACATGACTAGTTCTGTATTCAGTTATTCTGATTGAATGTTGTGTCATAGAAAATACTGTAGAGACTGTGATTAAATCCACATATGTGTACTCTGACATTTATTCCTCTAGAAAAGACAAAAGAAGTTAAGCAGTTGCTAATGATCCTGGTGATTACCACTTTGAAAAGGGCAGTTTCCGTACCCCAATATGACATAATGTTGATAGAATCATTGCAAAAGAGATTCCATATGGTTACAATGGACACAGTACATGTCTTTTGACCAAATTTTGCCAGGTTCTTTCCAAATTCTTCTAGATGTCATTGTAAGAAAGAATCACTTTTGTGATATATGTATATCTATCATCACCCAGGAACTTGAATTTTTTTTTTTAAATTGCAGGGATTCAGTCGCTAGAAAGCAATTGAATTTAGATATTTATATTGTTAGTACCTGGTAGCTGCTTAAGATATATATGTGGGTCTGTGTCTTATTTTTATGTCTAATCTTAGCAGTAGAGCTCATGTAGCTGCTGAGTTATCAAATCAATGGTAGTATCAATCTGGCCTAGACCTTTCAACCAGGCCTTCTTGCACAGATTGTGGCACTTAGGATTCTCCACTGAGTCATGAACGAAGGATATAATCTACATTTTTCTATTGTCTTGACTGTCTACATACTTAGTGTCCTAGAAGTTTGATTAAATGAATGCACATATACATTTTATGTACTGGGAAATGCAAACTTGCTGTGCTTTAAAGATGTATAAACATGAATTTCCCTGTTTATTACCAACTCATTACAAGTAAGAACTGATTAATAATGGTATGCAAAAACATATTTCTGTGGAGTAGAAGATTGCATTAACAATTGTATCAAACAGATTATTCACAGTATTGTAGCATTTCATTTTGTGTTTAAAATGATAGAAACGAATCCTTGTTGTTGTATCTTTGCATTTAGTGCAGTACTATGTTAAATGACCTCATACCATTACAGTTGCAAACATTAATTTTTCAATGTCAGCTTTATCTTTAGGGACTACCTTTAATTTGTGTTTGCCTTTTTCAGCCAGTGTAATTCAGAAGATTTATAAATTCACTTTCATATGTACACACACTTAATTTTAATGGTGAGCTAAGTTACAGCAAGATATTCTGTAGAAATGAGTGGAGGGAATAAAGAAATTGTTCAATGATTATATGCTTGCAATAATACTCTTTTTAGTAAAATACCATAGGAAAAAAAAAGAAATTATAGTATTTTGCATTATAGTATTTTGATTATATTTAATAAAAAAAAGTATTTGTTGGTGAGACATTTAAATTACCAGAGATTGAGGCACTGGTAACCTCAGGAGAATAATAGTGTCTGCTCAATTGGTGGCTGTAGGATTGGCAGAGGAGGAATAATATTTTCTTACAACTTTAATCAAGATGACTGGGGTGGTGAAAAAGTCTTGTGATTCGAGGGGTACAAGAGACTGAGATGGTGAAAGGGACTACAAAGACAAATGCTTCAAGAGGAAATTGGGTGATAGCAATGATGTTTGGAGGAAGGAAGAAGGAATTATTCTTCCACTGAAATGAAACCTGAGTAATGCTGTATTGATTCTACAAGTCAGTCTGAAACCACTGAACTCACAGATCTGATTAAAAAAAAATGTTGAGGTGTTCAAGGCCAGGTTGAATGGGACTCTGAACAACCTGATGTAGTGGGTGGCATTCCTCCCCATGACAGAGGGGTTGGAACTAGATGATATATATGGTTCTTTCCAATTCAAACCATTCTATGATTCTACAGTTTTACAGAAAAATATTCCTGCATATTTAACAAAATGTTTTCAAAATGTGCTAGCAGTAATATAATTTATTCATGCTCTATGCTATGAGCATACAAAAAATATATTGTAAGAATCAGATCTCATTAAATTAAACCTTCAAATCTAGTAACCAAACGAAGTAAAAGAGACCTGAAGCTAAATTATTTAAAATGCTTTATCAGAAAAATATTCACACTGTAGCTTCTTGTGGTTTTAGGAATACTATACTGTGGGAGAATAGTCTATAAGGACAGTGCAGAAGGCAATCTTTCCTGATGAATTCCAGCTGTACTGATTACCGAGGAGTGAAAACAGCCTTGCCTGCCCAATGAGGATGGGGTTATAAAAAAGTGGATCAGTTAGCTCAGAATAAGCTGTAGTTGGAGTTTGAGCCCCAGAGTGTGCAATGGCTTGGGATGGACTCTGCTTGCTGTGCTGAGAGGAGGTAAGGGACATGCAGTCATGGAAGGGGCAGATAAGGTAAGAAGATGTTATATGAGGGGTAGACAAGATTAGATGGCTGGATAAGGGACAATTTGGGGTTTAGCCAGGCATGCGGAAGGAAACTTGTGGAAAGGAGAGAAGGAGTTAGAGCTATGGGGAGCTCCCTGTGTGAAGCTGCTTATGGAGGAAGGAGTCACAGTTGTCTGAAACAAGACACAAAAAGTTTTAATACAGGACTTGTGATGGTGCCAGTCTGTCTCAACATAATTGCAACATTACACTTTTATAGAAACTACTTTTATGGTGGTTAAATGGAGACCTTATTGTGTGTCTGTATTACACAAAGGGCTGCATAATCAGGTTCTTCCACATTAACTGATCATAACAAAATGCCTGATTTTCCATACATGTATTCTTTACTGAACATGGAAAAATTACAATTATTTCCTCAGGATTATAGAATGAATAGTGTTATGTATTATGATATAGAAGCACAGAATATGCTGAATTGGAAGGAACCCACAAGGATCATCAAAGTCCAACTCATGTCCTGTTACACCATGTGTCTCAGTGCATTTTTCAAATGCTTCTAGAGCTCTGTCAGGCTTGGGGGTGGGACCACTTCCCTGTAGAGCCTGTTCCAGTGCCCAACCACTGTCTGGGTGATGAATTTTTTCCTAAGAAGCCAATCTTAACCTCCTGTGACACAACTTCAGGCTATTCTCTTGAGTCCTGTCACTGCCAGCACAGAGCAGAGATCAGTTCCTGTCCCTCCTGTTCCCCTCA
>PYHW01010164.1:3114352-3126693 GCA_013186435.1 Turdus rufiventris
AAAATGACTGGCTGGAGGAAGGATGGGTTGTGAAAAGATAAAGAACAATGCCCTGCCTGGTTTCAATGGATGGCCCATTAGCAGAATAAGGAGATAAGGATCACTGCCCCCACCCTCAACAGATGGTGATAGAATAGATACCTTTTTTCACACCCTGTATTGTAAGCCAAGACAAATACTTATATATTTTTTAAAATTCTGTAGATTTTAATAAGCTATCACTTATCTTCTCCTTACTGTTTTTAAAAGCTGATCTGTATAATTGAAATAGCTAAATATAAGAACGCTTTCAAAATTAATGAAAAAAAAAGCTTGTTTCAAACAGCATGTGGGGTTTTCAGTATTACATGGCAGTGACTTTTCACAGAACTTTCTTTTTATTATTATAATTATTATATATCAAACATTTGTCAACTAAAGCAAAGAACTGTACATAAATACATAGTATATAAATGGCCATTCAATGAAAAGTCTATAGGATTTAATCCTGGGACCAGTAAAATTTTTTCATCCCACTTGATAAATATTATAAATGCTCCCTAAGCTCAAAAGGACAGAGTTGTTTAAATGGACAATATGGTATTTCTATAAAATAACAACACAATAGCACCTAGCAACAAGGTTCCTAAATTGAATTTAAGATTAGGAAGGGATTTAGAGAAGCCTGGAGAAATGTATGTAAATACCTGATTGGAGGGTAAAGAAGGTGGAGACAAACTCTTCTCAGTGGTATTTAGTGACAGGACAAGAGGAGATGGGCACAAACTGAAGCACAAGAAAGTCCATTTAAATGAAGAGGGCACTTTCTCACTGTAAGATTGGTTGAGCACTGGAGCAGGTTGCTCAGGAACATGCTGCTGAGCCCTCATCCTTGGGGATATTCAAAATCCAGCTGAGTCTGTTTTTGAGCAAGCCACTCTAGGATTTTTGGCATGAGGGTATTGAACTTCTTGAGTTTCTACTAATCTGTGATGCTGTGCATTTTTGTGCTCTGCCTCTGTAAAGAGAAATTGTGGCCATCATGCAAAACAGATGCAGAAGTTTGCATTGAAGAATTTAGGGAGAGATATTCCATAGCATTAATTGTTTCCACTTTTCACCATTTACCTCATCAATGCACAGCTAAATATCTTAAGGAAACATATGCAATTATAGTCACAAACCCATCCGATGATGCTAGCAGCTCTGCAGTGAAACTCTCATGTTCATTAACGTAGCGCTAATTTAATTGATTTTGTACAAGACTGAATTCCCTTTTTTTCCACTTTAAATATTAGTCTTTTAATAGCCTTACTCTATCATGACTTTAGTAAAGGAAGTGTGATGCCTGTAATGAGCGTCATGAAATGTCACAGCATGTTTTAACAGAGGAATATTCTACTGCAATAACAACAGATATTCTAAAATCACACTTTAGAAATTTAAGTTTAAATATATATTAAAAAAGAAAGTAACAATAACAACAACAAAAAAAATCCCTAAAAATGTCAGGCAATTTCAGGGAATTCTGAAAAGGCTGCTGGGCAAATATACAGAAAAAGAGATTTCTGCGATGTTCACAATCCACTAAGTGCTGAAGGTGAGGAAACTTTCTGGTGAAATATCGTCACATTTCTGCCTTTTAAAGGATTCTCCAACTGATCTCAGTTAACATTGTCAGAGATATTATATTGTTAACTATGGACACAACATTGGATGTGCTGCACTCTTTGTCTCCTATAACTGACACATCGTTTTAAGCCAAATAGCTTATGTCTTGTATTGATAAAGTCTTAAATATCTAGTCTTTCTTTACAGTACTCTGTTCAACCATTTTCCAAACATTTAGCTTTAATTTCCTGGGTCTGAGCTTAGTACTTGCTGAATGCAGATTCTTAATATACTAGCTTACTGGCAAAAATAATTAAATTAATAAAATCTAAGACCTCTTCCAGAAATCTTTCTAAAGATTAAAAGGATGGTTGGGCATGTACAGAGGCTCTGAAAGTCCATATAGTTTCACACCTTACTGATGGCAGGATGCAATAGATTCCTCATCCATAAAATAATTTGAAGTTGGAGATATACGGACAGGCAGTGAATAACAAGCTTATCAGTATCATTTGTGTTCTTATTTGTAAATAAAGTGCACCTAGACATTTTCCAAGGGAATAGTGCAGCACAATATAGGAGCCATTCCTTAATAAAACATTGAATTTGCATTCTTTTGGAAATCCTAAGAGGAATTAGCAGACTTAATTATCCAGATAAATAAAAGTAGGGAAAAATTATTTATTCGTGATTATGTGACTTACAAAGCGGGAAACACTAGGGTCAAAAATCTTGAGATTATTGCAAATATAAATCTACAGCTTTTTATACAGAACTGTTTATTCCTGAATTACTCTTATTTTCAGGACAGACAACTTTATTCTGTGGCTGAGTTAAATTTTGTTTCTTGAAGTCAATTATGAGAATGTAATTATATATAACTGCAGGAAAAAAGTTTAAGTGATATATGATTTTTTTATCTGATTTGGAGATTAGCTTTCATATGGTCTATAATTTGTCAAGAATAAAAAGGATACTAATTACAATCACAGAATTGAAGCTATGATAGTAAGAGACAGAAAATCATGTGTAATTCAGCTTTAAAGGACTATTTCTGAGATGCCAGCCTACAACTTTTATCTTCTCCAATGAATTTTCTGTGCACAGAATAAGATAAAATATTATCCCTAATGATTAATTTCTTACTATAGTCCACAGATTAAAAGACATGGAAGAGGACATGGGATGGATAAATCATTCTGTCTGGATAGTAAAATTTTTATGTGTATTTGCATATCTAAATATATGATCCCATCACTGCAAGACTATATTAAAAACTTCCATTTTCGTTTGCATATGTAGCTGTTACCAGAAACCTGAAAATTCAAGGTGAATTGTGAGGAAAGTCAAGTTTGATTAGCCAGACTTTCAGTTCCAAGTACTTAATGTGTCCTTCATTTCCCAAATCCATTCAAATAATGCTATAAACAAGAGTGTTTCAAAGATCTGCAAGTCTTCTGCACCATCTGCGTGAAAAAGTATGCCATAAAATGCTCTGTGAGTGTGGGATATCTAGTTCTGTCTTTTATTTTTCTTATCGAGTTTGCTGATTAGCCAAAAAATTGCATATTAAAGGATTAATTAGTATTAGAAATTGTAGTTCTGTAGTCCAAGAAATAAATCATTGATATGAGTAATAAGAGATACAGGCTTCTGCCACTATTGAAGCCTGAAGAATGGTGTAGACTTGGTGTGAGCTAAGTTTAGGTTGTTTAAGCTGTCATAATAACTCCTTAACTGTTGGGTAATGACTGAGTGTCTTGGGAGTTTGATCATGAATATGATCTGTGATAAATGTTTAACAAATCTGTGCAGGGAATCAGTGAAAGAGCAAGTATGACTTGCATTAGCAAATATATGAAAGTCACACCAAGCATATCAAAGACAGAGAAGGAAGAAATCTCCATCAAACCTGGTGTCTCTCAGTGAAGAACATCTGTCATTACTAACTCTTTGGAATCCCCAGGATCCATCTGGAGAAAGGTGGGTACCATCAGTCTCAGCACTCATGCAGTGTAAGACTGAAGATAGCACCTGAGAAAAAAGGGTAAATAGAGGCAAAGGATTTTTTTGTGTATGACAGTGATAAACTTTGATGAAAGGGATATTAGTTCATTCATTATGCAGTTTGCATTAGTTTTACAGTTAAGTTTATTGGTGCTCATGTGAGGCCATCCTCTCTTACCCATAGTATAATTTTGAATGCAATATTATAGGTAGGAAATGTAACACTAGGTCAATGCTGAATGTTGTCATTTGACACACTGGATCACCTCAGGTAAATTCTTTACCTAATATGATTTTTTTTTATGAGCCTGCTAGCATTATTTTTTCCTTTTGATCCAGAGCTATATTAAAAGATTATTTATAACTAAACAGTCAGAAACCTATTTATGTAGATGCATAACAGTGATAACGCCCTAACTCCCAAGACCTCCTCCTTAAAACATAACTCTTGTGTAAATAGTATATTAATCTTTTCTTTGTATCTGTTAATATATAAATATTTTCTTTTATTATATTAGTTAGCTTTTTTGATAACTTACCTGTATTATCCTAATTC
Organism: Turdus rufiventris; assembly: GCA_013186435.1. Lineage (NCBI taxonomy): Eukaryota > Metazoa > Chordata > Aves > Passeriformes > Turdidae > Turdus > Turdus rufiventris. Next base: position 3,118,506 of record PYHW01010164.1, read on the forward strand.
AGCTTTGTCTTGGTGTATATGGTCAAAAAATGTTACACAAAGGTAAGCAATTTATACTGGCTATATCCCTGGATTTGTATGCACTTTGTTAAACATTCACTGGAATGTGTTTAACGCATTCATTGGAAATATAAACACAAATAAGTTTTAGTTAATATTAACCCAGATTATTTTTCTTTTAGTTCAGTATAAACCAGTGCTGGAATTTCAGTACTGTGTTTAATGTAAGGTCTGCTATTTAGCAAGAGTCACTGTAATTATTTAAGTACATTTATAATGTGGTCTGTGGTTCCATTATGCCTATGTATTGTATGTATTTTTGTTGTATGGCTTTGATTCTAATCCACATTTAGAATGTTTTTCATATGACTATAGGGTCACAGGGATGGAAAGAAAATGATAGAAACCTTACAGCTTAGTGGTTGGCTGCATTTTTTTCTTCTCCTCAAGTTTAGTAAAAAGTATTCAGACTGGTTTGGAGCTCTTTGTGAATATTTAAAGCTTACTGATCCTGTTCTCTTCTCTCTTGCACTCTCCAAGGGTGCTTTATGCTTACTTTTATAATTGACAAGGTGCCTATGTTTAATTAACAAGGTTCTTTGATTCTGTTAGTCTTACAATTTGAGGTTATAAATATGTTTGCTTCTCTTTAGAGACTCAACATTTAGTGTCAAATTAATGAAGATTAAAGACCTACTGATAACAATAATTATTGCTTATTTAAGAACATTTGCAAGTAAGTAATCGCTAAATTCTTGTTCTAATTTCAGCCCAGGATGTGAGGGGACAGAGCCTGCAGCCATGTGGGTGTGTCTAGGTCGTTATTCTATACCACAGGCATCATTCCTGGGCTGCAGAAGTAGAGCATTCTCACTTCTGAGAAGAAGGGGTCCACAGCCACTTGGTCCTGGGAGCAAGATGTGAATGGAGCAGTGGGGTAACGGTGGTCCTGACTGAAGGGCTTATCTGGAATTGTCTTTCATTGTCTTGGGCTTGGGGGAAAAACTGATGCACAGAGTGTCCAACAGGCCATTTTGTTCTTTGATGTGCTGTGGTCACATCAGGTCAGACTTGGTGAGCATTTTGCATGTAATCACTCTTTTATACATTGTTATTTACATTGTCGCTGTTACTGTTTGCTTTCTTATCTCATTGCTGTTTCTGGTAAGTTATCTCAAGCCATAATATTTCTACCTCATAATGTCTCCTCCTATTGCCTCTCTCACCTGAAGGGGTAGAAGGAGCACTTAATTTTCAGCTGGGTGTTTTTCCCTAACTTGTTACTTCATTGACTGTTTTTAATAGATGCTTTTAGCACTCAGAGAATAGAGTTTTTATTTGTTCTTCAAGTCAGTATATCAGTTCAGAATTGAAAATAAAACATTGGTAGTTTTTGTAAAAATTCTTTGCAATTTCAAATTCCCAGTGAAAAACATAGTCCATTTATATAAAATTTCTGGGAAAGAAATAATAATTTAGTATGTGTTTGAACTGGGTTTTTGTATCTAAGGTCAGCTTTTATGTATTATGGTGCATTAGTCTTAAAATTACAGTTATTTGCCTCAGTGTTAATGGTTCCTGTTTCTTGGGAGAATTAGGAAGTAAACAAAGTGGATAACTGCAATTTTTCTACTGCTCTTAGTGTTCCAGAGCTTCAGGTAGTGAAAATAGATTACAGTCTTGCATTCATTGCCCTGGCCTTTGTTTTCAGCACAGAAACCGAAATATTTAAATTTACTGACTCTTAAGCAGAAAGAGAAAACAATTTAACGGTACATGTATATTGAGAAGGAAAACAAAACTAGACACTGGAGAAGTAAAAAAAAGGACTCAAGTTGCGACTACCTGATGCAGCTAATATTACACTCTGATAATGTTTGTTAAGTAACGAAAAAAATGTATCTAGAAGCTGAACTCTGAAGTAACACAAAATATGACAGACTGCACTAAAGTCACTGGATATAAAGGAAAAAAAATGCAAATTATTTTGCAGGTCTCTTTTAAAGAGATAGAGACAAAAGGAAACAAAGGAAAGGAAATAGATTTCTGGTACTTAAGGAAAAAATTGAAACAAAGAGGAGAAAGCAAAAGAAATGAACATGGGTGACATGAAACAGTAAGTCTGAATAATGGAATAATTTTCTTTAAAAGACATCCTTAAGATTATCAAAGGCGACTGTTGAGCTAACATTATTGAGTCCAAATGCCCCTAAATGCCACATCTGTTTTTTTAAATATTCCCAGGGATGGAGACTTGTCCTTTTCCCTGGGCAGCCAATCTAGGACAGCCCTTTAAGGAGAGAAATTTTTCCTTGATCTTATACAAAAATCCTGTGGGAAAGAAAAATGAAGTGAATTGTCAGAAAGATAGAGAAGTGGGGAAGGTAAGGAATTCTGTTTTAATTATTACACAAGCATCTGTTAGTAGTTTTATCTCTCTCACTATCATTTTAAAGACTTTTTATGTAAGCATTTTTCCTATACCACAGAACCTTGTTTTTCTTTTCTTCATTTCAAAGACAGGAAAGGTAACATCAGCTCCTCTGCAGCTTAAGAAGAGGGAATGACCCAGAAAATGGAATCTAGGTTCTAGGATGGAATAATTTATGCCGTATCACACAGGAGTTACACGTTTAAGTGTGGACTGGGACCTAGGGTTTCTTAGCTCCGTATTATAGTGCAGATTATTGCACCATTTTTGGTTTCTAGTGTATCTTCTGATGAAGCATATCTGAGTCAATGTGTTAATTATTTAAGATGTGTATTTAAAGTATTTCACCAGCCATGGTTGAAAATGATCCACATAGAACATCAAAGAAGTGCTGTTCAAGAAGCAGAAGTGAGCTGTAAATTCAGCCTTTGAATTGGTGGTTGATTTTCAACTTAGATGCACAATGGAGTAGTTTCTTGAATCAGGATTTAAATATTTTAATTTTAAATAAAGCTGAATTTTTTCAACTTCTGTTTAGAGGGCAAAGATGTCTTTTTAAATGATTGGCAGAACAGTAAAAGAACAAAAATCATTTTGAAATGATTAACAGGAAATAAAAAAATAAAGAAAAGGTGTGGAAAATGCTCATTGACTAACAATATAGCACTGGACTTTGAGAGGTAATTTGAATTATTTAATTACAGTATTTAGATTTTTATTCTTCTACTTTTTTTAAATTTTACAGTTGCATTACTGGTCACGTGCTGTACATACTTAACTGTCTTCTCCCTAAATAATTAGAAGTTTGATTATGATATATAATATATTGGAGGCTAGGTTTGGAACTGAAGTAGCAGTAAATAATATAATACATTTTTTGACCTTTTCTTTGTGTTTCTAAAAATATTTAAATATCAGGCTCGGTGGACTGGAATAATTTTTATTATTATTCTCTGGGGAAGGTATCCTTTTATAGGATAGCATGCAAGATGTTTTCTTAAGTTTTATTTAATATTGATTAAGATTTGCTTCTTAAATTGTTTCTATTTTCTCTTTATGATTGGCAATAGTTTATAAACATGATTAAATGTAGAATGATAACTTCAAATCCTAGTCATAATATCGTAAGTTAAAGAGGTTTTTTCCATAAAATCAGGCTATTTTTTTCCCCAGGTACGTTGTGACCTGGTTGAGATTTTCTCCATGCTTCTTTGAATTTCTGCCCAATGTTTCATCTGTAAACTTAAAATCAGAAAACCCACATAATTTTTCAAAGTTAGTGTTTTGCATATTTTGTTTAAGGACATTTTTTTCCTTCAGCTTACCGCATAAACATTTTATTTCCTATCCAGTATCTTTTAGTAGTACAAGTTTAATTTTGTTACCCAAAATTGCCAAGTGTATTAATTGCAACACTTGGAAATTTAAGTTCTGGACTCAAATGTGGCAGGCAGACAGCTATGGGCAGGGCTGTAGGAGTGAAGCAGTAAATTACAAGAGAAAATTCTACCTTTGCCAAAGGAAAATGATGCTGAAATTTACTTTGTAATGTATATTTGAACACCAAAGGAAGTTATTGACTTTGCTGGTCACTTTTCATTGAGCTGATACTACTGTAAATGCATTGATTCCAGGAAAGCTAATTCTGATAAGCTTAATTTTACAGAAGATAGTAAAACAGCAATTTTACCAAGTCAATGAACTAATGCTGTGAAAATGCTTCCTTATAATCTGGTTTTTATTCTACAGTTTCATCCTCTGTTTTAGCTGTTTCATTCATTCCTCTTTTTTTCAGTTTGCTTTATTTTTTTAAGAACTAGTTTTAATATTCTTTGCTTTGTCGACTTTGCTATGATTCTCTAATGTAAAAACATTGGATAATGTTTTCTACCCGGTAATCCTAACTTTGAACTTTCAAATAAGAAGCTAGAAGTTAGCAAAATTTAACTTTTGTTTGAAATTTTGTCTTTCATTTAATTTGAGACTGTTATATCAGTCTTTTACTCATACTAGATTAAGTAAATGCTCAGAAGAGTGATTTTTTTTTTTTTTTTTTAGTTATATAAATTACTGCTCAGAAATACTCAAGCAATGATTTGCTACCTGGTTTTCCTCTATGTACATTAGGGTAGATATACTAAAATGTTAATAACTTTCATTTCCACTTGATTTGTTTTCAGTTACCTTGAATTATTTCATTTTACTTTTCCAGTCCCAGTGAATGCTGGTTTTCCAGTCTAGAAGAATAACTTGTGTACCAGATTTCTCCTTGCTCTAGAAATTGCAAATTTGGGTTAAAAGCTCTTAATTAGCTCTTTCATGTCTGGTATTTAACCTTGGTATACAGTTAATAATTCTTGTCCTTCTAATGATTTTTTTTTCTCCCTAGAGTTCCATTCTTGGCCAGTAGCAATGACTTCCCTCATTCTTTTTGATTCTGGTGAAAGAGGAAATGGTTCTGTATACTACAAGTACCCAGAAATCATTCAAAGTGTTTTATTCTCTCCTTTTAGAGGGCTCTTCAGAGAGAATATAATCTTCTCCATCCTTGTTGGTTTTCCTTGCTGTGTGCAGCACGGGCTCAGCAGGTCCCAGCAGCAGACTGGGGTGGGGGCCAGGAGCAGTGGGAGCTCATCAGGGGTCTATCAGTAACTCCAGCCAGGGGCACCAAGGCTGGCTTGGGAATTGGGCACATCCCTGGGGAGGGGGTCAGGCTGGGATTTTGGCTCACAGGCTGACTGGGATATGGTGGGGCTGTAGCTGAATCTGGGCCATGTATTTCAGTGTTTGCCAATGCTCTTCATAAATAAATTTAATGTTCTGGAAGACAAATGAAAAAAGTTGTTCATAACAATTAATCTATATAAACACATTAATAATGTTTTCTGTATCCTTTTCTTGTTCAATACTTGACACACTTGGACAGTTGTGCTTTCAGTACAATATTTTTTTATAACATCATAAGTTCATGTTAAAAAAGATTTTGTGTGAAGGTCTTCAAAAATGAAGGAAATCTCTGCTTAGAAATTTCTGGAACAAATTTCACCATGCCATCCTGCTTATGGAACCTCTGAACACGAGTCTATTTGGGCATCAAAATAAGGGCTGAAGATCATTGATTTTTTTTTTACTAAAGGAATGTTCTGTCCAATCTAAATAATACAATACATAAAACATTTTTTAAGTTGTTTTCAATGGCCAACAGCTTCTAGTTTTTGGGTTTTTAAATTTTTTTTTATGAAGAAACCCGGAACCCAGTAGTCATGTTCCACAAATGTGGTCATATAAAAGCAACAAAATACATTTGTAGCACAAAATACAAAAAAGTCTGTTGGCTTTGCTCTGCCACCTTACAAAGTCGCAGGTTGTGAAGTGAAGAACTTTGTTACAGGAGAGAGCCTATCCTGGAGCAGCTAAAAAGGAAAAGGGGGAATAAAGAGACAATATGATGTAAGCTGATTGCAATCCCCATTCTGCATCCACCATTTAATGGAAGGAAGCAGAAGAGATGGGAATAAGGATGAGCTTAGGAAGATGGGAAGGGTGGCAGGAAATACCTGGGGCTTTGGTGGGCTTGCTATTTCTCATCATCCTACTCTGTTGATTTGGCAAAAAAATTACATTAATTTCCCCGAGTCAAATCTGTTTAGCCTCTAATTGTAATTTCTGTGTGATCACCATGTCCTGATCTCGATTCTGAAATTTTTTGTCATATTTTCTCTCTGTGTCATGTTGAGGAGGGTGAAAGATAGAGCAATTACTTTGGTGGGTGCCTGGCAGCTTGCAAAGGTCAACTCACTACAGCTATGAATTAGTTCTAATTTTTGGGCTTATCGGTAAAGAAGTAATTAAAAGAAACCTTAAGAAATTTTTACTGATTGCTAAAAAATAATTTTATCTTTTTTTTTCTGGGAACTTCTAGGCTACACAAAAACATGACTTTACCCTTAAGCTTAAATTGAAGGTATTCTATCCAAATAAACAGCAGAAAAAAAAGACTTCTTGCTCCTATTGTGAAGGCCACTTAATGAATAATTTAAAAGTTGTTAAAAGAAGAAAGAAATCATAACTTTTTATCTGTCAGTTGAGTGAAACATAATTCATATATTTTTCTGGAACTGTTATTGCTGAAAGAACAAAGCATGACAGTTCACAGTATGGTTCAATGTCATGGCAATGGCTGCAATGATGACAATGTGGAAAATGGTGTAAAAAATCTTCAGTTCTGCATTACAGTAAAAAATAGAGCAACTCCAAATGTAGCACAAAAATCCTAAAAACAGTTTTAGCAGAACTGTTTTATGATGTATTCTCTTTGGACCACTGTGTTCCTAAACACTGTCTCTGTCTTACTTTACACCACTGATGGGTCTTGATTGTTTATTCATGGTTATACCTAATTTTGGATATTTCTATGATTACAAGATGTGTTATAAATCATAGCTGCTTACTTTTTGCTTCTTCTTTCTCACTTTTTGAAATAATTTCTATTCTCTTTGCAGTACCTAATGGGTAATACCTATCTGGAGTATCTATACTTTCAGTAAAAATACTTTGCAAGATAGCAAAGATTAATGTCTTCCTCAAGAGATCATCTTACTTATGTCCTCAAATCACCTAGAGCTTTCCTAATTTATTTATTTTTCATGTAGTCTTTTTTATATAAATAAGTGAAGTCAAAAGCAGATAATCAGGAAATTTCAGTAACAAAACCAGATAAAAGATCAAAGTCCAAGTAAGGGAAATTTAGATAGGTAGTTTCATAATGTATTTGAATAAACGTGATTTTAAAAAAAAATATTTTAAAGAATGCATATATTGAAGAATGAAATCACAGAAAAAAACGTTAAATGAGTTAAGATCTCTTTTCAGTCCTTTTGGAAGCTAATGGAAAAAATTACTTGCTTATAAGCACAAGTACTCAAAAATAAACATGTATATGTGTGTGCACTGTCTGAAGGGACTCTTTTAGTTTACCTGGGAACAGGGGGGGCATGTGTCTTGAGTTGATGTGGCAAGGTTTTGGTAACAGGGGCATTTAGGGAGGAGCTCTCTGTAAAGCTACTAGAAGTTGCCCCAACATCTGCTGGTGCCAATGCCAGACACCTCAAATTACCGACTCACCTCTGGCTGAGGCTGAGCCCACCAATGATGATGGTAGTGCATCTGGGATAACATAATTTAGAAGGGGAAAAAATGTTCCATGCAACCAATTAAAGCCTTAGAAGAGAGGAGTGAGAATTTTGAGATTAACAACTCTGCAGGCGTCAAGGTCAGTGTAGAAGGTGCAGGAAGACATGATTCAGGCACTGGAGCCATGATTCCTCTGCAGCCTGGTGAACACCAGGGTGAGGCAGCTCTGGCCCATGAAGGTCCACAGGGCAGCAGAGATCCACTTGCAGCCCCTGGAGGATCCCACAGAAGAGTAGATGGATGCCCAAAGGTGGAGGCTGTGACTCCTGGCTGGAGCTGTGATCCTGTGGAGAGAGGAACACTGGAGCAGGCCTGCTGGCAGGATTTATGACTCCATGGAAGGCACCCATGCTGAAGCAGTTCGTGAGAATTGAAGGACCTGGCAAGGATTGGGAGGAACTCACGGAAAATTGCTTCCTATGCGAGGGATGCCACACTTGAGCAGGGGAGAGTATAAGGAGAATACACTCAGGGAATACAGTAATTTCACGACCATAAGGCACACCTGACTATAAGGCGCACCCCCCCGGAGTCAGCAAAATTTGCAACATTGTAGATCAGATA
>PYHW01010164.1:3127728-3165621 GCA_013186435.1 Turdus rufiventris
GGCAGCCATGGCCCTGCCGGCTCCCCCGAGGCTCACAGCTCTCACTTCCGGGTAGGCAAATTTTCTGAACTTTGACCGTCAGATAAGGAGCACCGGACTATAAGGCGCACTTCCGGGTTTGGGGGAAAGTTTTAGTCAAAAGGGTGCGCATTATAGTCGTGAAATTACTGTATATCTCCCTGAAGAGAAAGAAGTGGCAGAGACAACATGTGCTGAACTGACTGCAACCCACATTTATTGTGCAGCTAGGGGCAAGAAGGTAGAGAATTTAGTGAGTGAAATTAAGCCCAGGAATATGGTGGGCATTGGAAGAATAAATATTTTTAAAAATTCATTTTATTTCTCATTATCCTACTCTGATTTGCTTGGCAATAAACTAAATTAACTCCCAAATCAAGTCTAGTTTGCCCATTACAGTAACTGATAAGTGATCGCTCCCTGCACTTTTCTTGACCCATGAGTCTTTTGTTTTTATTTTCTCTCCCCTGACCAGCTGAGGATGGGATCAATGGAATGGTTTTGGTGGGCACCTTGTGTCCAACCAGGGCCAACCTACCACATCATACAACATATTCAATTGAATGTTGTCACACTGACAGGATTTTGTCTGTGGTAAATTTAACGTCTAATACAGAAAGACTTTGAAGGTTGACACCCATTAGATATATTATTATGAATTTAATTCCTGACAGACTCTTCAACGATGCATGTTTCCAGATCTGTAAGTACCTGATGTGGATTTTATCATTTACATAGAAACAGAAGCTGAATACCATATAAGTAAAAGCATTATGAAGTATTTCTTGTTTTATTGCTATCTACAGCTCTTTAATATCTTGTATTATTTTCCCCTTTCACACAGATGATACAGGTCTGCTTTCTTTATCTCCACTAGGTCTGCAATGGTTTGCAATTTTTCTTCTAGGTTTATAGCTTAGATTCACTGAGAAATATAAGAAGACCAAAGATACTGTCATTTAACTTTTCAAGACCTAGTCATGTGTAGATGCACCTCACTCAACAATAAGGTGCAAATGAGAGCTGAGGAAAAGGTACATTAACTGAAGTAAACAGATATTTATTTTTATCTTTGTCAAGGAATACATGCCCCTTCATTTATAGCGATAAATTCATAACTTTACCATCTCCACAAGTTCTAGTATTTCCTTTTGCAGGTATTACAAACATGCAGATAATAGTGAGATGATGTCTTTTAAAATTTTAACTTCTGTAGTCATAATTAATACTATATTTTCCCATCTTATGTTTCGGTTTAATGCTATTTAGTCAACTAACATGGAGTAATGTGAAAAAAGCTAATTATGCGTTTTATTATGTATTCTCATAAACTTGTTACTATTTTAGGATGTAAAGTATATTTATCAAAATATTACCCAAATTACTTGATGGTGTTAGCATGTTAAAATAACTTCATTAAAAGCTAGTTTGCATTGTCTGGTTCCTGAATATTTTATTATTTCAATTATATTTGACAATTTTTCTGTTTCATTTTTCTGTTTCCTTCCTATGTTGAAAAATATTCCTCATATTTTTTATCAAAAAAATGCTTCAGTGTTTTAAGGGAAGAATGACTAACAAACCTAACTACCTGCAACCTGCCTTTTATCAGTATCCTGACATACACTAAACCAGAATATTAAAAATAAACATAACTTTTCCACTACCAGGTAATTACTAAACATTCTAGGATTTCATATACTACTATAGGAAGAAATAAAAGCAGAGCTGAAGACTTTTTATTGAGGATTTCCTTGTTTATGCTCATAAAAATCCCCTGTGAAGAGCTGAGAAAATGCCCGTATTAAATTTTAATGAATATTATCTGTGACCTTTTTTGCTCAGTTTTATATTTCTGCTTGTCTGAAAGCATAAAATTAAGTCAAAGGAAGTTCCATATGTGTTTAAATCAAGAAAAGCAAAAGCTATCAACAAAGTAGAAGAAAAGTGTGAAGGGATGGGCTGTGTAGCTTCTGGCTATGAAAAGAATCCTTCTAGCTCCCATCCTCGAAGAGCATTGTGCTGCAAATTCTGAGATGTGAGATCAAAACTTATCAGTCTCTAGAAAGGCTGAGGTGCTAGAGAAAAACTGAGTACACTGCAAATCAGGCTAGGCTGTTTTCCCAGCAAAAAGTCTAGGACCTGAAAGAATTAAGCATAAAAAAAAATTAAGGTTAACTAAATAAATAATCTTGGGGGATTTTTTGTGTTAAAAAATTAATATTTTTCACCGTTTTTTCTAGATATTACCATTTTAAGAAGTTCTTTTATGGGGTAGGGAAGAAGTCGGAAACAAGAAAAGGAGCTACAAAGGAATAAAAGGAGAGTGGAAGAGAGAGAGCAGTTATTTAATTACTTTCTATCATCGTGTCACCCAAAGATATCAACTCTCTTTGAGACTAATCTTATTTGAGCATCCCGAGACATTTATATCAGCACTACCGAAATGAAGGCTAGATCTACAATTTCAATTCTAAGAAAAATTGCATAAGGACGTATTTACTATGATGTAGCTGAGAGAATATCAGTGAAAGAGCACCCTTGGATATGATGGTAAAATTCCAAATTAGAGAAGACTGTGGAGAATACTCAAGAATCACCACAATATCACAACCACCCCCCCCACAAACCATCACCACCACCAAAAACCTGAAAAAGGCACAGAATTATTCATAGCTTAGTTTGATAAGCACATGTAATTTTGTCTAAATTTAGTTGTACATTTTCTAGAGAAAGAATTAGAACTCTATTCTGTATATTCTATATAAATTCTTGTTCATTTTATTCAAGTTTTTCGATCCCAGCTGGTTTCTTTAGAGGCACAACTACTCTTTTTAATCCACCCAGGATTCCCTGATTGGCTCCCATCATCCATATAAGAAAAATCTTTGAGGTCATGACCGCAATTTATCACATCTACATTATGTGGTTCTGAAATCAGGTGGAATTCCTTCTTCAAGGATGAATTGTGATAATATTTTTAAGGCAAATTATAAAAAACAGACAAACAAGTTTATAAGAGGTTTTTCACAGAGGAATTACATGCCATTGTTGCTAAAGTAAAAACTGTCTGTGTGTATTTAGAGTTAGTTAAATGCTTTGTTAAGCTTTTACCCCCTATACATATTTAAAGAGAAATATGGAAATGAAGCCAGACAACAATTTATGCATTTAATGAGTTATGTGACAAAAACTAATTGTGATCCAGTAGATATTGGCTGTTAATATTCAATTAAGAAAGGGATTTTGATCAGCTTTAATTGATTTACCCATTACTTGACTTAACAGTTTCTCAAATTGACTAGATGTCTGTGGCTAGTTTGATTTACATTTTTTTCTCTTTTTGTGGCACAACCATAATTTTGTATAGGTAGTAAGGAGGAGAGGAGAGGGGAGGAGAGGGAGAGGGAGAGGAGTAAAAGAAAAGAACCTCATGTCCATGAATGTCTTTCCAAACTTTAAAAAATGTGTGATAATAGTTTAATGACTGTGTTAAAGAATTATCTGAATCTCATAAAATGCAGCCATACTTAGTTCTAGTGAAGATACAGAAAATGTATTTTGGTATTCCTTGGTTGTCTGGAGCTGCTGAGAGAGAAATTATTCTTATAATTCCATCCTCTGATGATGCGTAACAGTGTTTGGAAATTTTGATATGCTATCTTTGGACATTTTTTCACACTCTACTAGAATAAGCTTATTTTCATGTTTGGGAACAGACTGGTAGAAATGAAGTAAGTACTTGTGTGGCAAAAAAATAGCAGAGAGGGATGGGAAAAAGAAGCAGCATAGGATGGGTCATGCTATAAAAATGGACATCTCAGACATACAGTGTCACTGGCCTAAAGAAAGGAGTAGTGTGTACACTTGATGAGGAAAAAAAATCTAATATTTATCATTTTTGGTCTTCAATATTTTTTTCCTGGTAGAAAAATTAAATGGAAACATAGAAGCAAAATTGTCAACTTTAAAAATAAAAAGTCACATTCCTTAACAATAACTACATACTGTTAATTACAAACCAAACATTTTCCACCTGCTAAGATTTCTACGCTCTGGAAAATATCTATGGTAATGCCATTACAATCTCTGAAAACTTCTGACTTTAATTGGGAAATACTTTTCACTAATGCTTTGCAGAAAATGTTAACAGATGCATTTCCCCCAAAGATTAAATATCAATCTATTTTATGAATGTATGAGAGTATTCAGAGACAGTGATTTCCAGAAAAAAAAACCAAGTTATTTGGTGGAAACTTAAGAAAACAAACCAGCACGAATTTTTTATTCCAAAGAAGTCAATGAAAATTCAATTCCTTCAGTCATTGCAAAGATAATTTACAAGAATTAAGAATAAGAATACATACTCTTTCATGCTGGCCACTGCGTATCTAGGTATTCCTCCACCATCTAAAATATCTTTGTCTCTTATATTAAGGATAAATTCAAAGTGGATTTTATCATTAAAAATGTCATCATATCTTAGTTTCATTCTGTGTCTATGTTCAGTTTAATTTTGTTTCTCTTGTTAATTACTCAGATTTTCCAGATATGCAAAAGGCATTCAGGCTTGTCACTGGAGTATATTTTGACTTCAAAGACTGGACCTGCTTTTTAAGTAAATGTATTGGGTTAACCTTGTCTAGTAGGTTTCTCACTCCTCCACCTCAGCAGGGCAGTGGGAGAAAATAATATGAAAAATTGGTGGGCTGAGATAAAGGCAGTTTAAGCAAAGAAAGCAAGTGTTGTGCAAAGAAGCAAAACAAAACATGATTCTTTCTCTACTTCATCACCAGGTAATGCCCAGTGACTTCTGGTCAAGTAGAGTCTCAGTATATGTGGCAGTTGCTTTGGAGAGCATCACCTTAAAACAAACACTGCTCCCCTTCCTTGCCTTTCACCTGAGCTTTTATTGCTGAGCACAAAGTCATATGATATGAGACATCCCTTTGGACAGTTTGTGTTATCTGTCCCAGCTGTGTGTCCTCTCAAACTCTTGCCTGGACCAAGCCTAGTGGCTATTGTGTGGGAGTTTGGCAAAAATAGCCCTGATACTGTAGGAGTATTGCTAAGCAACAGTCAAAATATTATCAACACTCTTTCAACTACAAGTAAAAGCAAAGTACTACATAGGTTGCTCTCAGGAAAGTTAACTCCATCCCAGCCAAATCCAATACAATTTTTAGTCCTTATCACATACCATTTACAAAATGCTGGGGTCCCACATAATCTGATACATACACATATCCTCTGACCATTCCATTGTATGTTTCTTATTCCTGAAATCCCCCTTTAACAACTCTTATAAATTATACTACATCATTAAACCATCTTTATGATTTACAGATTCTCATTAAGTAGCCCGTGCCTTAACGGTGGTCTCTTAATTTGAGAGAGCTAATTTGCCCACTCTGTGGGTCTCTGTCACTCCACAAAATGTCCAGAAGACCAGATTGTGATCTGGGACTCCTGCATCATGGTGGTTGCTCAGGACAACAGAAGCAATGCCTGCTGACTGCCAACACCAACTTGATTTTGGTCATCACTGTGCTCACCCACTTTATTGTGCAACTCACTCTTCATCGGTTGAGGTAGTTTCTGCTACATTACTTCCTACGACATGCAACTCACATCATTGGTTATTTCTTCCCAAGGAAGAAAATTCTCCGGAAGGCACTGGATCTCTTCATCCTTTGGCATTATTTACCAGCTACACCCAGGTCCTTGAGTGAAGACAATCCCACAGTTGCTTTCCTTTTCACGAGCAAGGAATAATCCACATTGCCTTTCCCAGTCTCTCACTACCGGAGCTTTATCTCCTCCCAGACTATGTAGGGGCTCTGTTTGGGCAGGACTAGGACAGTTAGGAGTTCCTCTGGTGTTAACCAACCAAGTACCCTCAGGACAGACTACTTCAAGGACCCAAAGAGTCCAAACTGACTTCTGGTGTAGCCACCAGAAATACAGAGATCAAAACAGTTGCCTACTTTGCCTGCTCTCTCTATTTGAAATATTGACCCTTATCATGGTGGATGTTTTAAATAATGACTTTACCATGCACCATAAATTTATGCCCTATTACTTCAACATCTTAAAGTTGGTGAACATATATTTTGGACACTTGGTTCTGAAAACATATGGAATTCACAGTCCCTGATCTGGCACCTACTTCCTCTGTACCACAAATGGAGACTGTCAGATGCTTAATGAGAGAATATGGACAGCCAGAGCATGAAATGAGGAGACACTCAGTCCCCTAAGTGGTATGAAGGTAAACTCTGAAAATTGTCTTGTGAGAATGTGAATAAGTATATCAATAGTCATCATTCTGATTAGAATTTATAATACATACCATGAATATTCAAAATCAAAATTAAACTAAGGAAGCTGTTAAAATCATATTATATGCTAATGTCAGACTTACAAAAATGAACAATTATGAAACATAAGATCAGTGCAACTTCAACAGTTTGAAATACAGCTACAACAGGAATAAATCATGTTCCTTTGTGTATAGAATTTACAAAACCATTCTTAACAGCTGCTAATTTAAATTTTGTGAAGTCAAGATGAGCTATGTAAGGCATAAGATGTCTAACCATAATTTTGTCTCTCCTACACTTTCAGGTTTAACAATATGAGCAAGTATTCAGATGCTCACATGTTTTTTCTGCTTTCATTCATAATGCAACACCAATTATTCCAGCTAGGAGCATGTTTGGATTTTCCTAGAATTTAAAAAATTACTAATGTTATTTTTCTAACAGAAGTTCTTTTCACTGGGGTATCATAGTTTCCTCCTTAAGACATTCTAGACTAATGAATCTGGGAGGTCACATAGAACTCGGTCACAGTCTCATGAATCAGTCACTCAGTGCCTCAGTACTGGTTCCTACAAAATGTGAGTGCAGGTGTAGTTGTAGCATTCATCTGCAATATCTCATACAATTCCATAGAGCAATTCAGTATTGGGTAGTACTAGGGTGGTATAATCATCTCTACTGGAAATCAGTGAGTGCTACAGTCATTAAGGAAGAGCAGAGGGCACAGAAGTATGCAACAAATACAAAATATTTTTAATCTAATTTCAATTTTGCTTCCACTTTGGAATTTTAATATTACCTGAACAGATGCAAGAGTCTACAAGATACACACCTACATTTTATTTAGTTGGCTAAACTTTTCACACTTAGGAGGGAAAAGTTGGTTATATGTTGTTATTATACCACGTTATACCATGTTATACCATGTTATTCTTCCCATCCAAGACCAAATGTTTCAAGTGAGATTGCTTATGCATTCAAAAGTGCTGGCTTCTCTTCTGTGCAATGACAACACTGACATTTATCACAGAAGATAGACTTTAAGCAAAATAAGTTCTATTCTTAGAGACTGAATTCATTATTTGCAAACAATCTTCTAACAATATATTCTGTTAATGGCATGGAAATTGCTGTATGTTTCCATTTTACTTGGGGTATCTAAAGTGATGGGTTGAGTGGCATTTTTGACTGGGTAAGCACAGTTCCATAAAAAAATTTGCTATCTCTAGATGTAAGATTTTCATAGAATCATAGAATATTGATGAGTTTTAAGATACCCATCAAGATTATTGAAGTCCAACACCTGGCCAAGCACAGGACACCCCAGAAGGCACACCATGTATCTGAGAACATTACCCAAATACCTCTTGAGCTCTGTCAGGCTTGGTGCTGTGACCACTTTCCTGTGGAGACTGTTCCAGTGCCAACTCCCTGGGTGAAGAACCTTTTCCTAGTATATAACTTACTTACATACATAATTTACTATCTTTTTATAGTAGCTCTTATTGTCATCTGTAGATAGCAAAATACTTCATAAGGGTGACAAAATCTTCATCACTTTAGATGAAATAAAATTATGCAGGGGAAATAGCTTTTTTAAAAAGGAATTAAAATAGAGGCAATAAATTGGAATTTATGAAGTAGATTTCCTAAAATTGTCTCTAATTGTATATTCCTGTAGGTGTTTCCTTTTAATGCTACTAGGGGGAGCCTCTGACAGCATTCTGTTAACAGTGGAATCCAATTATTGCATCCATATACAGAAGACATATATAGATATATAGAAGATATATATAGATACATACACGTGGAGAGATATAAATATATAATTTATAATTACAGTAATTTCACGATTATAAGCTGCACCATTTTAACTAAAATTTTGATCCCACCCTGGAAATCCGGCTTACACTCAGGAGCGGCTAATATGTGAAAAAATTTCTGAAATTTCCAACCCCGGAAGTGCAGCCGAGGTGGCGAGCTGAGCACCTGCCAGTAAAACCCGGGATTGTGTGATTGTTACAAACTGGTTACTCTGTTGTGCAGTGGGTGGAGGCGGGCTCCATGCCAGCAGCACAGGGGGGGAGGCAGGGGGGACTCCGTGCCCACCTCCCACCAGCACCGCGGGAGCAGGTGGGGGGCTCTGTACCCACCTGGTGTGGGAGCGGGCAGGGGGCTCTGTACCTGCCTGCTGCCGCGGGGCAGCACCGGGCCAGAGCAAGCGAGCCTGGTGGCACCCAGCCCCAAGCAGCCCCGCTGAGCGGCAGCACTGAGCTGGGCCACCTGACCCCGTCGGCAGCCCCGAGCAGGCTGAGCCTCCACAGCTCCGAGCCGAGCCAGTAAACTCTGCTATCCCTCGTTTCTGTTACTATTTGGCAACTTTGTTGCACGAGGGTCCTTGCTGCGAACGACAGAGCAGCTTATAATCAGGTGCGGCTTGTGTATGGACAAAAAACGAAATGTTGCCGACACCCAGAGATGCAGCTTATAATCAGTGCGGCTTGTAATCGTGAAATTACTGTACATTAAGCTGTAGGAAAAAAGCCCCACAAGACATCACAGGTTTCCAAGGACAAGGAAGACCTTTTGTGACATATTATTAGTATGGAAACTGAGCCACTAGCAATCTGTAGCTCAGCAAAATCCTAAAATGGAAAAATGGAACTTGTATCTTTGGTCTATGTTTTTTTTTCCCCTGTTTTCTCTTTTTGTGAGTTCAAATGAACAGATAAAAAACCACTCTACCTATGATTCAAGCAGAGAAATAAATAAAAGTGCTGAATCTTGAGGTAAAAGTCTCTGCTGAGATTAGATGGGTTTTTTAATTCTTGCCATACTCTAGTTTTTTTGTGACACTTGCTTTGAGTAGAAATAAGATTGTATGTTTAGGTTCTGAATGTGAGATAATATATGAGGGGGTAGGGGCATAAAACAAGAAAGAAGCACATCAGGTGTAGAGGGCTGACATGAATGTCAGGTTGTGATGAGGGGAAGATCTTTACATGAGCTTGTTATGACAAACTGGAACCTAGAGATGTACATGAGCTTATCCATCATGGGACATGACGAGGTGAAAGTGGAACTCACATAGTCAAAGGCTAGTGTTTTTAGAAGAGTCAAAAGGATGAGGAATTTATTTATGAAACTTTGGAATCACAGAAAGGAGGAATTTTGAAGGACCCCTGGAAATTATCTAGTTCAGCATTCTGTACATAGAAAGGTGAACTAGATTAGCTTGCACAAGACTTTGAAATTACTGCAATCATTGTACTGTACTTGCAATTGTTGACATTAAAATTCCTTTACTATTTTGGTCAGTCTCTGTCAGAATATGCTTTGTAGTCATGTATAACTGACTTAATTTTCTGATGCTTAGTGATATTTTTTATTGTTGTTTATATCATCATTATATCTGGAAGAACATTTTCTTTCTTGGAATGTGAATAAGAAAAATGATTTTTTTTTAACTTAGTAATAATTTTAAAATTAATTCTATGGGTGACTTGATTGGAAAGTTGTTACAATCTGTTTTATTTACTCAGAGATGACTAATTAACAAATCAGTGGGACATTACTCTTCAATTTATTTTCTTTATGTGTGGGTGTGTGTCTTGTGATTAGTTTATATTCCAGAAATCTGTCAGTTTTGTCTAATGGAATCAGAATTTGTAGAAGGGTCAGACAGATGCTAGAATGAGGCTGTTCCACAGGGACACACAAGCCAGGAGCCAAGCGTGATCCCCCAGCACAGCCTAGGGAAAGTCACCCAAGGCCAATCCCACTGTCTTTCAGACCTGTATGTGGTCTAGCACAGTCCCAGAAGGGCAAGGCAGTGAGTCAGGAGTGGTAACCATCCCAAAAGTCCATTCATTACAGGAGCAAGGCTGTGATGTAGCTCGGGGGATGTGCATCCCTGATTAGGCTGCTCAAGGTGGCAAAGGTCTGGTAGTGTCCTCTGGCCCTATATTTACAAATGCTGTAAATAAAAATAATTTAACAATTACTGTAAAAACAAAGTCTGTGTTAGGACAAAAAAAGCCCAACCAAACAAAGCCCCTGCAAAACAAACCAACAACTTACATTGCGTTTATTTAGGCAGGCAAATTTCTGGGTTTGTGTAATTGTCAATACCTGTAAAATTGTCCGAATATGTGCAAAACTGAAGCAGTGAAATGCAAATTCTCCTCCTCGTTGGAATAATATTTAAACCAAAGCCTTTTTTATTTTTTTTTTCATAGCTGTAATTGCACCTATATGCATTTAAATGTAAATTTTCCCTCATATTACTGAGGAAAAAAACCCAGGATTTATGCATCATTTATAAATAATCTTATGATGCATTCAAATAGTGTACTGGTAGGCAGCAAGAAAAAATCTTGGAAAGGCAGCTAAGTGGATGGACAGATAGATTATGGGTTCAAAAAATATCTGAAATGCTAAAAGGAAGATTGACCTTAGTAAAAATGAAGAAAAAATGTGAATAACACTGCTTGTATGTCACATGCATGTACAATGCCAAATATAATTCTAGAAAGGCATCATCTGGTGGTTAATGAATGATATTATAGACACAACTAGGATTGCATAGTTTAGGACCAAGGGTCCCAAACTACAGTCCATGCACTACTGGGAAAAGCAAGACTTGAACATCCTGTACAACTAAGAGCTGCTCTTACTCCAAAATATCACTTCTTGCAACTGCCCTGCAGTTACAGATGTTGCTGATGGCTGTACTTGACAAGAAAAATTTTGCAGATGACGAGTTCAATATATTATTTTTATCTGACTTTAACAAAACATTATAGAGAAAAATGGCAGAACATTGTCTTATTTCACATAAATAAAATGCCACCATTTCTTTTTCCAGTTCTGCAGTAATTTCATTTATGAAGGACATCTGTACATAAATATTAGATACTTATACTCACATTATTCTTGCACTTTTCTTCTGTACATAAAGATATCTGTGAGCACAAAGGAGGAGCTTATATAAAAATGTTAAAAATATTTAGTAATGTATTCATAAACTGTATTTAATTTTCTGGGGTTGTTTCTGCTCATAATATTGTCCTTATTTCTTAACCTGTCCAAAATCTGAAAGGCTTGTGTGGCTGAAAGCAGGGAGTTTTTGTTATTTTCAGCCATTGCTCTAGGACTCTTCAAACTCTTAGTTGCTATACCCTCAAACCATCACAGTTACAACCACAGAAGGACATGAAAAAGACATTGAAGTTAAGGCATTTTATTTCATCTGGAAAATCACGTTTCTCATCTTTTAAACTCAAGCATGGAGCTGTAGACTAAATTTAACCTTTCTGTTTTGTAACAGCTTCCTTCTGCAGTATCATATGCATTAAACTTCCTTTTTCAACAGTGGAAAGGCTTATCAATTTTTAAATAAGCTTTCTCCCTCTGAAAATTCTCATGTCTCCTTCCAGTTCCACAGATCTATCAGCACTGCTGATTGTGACAGTGCTGGTGATGCCATTCCCATCACAACTGCTGGCTCTAACAGATGACAAAGGCAGCAACTTTTTTGCTCTGTCACTGCAGCAGCAGCAGCTTATTACTCCATCTGTGAGGAAGGTTTATTATATATTTAAAGCATATATTCACTGCCCTGTGAAGAGGTTTCATAAATTTGGCTCTGACAGTTCTATTCCAGTTCCTATCATCTACACCAAAGAGACTTTATTTAGGTGTGCTGAACATCTTTATAATTTCAATATCTGACATATCGATGATATTTGTAAGATCTCTATCACATAGAAGTTTCCAGGAATTGATAAATCATATCATACATAAAGAAAGCATATAAATAATGCCCCAGCAATTTGTTAAAGGTGTAAACAAGCTTAAAATAAAAATATTTTCAAATAGAAATAATTTTAATGGTTGTACATAACTATTCCAGGTAAAGGCTATGAATAGTCCAATTATCTGGTAGGTATTGTAGTTTGTTTAATGGGTAATATGTGGCTTTACATTTAAAGTAGCTGGACAATTTTTTTTCTCCTGATCAGAAGACTTCATACAGTGGGAATTCTAGAAATAGCGACTTCTACAAATAGAGGCATCTGCAAACAGCCACAATTAGTGGTCTTTCCATTCATTTGCAAAATTTTATTTCTAAACATATTTAGGCAAGTATGCAGAAATTACTGGAATTACACATAATTTCTGTTTGAAGGTTCAGGATCTGTTGGGCTGGTCAACATTTTAGCTGAAAATTTGGCTAACAGCCTGTGTTTTAGAAATCAAAAAGAAAATAACATGGAGTCATTCTGTTTTAAAGACAGCATAGAGGTAAATACTAGGATGCACGATGGGGGCCCTGCTTTCCTGGGGATGGCTGAACACCTGACTGTCTGTGGGAAGCAGTGAATTAATTCCTTGCTTTGCCTTGTTTGTGTGTGCTACTTTTATTTTTTGTAATAAACTGTTTTTATCTCAACCCACTAGTTTTCTGCCTTTTACCCCTACAGTTCTCTCTGCCATCTGGCTGGTGGGGGAGTAAGCAAGCAGGTGTGTAGGGCTTGGCTGCAGGCTGTGGTTAAGCCAGGACAGGGACAAGAATAAAATGTTAATGAACTACACAGAACATCAGTACTGTTACAGGGATTGGGGTAGCTGGACCCTTTTGTTTTCAATTTTTTGTTACTTCGGATCACTACTAAAAGCCACACTATGATTTTGGTGAAATGTTGACTTTGACCGCTTAATTTGTCCCTGAGAACCTTAGGAAAGAACTGAAACTGATGTGAGAATATGTTTTCCTTTGGAAGATATTTGACACTTTTCTGAGGAACTACAGGATATTATGGAGCAGTACTTAATATATAGCTTGCTTTTATGCCTCAAATACAAAGCACATACATTTCTATTGCAGGAGAAAATATTCATTCAGAAAGCCTAGGTGTATATTTTCCTATAGCTTTGATGTAAAGCAATGGGAGGTAAACAGAAGAACATCCAAGTTCATATTTTCTGTGCAAATTTATTAACTCTGAGGCTGCTGTTTGAAGAGAGATGGGAGAGATAAATTTCTGTCCCTGTGTTTAAGGTGAGTTACTGCACAGTAAACAGCTTGAATCCTCAGGTCAAGGACAGTAATCCTAGGAAGTATCTTAATACAAGCCTATTGGCTCAGGAACCTGCTGGTTGAGAGATTCCTTATTTCCAGATTCTGAGCCTGTCTTGTAGCTTTCTGTTTTTTGAATAAGGTGATGTGTTTTCTGTGCACTGGTAGCACTCAGCTCGGGCTTTTCCCTTGGTAGGCAGAAATTCACATCCTGAAAAGGAATTAATATCTTGAAAATAACACTGAGCCCAGGTAAACAATCTCTGCAGAAATGCTTCTGACACCTACTACATGAAATGCAAAATATCATCAACAGTATGTTTTAAAATCAGATCCTGAAAGAGCTGCCTAAATTTCAACCCGGATCCTGGGCTGAAGTGGAAGTTCTGCAACAGTTTGTTTTTGGTGTTACTTACCAGCTGCTTGTTCAGCATGCTGTTTTTGACCCTACTCTGAGACACATAAATCTTCCCTAATTCTGTCCAGGGAACACAGGCCCCTGATTCACTGCCAGATACAGTGGCAGCCATGCATAAAATTCTTTCCCCTTTGGGAGTCATGCATTTAAAAGTAGCATGGCTGTGCCTGTTAGTGGATATACCTTTTGGCTGGATAGAACTGTGGGAGGCAGGAAATGAATTGTAGGGAAGTTCATTCTGACAGTTCATTCAAGCTAGATTTTTTTCTCTTTTTTTATCCAGGCTATAGACCTTGAAGAAAAACAAAAAGAGAACTACTATGAGAACTTGTATTCTTTTTTTAGGATACCACTTTGTTTTGGGGTGTTAACATTTCTGTCTAATCCTTCCCTGTATTATTGGTCAGTTGGCTTGGTGCTGGCATCTGTTGTTGTTAAGTTTGGAAGTTTCCTTTGTGTCATTAGTTTTTTTAATGGAGTGTTTGTGTAGAATGTTCTTAGGTTTTGTTTATTCTATCTCTTTGGTGGCTGATCATTTTCTAGAGGCTATAGAGGATTGACATGCAGTAGGGTAATAACTAGAATCAAAGATCCAGGCAAAAGAAGGCAGCACAGAGAAGGATGAATCCCATGACTGGAGGGCAGTTGTTGATACTACCTCTATTCCTAAGAGACTGGCAAGGAAGGACGGGTGGAGGTGTTGCCTTCTACATCAAGAACTGGATTGAGCATGAAGAGCTGTCTCAGAAGAGCAGCCATAAGAAAGTTGAAAACTTGTGGGTAAGAATCAGACACCAAGGCAACAAAAGGAGCCTATTGGTCTGTGTCTGCTATGGGCTTCCCTTGATCAGACAGCATGATGTTCACAGGGTCTTGTCTTCCTGGGGGGCTTCAACCACCCCAGCATCTACTGGGAAAGTAGCACAACAAGCTGTAGGCAATCCAGGAGATTTTTGTAATGCATGGAGGATAACTTTCTCACCTAGGTAATAGACAGCCCTACCGAGGTGTGAGTTACTGGACCTGATGGTCATCAATGCAAGTGAGCTCATCGGTGGGATCAAAACTGATAACAGCCTGGGCTGCAGTGATTGTTCACTGATGGAATTTGCAGTCCTGAGGGTTATGGGTCAGGTGAAGAAAAAAGTATCCTGAATTTTAAAAAAGCAATATTTCAGCTCTTCAAAAGAGTTTGTCAATAGGACCCTGTGGGAAACTGTCTTCAGGGAGAAGACAGCAGGTTTGAGCTTGCAAATCTTTCCACAAAGCAGGAGAGCTCTTGTTCACCAGGTGTAAGAAATCTGGAAAGGAAGGCAAGAGCTCAGTTTGGCTGAGTAGGGAACTGCTGATCAAACCAAAGGGCAAGAAGCATATGCACAGAGAAGAAGAGACATGTGCTGCTGACACATCTGAGGATTGAGATACCATCCAGAGAGACCTATACAGTCTTGAGAGCTAAAGATTCAACAAGGCCAAGTGCAAGGTCCTGTACATGGGTCAGCACAACCCAGACATGAGTACAGACTGGGAGAAGAGTGTTGAGAGTTCTGATGAATGAAAAACTGGATATGAGCCACAGTGTGCTCTTGCAGCCCTGAAGGTCCACCAAATATTGGCCTGCATCAAAAGAGGAATGGCTAGAAGGTTGAGGGAGATGATTCTCCACCTCTACTCTCCCCTTGTGAAACTCCACCTGGACAACTGTTTCCAGGTCTGAGGACCTCAACACATGAAGGACATAGGGAGCAAGTCCAGATTAGGTTCACAAAGATGGTGGGTGGGCTGGTGCACCTCTCCTATGAGGAAAGACCAAGAGAGCTGGGGTTGTTCAGCCTGGAGAAGACTCCAGGAAGACCTCATTGAAACCTTAAGGGGGCTTTTAAGAAAGATAGTGGCAGACCTTACAAAGGAATGTTACAAAAGAAGTGGTAACGGTTTTAAACTAAAAAAGCACAGATTTAGACTAGGTAAGAGGGCGGTGAAACTCTGGAGCAGGTTGCCCAGAGAAGTGGTGGAGGCTTTATCCCTGGAACCACCCAAGGTCAGGCTGGATGGAGCAACCTGACTGAATTGAAGATGTCTGTGATTTTTTAAGGGAGGATTGGACCAGATGATGTCCGAAGGTCCCTTCCAACATAAACTATTCTGTGATTCTAAGGCAAAGAGCTGTTTAAAAATAAAGCAAATTTTTAACATCAAGAGAAAAAGGAATTTTGCAAGTCTGGATGTTACCATTTTGATGGTGGTCTTTCAAACTGATTTAGGAGGGAACTCTTCTAATCAACAATTTAAAAGTCCTTTACCAGAAGTAGTGACATTAGAGTCTTAAGTGCTTCTTTGCCCACACATAGAAAATAAAAAAGTTGATTACTGCTGAAGTTACACAGAGATATCAATAGCCCCAATCAGATGGATTAGGTTTACCTTACTCTATAGAAAATAGACTGCAAAAGAATTATTGCTGAGCTAGAGATAAAACTTTTCCTTATGCAGTAGAAATTTAGGAAGAGACAATGAATGAACAACTAAAGATTTGAAAAGTCATACAACTAAGCCACTATTCTATTTTGCAGTGGATATTAAAAATACCATCTTGTGCAGAAACCTCTGGTTGTGAAAAATTTTTCCATTGCCATATCCTTCAGAACATAGTATGCCCTGTAAGGGGCAAGACCTGAAACACTACTTCAAGACTGAAGAGATACATTGAATATATTAAACAGATAAATAGACTTTCTGCTTAAGACTTCAAAAATACAAATAGGAGGATCAGCTTTACAAAGAAAGGAGGATAATGAACATTTCTGGAGATATTTGACCAAAGGATAACAGAAGAGATAGACATAGGTGCTGTCATTAAATGTGGAATTTGGATTCAGCTCCTAGCAGGCTGACATATTTTCATTTTCAGAAATACATTAAAGTCATCCAAAAGAACTAGAGTAATGTAATTGGCTTGAAAATGTGATTGATATAGCACTTTGTACTCAAGAGCTGGTTAGAAGAAAGGAAAGAGAAGGCAGTTGCCAGAACATGAATCTCAGTTCACTAGGAGTTCCAATAAAGACTAAGAACTAAAATATTAATAAAAAGACCTTAAAGAAAAATGTGATGTTTCACTAATCAATGGGAAGCACAGAATGTCTTAGAAAAACAAAGCCTGTCACTAGGTGTCTAGCTCATATAGAATACTATCTAGAGTGTTTGAATTTGTCACCATAGTGCAAAATTATTCAAGATCTGTTATAAATGCATCTTCTCTAAAATATAAATATCCATATATGACCTTTTCCTTAATGCTGCAGTTTAATATTATAAAATACCTTTATAGTACTGGGCAAAAGCAGGGGTTTTTGGTTGTATGCCAGCAATGCCATAACCTTGGCAATCAATTTGAAATACATCTAGTTAACTTTGCTTGACAAAAATCTGCTGTGCATCTGTAATAATCCCTCTCCACATCTATTCAGACACAGTGGTGTTCTGATGCTGTACTTATAAAACATGCAGATCTTTCTTAATGGCACTCCAGTAACAGATACTTATATGAAATTAAGAAAAAAATAACACCCACTCCTCTTAATTCTCTCTGTAAATAATATTCTTTATAAACATGAAGGAAATTATAAAGGAACAAATATGTTTCTCAATGTATTTCCCATAGAATGCTATATTTCTAACAATTTCATATGAAATTTAAAGACCAATTGAAAAAGTTATCTCTGTTTTAATGGATGTGATACTGGCTTCTAAAGTGCTCTTGTCACAGCAAATTCTCAAAAAGCTATTTAATGTCAGTATATCTACTTTTCATCATATGTCTTGAAAAGGACATTGTTTTTTCCCCAGTAAGATGAAAGCCTGTTTCTCATCTGGTTCTGAGTTTGGTAAGCACCAGTTATTAGATTGATAACTGTTGTCCTAAAAGATAACACTTGCTGTGCTGACTGATTGCCAAACAAAGAACAAAGTGACAAAAGAAAACACAAAACAAACCAAAGAAACCTACCAAAAAGGCCAACAAAAAACACCCATTCCTCTATTAATGTAGATATCATCAAATGCTTCAAATTACCTGAGCAATCATTGGTATGGCTGCCAAGCTGAGAAAGAGTGAATGGCTTCATTTTTATTGCTCAGTTTTTCCAGAGACTTCTGAATATTGAATTTTCATTTCCTATAGTGAAAATTACTATAGCAATTTCCTGCCTATAGTGAATGGCGCCCTCATATTAGGCACTGCAGAGTTCTGTTTTATTTTCCCTTTGTTAATCAGTTAATGAAGTTACAAGAATAGCAGGGGAAGAAGCAGAAATTATAGTTTCTTCAATACAAGGAAGACAAAGTACAAAAAGCTTTTGAGAAAACAAAATGTTGTCTGAAATCAGTGTGTGGCTTAGGCAATAATACTAAGTGCCTGTTATTACAGTTATTCCTTTTGCTTTAAGTCCTATTTGGACAACAACGATAAGTGATTTTCAGGTCAAGCAGAATGTTAGTTTTAGGTGAGAAGAATTGCAGAATTTTAATAATACCAGAATTTTCTTTCAAAATTCTTTAACTTACACTGTTACAAATGTTATCAACACCTAGTCTGACCATGAATCTCATCTTACTTCTAAATAAATGCTGTAGCCCTGTACAGAGCCTATTAATGTAGTAGGCAACAAGCCAAAACTGAAGAATAGTGGCTGGGAGTAGAAGCAGACCTTTCACTTGGAAACAGATGGGGATCATGTTGAAAGAAATATAGGAAGAATGATACACCAAAACCAAACCAAACCAAATAAAACAAAAAACAAACAAAAAAACAAAAAAACAAAAACAAAAACAAAAACAAACCAAAAAAAACCCCCCAAAAAACCCCAAACCCAAACGAACAAACAAAAAAAAAACCCAAAACAAACAAACAAACAAAAAACCCAAACAACAAACCCTAGGGATATGAGATACAGTAAAATAGATAAGAAAAATAACCCTTCAAAAAACCTCCAAAACCACAAAATCAAACCCCAACTCAAACCTAATTAAATATTTCTTTATCTTTCTTTTCTGATATACCTTTAATCTTAAACAATGTCATGATCCTTCACGCTAAATAGATTGACTAGACATTCAATTTTACATGAAAGTAATTTGTCTCTAGCTTAGATCTAGCCATGAAACATTTTGAAATTGTTGCAGCTTTAGCACTTATGTTTGATTAAATGTAATTAAAATCCAATCGCATTCAACTGATGGACTTTGAAATATTAAACATAACTAGTATATGATTGCACAATGGAATAAATTTGAAAAGCAAATTTAGTAAGTTTTGCAAGCAAAGATGAATAATTCTGATTTGTTTTCCTGTTCTGTCACTGATATTTTTAGATCTATTTACTGTAATTAGTGGCCTAGATTACCTACCTTGTTAAACCAGGGTGAAGTTTATCTGATTTAGCTTCAGCATTGGTACATCCTTACTTGAGACAATGTGTTGTCATTCTGCTTTGCTGTTTCTTGTATTAAAAAGAAAATGTGGACTTTAGAAAATATCTGTTGATACAAATCACAATTAATAGTGAAATGTGCAACAGATGGTGAAACTTATAATCATTCTATCAGACTAATAGTACTGCCTTCATTTTGGAATTTGCTTTCCCAAAAGATGCTGTTGGGCTGAAGCCATGTTGACAGCTGGTGTGTTCCTAATGCAGTTAGTTTGATATACCTCATCTATTAAATTCTGTGCATTTTCCAAAATAACAGATGACAAGTGCAATTGACCACCTGGGAAAATTCATCTTCAGTAGAAAGCTTAAAATGATCTTTATTTGTGTGGGATTGTAGCTCTATGTAATGCTTTGCTATTTTGGGTGACATCATAAACTACTAGCATTCTATCTGCCTTCCAAAAGTACAGTAGTTTTTGTACACACACACAGTGATCAAAAATTATCTCAGGACAACTAACAGATGCTATAACTATCAGGCTTTTGGAAAATCATGACATGCTTATCAGCTCCTCTCTTCAAATGTGGTATTTAGGAATCATATTGCAGAGACTGAATTATCAGTTTCAGGCAGTAGTGCTGTAAAGTGAGTAAAGAATGTATCCTGCAGAAAGCTGTGTAACAGATAGACTTTTAAAAGAAGCAATAATTATTGTCTCAGGTAATATACACTGATCTATTTATGGGAAAGCATTGTGTTGGTCTGTTGTAGGTTTTTAAATTTGTTTTTGTTTGTTTTATAATGAATGCACCACAGCATTTTATTGATCCCATTATTAAAATAAGGAATCAAAAATTTTATAGGTTTGAAAACGTGTAAAGTAAAATTTCTATACATTATACATAATTTAGATTTAGTCATATTCAAAATTCTCAGACTTTTGAAATAAATTATTTTTAGGGGGTTTTCAGTCAGTTTAATGATGATACATTTATAAATATTTATATTCTATCTATCTATGCAGTAAACTTATGTAATTATTCATTCAAAGGGCTAGGCCAACCAGGAAAGCCTCTACTATTCAACTTCCTCAGCTTTTCCCATTTTATATCCAGGATAGGGATGTTTTGGAGAAGGATTTAGAAAAATACACCCTGCCAAGGTAGGAGTGTGAGCTGCTAATGAACATGGGTAGGGAAAGATGGCTTGGATTATGGGAGTAGAGTAGCTAGTGATTTTTAAAAGCTGAAAAGCTGCTTAAGTAGCTGGAGCATGGGAGTTGTTCTGGGACAACAAGGTGAAGAAAGGCTGTGCATTAATTAATGTATCACTCCTGTGGGGGGATATTTGTTTTGACACCCAAGGGTCAATCACACTTAGTGCAGGTGAAATGGAAAGATTGTCTGGTGAATCCTGCTTGAATTTTAGAACTCAGTGTTATGCTAAGGAAGTACAAAGTCTGTAATAAAGGATTCAAGTTTTGTGGGCATGAGGGGGTTGTTTTGCTATTTAGAGCTCAGTTTCATATTGTGTTTCAAGGTGGATTGTGCAATGGATAATAAAAGAAGAGAGGTGTGGGTGGGGGGAGAGAAGGAAAGAAGATTAGTACTGGAAAAATCTAGTAACACAGAATATAAACCAAACAATCAGTAAACTGTTGAAATCAAAGGCCTTTTACATAACTAAATTACCAAGAAGGCATTCTAAAATTAATGTCAGCAAAATCACAGAGTCAGTGAATGAGTAAGGTTGGAAGAGAGTAGAGTGAGTCATTTGATCCAACCTCCTTGTTTAAGTAAGTTACTATGGAACTACTGCCAAATACAGCAATAAAATATAAAGAGTGTGATAATTAAGTTCTTATGTTATCCAAAGTTTATCATGAAAGTAGTTTTCTGTGAGGACGATTTACTCAAGTAAATACCAATAGGAGTTGGAACTGAATAATGTGGTTCTGAGTAACTGCTTATTATTTAAAGAAAAAACAAAAGAGCGAGTGGTCCCTTTTGTGAATATAACCTAAACCTTCTGCTCAAGATATTTCAACAGAGACATAGAACTCATATGACAGTCTCATTATTTGATGGATGTTGAATGGATATGCTTATTTATTTTGCATTTCCCTTGACAAGGCTGTGGCAAGACTGCATGACTAGTCCCTCATTGCCATGCTTTCTTCTCTTAGTTCTCAGCAGCTCTCTGCAGCACTCTTATACTAAAGCAATAGTTTGAAGTACCTTTTTTCTCCCAAAGGATATTTAAAGGCAGAAATCTGTTTTACTACTTCATATTGTTATCTGAATAGCTAATACAATGAAGCAGTCTGAAAGATAGGGATGACATGGGGTGCTTCAGGTCAAATGTTTCATATAATTTTCCTTTAATTTCAGTCCTTCAAAATTTTGTTACAGAGAGTAAAGGTATCTAAATAATACCTGAAAAGGCTTTTGAATTATCATTATACTGCTTTCATATTTAACATTTTAAGAAATATAGCTGTCATCTTCTGAACAAAGGATAATTCTGTCATAACCACATATTTTATTAATAAAATAATGCTTTAAATATTAAAAATAAATTTTCAATATATTTTTTCATTCCTGCATTTTTTTGAACTTTATCTACTGTCTTCATAGGACATATATCTCCAAAGATTCCATTTATGAAAATAACATTTTTAGCATTTATTTTTAATTTTTTTGTAGGTAAATAAAAAATCAGAGTGTAATATTGCATGGGTGTAATCAAAATTATACTGAATGGCATGCTTCTGCTTTCCCTTGTATCCATCCAGTATTAGGAGCTTATTATAGTGGAAAGAAATGCAAGTTAAGAACAATTAGAGCTGCAAAAACAAAACACCTAAAAAGAAGAAAGATTGAAATCTAATCCACAGTCTCTTAGGATTAATAACCTAAATAGTAAGAGGTGCTCAGATATTATGGAGGCACTCAGATACTATGCTGAAGACTGCCAATATGTGAACCTGTGTAGATGAATGATGGGAAAAACTGAGTCATTAGATCTGTCATTTCCCTAAGTTTAAACAGTATTCAACAGTTTTATGAGTAGAGTGTCTAATAAGTTCTTCATTCACAGCCATCTAGCAAAATGAATCAAAATGGCAAGGATATTATTGCATTGAAGTGACTATGCAAAGAGATGCCTTTCAGATACTTTAATGAGAAACTTAGGATACAAACTTGGATGGATGGTTTGTTAGATCAACTGCTATTCATCCCTGTGTGAAACATAGCTTATTGTGATGGAGATTAAAGTGCGTATGTTCTCCCACTGGGTGAATTTCAGCAAAATGTAAGTACTCAACCAAGCATAAAAAATAAAATAATTTTTAAAAAGTGGTTTATTTTACTATTAAAAAACTGTGTCTTTTCCCTCTGGCGTAATGACACCACTGAAAGTGGGTACAATATAAATGTGCATATATTACAAAAACAGCATTGGAAATTTTATTTAAATCCTAATATATATATATATATGTATATTGTGAACAAAAATCTGGGCCTAATAGTTCACTGCATTGCTCCAGGTTTTTGGATTTTGTCTTTCTGGCTTGCCAGAGTATTTCTTTTTTGTTTGTTTTATATTGGTATTGGTTTACAGGTGTTTTTTGTTACTTTGCTTTCCATAGGAAAGATTCACAAATGATCTTTGCTGCAATTGAAAGGATTGCATCAGGTTTAAAGACAGAGTACTACAGAATAATGTTATTTCAATGTCCTTTCAAATGGAAGTAGAAAATATAATGATGTTGGGCACCATTCATTAAGGCGCCTACATATAGTAGGAAGGATCTAACTGCAGTTTTAATGCAGAGTTACTTAGGCAAATATCAAAATTTGCTTTCCTAACTCTTAAAATCTTTGCCTAGGTTTCTAGTCCTGGCCATTGTCAGTGACTGATTTTCACCACACTATAGCAAGGGAGCTGCTCTAACGTAAATAAAGCCCAAATTTGTGCAGTTAGTATTATGTTCTTCACGACACAAAATGGGCCTCATCCATTCCGCCTGTGTCCAGTCCCTACTAATTACCAGATGTTGCTAATATCAGACACAATGCTGGATTTAAAGGCATCCTTATTTTAAAAATAGAAGCAGCTGAGGGGGAAGTACACTCAGCTACCTGAAGGGGGAATTAAAATCATAACTGCCTAGCCATGGGTAACTTGTGGCCAAGGAAAGATCTGGATGGAAGCAGAGAAGCCAGAGACAACACAATTACCTGTAAGGGAGTGATGTTTACCTTGGTGGTAAGAAATCATGACAGTATTGTCTTGTAGCCTTCCTGGTATGCAAACACTCAGGGGCCACGTTTGGGCAGAAGGTGTGTTGATGAGGGATGGACATATGCCAAACTGAGGCATCCTGTGTTATCACTTAGAGGATTGATGCTGGTGCAAGGGTATATAAGGAATTGGCTTGTGACTTAAGTTCGCAGGCTCCTTATAGGAGTGAGGCTCTAACCAGTGCATTGTTCATTAATAAATTTTAAAATATTTATTTAAGCAAAAAACTATCTTTACTTTGCCTCAAAGATTAATTTATGAATGTAGTTGCAACTATCAAGAGACTCAATCTTTTTTTTTTTTTTCCTCAGTAAATAACTGGAAGCTGAGTTTTTTCTCCAGCTCTACTTTTACTTATTATGGCTTCTCTGCCAGAGGTTATTCTGATGACAACAGTCAGCAGAGCAGGATTTGGGCTTTTTCTACAGAACTGAGTTTGCAGCCTGTATAGAAAAAGAAACAGTTGCATAAGATTATAATTTAATATCCCTCACATGAGCTATATGTGCCTTTTGCAAAAAAGAGTGAAAATTTACATTTATTTCAGAATAAATACTGTCATTTGATTAGAAAACAATTTTTTTTTCTTAAGTTATTGAATACAGAAAATTTAGACTAACTAGCAATAGGCATAGTCACAAACAAATAAAAAGAAATATTTTATGGTTTTGTACATCTTCTAACCAATACTTTATGTATGTTACCTGCCTTCCTTGCACATCCTTTCACAATGCATTATCTTTTCTTCCATTTAATGCACAGCTTAGGTCCTCACCAATTTTTGAGCAAGGAATCGAAACCCAGAAATAGAAAGAAAATAAGTAGTTGGATATTAAAAAACAAAACAGAAGAAAAACAAAACCAAAAGAAAACAAACAAACAAACAAACAAACAAAACAACAACAAAAACAAACAAACAACAACAACAAAAAAAACCAAAATAAACTAAGAACAAAAGGGAAGGAAAAATTCCTCACCTGTCAGCATGGTTTTGTGGGAGAGATATGTTTCGTTTGATATGCCACACACACAACTCACACATACACAAATAGTGAGAAAAATGATTCATCGATACCGAGTAGCTTAACCCATATACATATGTGTATACATAAAGAAAGAAAAAAATCAAGACTATCAGTAAGATCACGACCTGAATTTTCCATCAGTTATCAAAGAATATAAAATGAGTGCAAGGACATTTTTTAATGACTGCAATAAAGAATTTTAAGAGGACAAAAAGCTGTCTACATCCAGTAGAAAATCATATTGCTTCAGCACCATATTAATATTTCATTTGTTAAATTATACACAGAAAAAAAACCTAAGAAAACATGTAAACCACAATACCAAAAAAAAGTGGACTAGAGTAATTTTAAAATCTTTAAATCTCAGTATTTGACTTACTTTCTATTCCTTTTTTTGAGCCCTGACTGCAGTCTAAGAATAGCTTACAAGTGCTACTCAGTCTGAACATTTGGATTGTGAAGTGTCAAAAACGAAAGTGTTTCATTTGGTATTGTGAAAAATGTAGAGGTACCAATTTACTATGCTCAGAAGTGACTGGAGAAAAATTTCTTATCTTCTTATTTTTATTCTACTGCTCTCTCTTCTTTAATCCTCCCTAATCCACTCAAAAAATTATCAGCTAGGATTTTTCCCATGTCAAGTTTTTGAACTGAGGGTGGTTTTACTCTAGCTTTGTTCTCAGAAGCGTGACGGCCCTTGGATCACTTTTGCAGCAGGAATCGAATTTTTTCCCCCACTCTCATAACTCAGAGAGAATTGCAAAAGGATTTTGGATTAAAGCCACAGGAGGACTTTATCAACCAAATCTTACCTTACCCTTTCATGAAGATTTCCCACTCAGGTGCTGTCTCACCCATAGATGTGGATACGTATAAAACTTAAAATTACCTACATAGTTAAAGGCTTGCTGGCAGGACACAAACTGCCTAACCCCAAGCAGGTGACCAAGCATTGCTGCAGTACAGAAAGTAGATCTCATATAGAAATAACAAGATATACTGTTGCTTTTGGCACTGTAAAGATCATATCTAAAAATCCCATAAGTATCGGACATTTAATTTGAATGAATTTCTTAAAATGCTAAAACCAGATTTCTCCTGCCATAGTCAATTATCTGATATATAAACATAATTTTAAATAAGCTGATTTTATTCCTGCCACTTCTTCAGCTCTCATTTGCTGGTGATTATGAGCCTTTGTTTAATTTTCTGTGTTTCTTCTTAGTGAATTTACACTACTTGTTTATTTGCCACCATGAATAAGCTCCTTGGTGTCCTTGTACATTTGCAAATAGTAAACTTATGGTTTTTCTTCTTCTTTTCAACAAAATCTGTTATTAAAGTGTATATTTGACTGAGGTCTGAACCCAAGATCTACACTCCCCAACATAAAGTCCTTACAGGCCTGAGGTGCTGATTATACTATGATGTGTTGTAGCCTCCTCTGTGCCAAGCTGAGGATCATGTTGATAAACACCATAGCTAGAATGGTGAATAATTTTAAAAGCTATGATTGAGGACTGTTTAAAGAACTTTTGTTCTCTAACCATCTGTTTAGGCAGCTGCTAATTGTCCCAATATCATGCAATTCACTATCAAAAAGCCTCAATGAAAAGACAGAACTGTTTAGGCTCAGTATTGGGACTGGGAATATTTTAACGTCTTTGTCATGGTATGAACAGTGGGACGGAGTGTGCCCTCAGCATGTTTGATGACACCAAGTGCAGTGCAGGCCACGATCTGAAGGAAGGGGCTACTATCCAGAGCTGATTGCACAGGGTTGAGCAGTGCACCTGTATGAACATCATGAAGTCCAAGGCTACATGCAAGGTCCTGCACATGGGTTGGAGCAATCCCAAGCAGAAATATGGGCTGTGTAGAGAATTGAGAGCAACCCCAAAGAAATGACTTTGGGGTGCTGAGAAGAGCAATGTGACCAGGTGACGTGCATTTGTAGCCCAGAAAGCCAAACACATTCCTGGATTGCATCAAAATAAGTGGGATCAACAAGTTGAGAGAGGTGATACTCCCTCTCCATTCTTGTGAGACCCCACCTGGAGCACTGCATCCAGTTCTTGGGCGCTTAGCATAAGAAGGACGTGGACCTGTCCAGGTGAGGAACACAAAAGTTATCTGAGGACTGGAGCACCTCTGATTTGAAGACAGTTGTAGTTGTTGAGCATAGAGAAGAGAAGGCTCCAGGAAGAGATGCCTTTCAGTATCTAAAAGGGGTCTACAAGAAATCTGAAGAGAAGCTTCTGTAGGGGCATGTAGTGTTTGGACAAAGAGGAATGGGTCCAAACTGAAACAGAGCATGTTTAGACTAATCATTAGAAAGAAATTCTTTGTTTTTAGAGTTGAGATATAGGTACAGGTTGCCCAAAGAAACTGTGGATACCTCATTCCTGTAAGTATTCATGTGGGATGCAGCTTGGAGCATCTTGCTCAAGTCTAATGTGGCCCTGCACATGGTAGGGGGACTGGAACTAGATGATCTTTAAGGTCCCTTCCAGTTCAAACCATTCTGTGATTCTCTGATCCCTACTGGGTGTAGGGGATGAGAGGAACATTCCCACAGCATCTTATTTTAGAAGTTTCTATTAATCTTTTATTTCAGGTTGAGATTGATGGCCACTAGCATAGTCAGCTTTGCTATAGTCAGGTGGAATTTGATGCTGATGGCTGGCTTCAACAAACAACATCTCTCTGCTGAAAGGTAATGAGAAGTGGTCTCAGCTTTGGGAAACAGCTGCAAACAACTCCTGCATACGAACAGGTGGCCTTTAATTGCACACAGACTACAGAGAATGAAGTGTGGTCTCACAGGTGTTCACTGGGAGCAAGTAGTGATTATTGCTGCCTTCAGGTGGGTGATGAGAGCCCTAAGTCTAGTGTTTGTCATTGAGTGCTTCTCCCCTGGAGTTAGCCCATCTGACTGCAGATCAAAGAGGCTGCTGCCTTTTAGGGAACTTTGCAACAGACATCTCCCTGCCCACCTGGGTACTGAATGTGTTCTCATTTATATTCAAAGACAGTTGCCCAGAAACTTTAGAAATCCAGCATCTCGGGCTCATTTCTTGATCACTGCAGATGTGAAACATTCTTGCCCCTGTTCCAATCTGCAGGTATATTCACAAGCTATTTGGTGGGCCAAAAAGTGAATATAGTGTTACAGAAAAGATCCTTACTACACTTAATGAAACTAATAATTCCTTTACTCAGTAAGTAAAACCTAGTCTGACAACTCATAGGATTATTTTTCCACTTTTATTATGTCACAGTGGCATTCTGTAGATTTTCAATGACTAATATATGCAAACTTTTCTGTTTCTCAGCAGTTTTCAGCTAATGAGAAGATAACTTATTGAAGAATTTCTTCTCATTAGTTCCTACATGAAAGATATTTCAATCTCCAATGTTTATTCCATTTCTATTGCTATATTTCTCAGCTAATTTTTTTTTCTCCCACTGTAACCTATCAGAAAAATTTATCAACACGTACATAAATGTTGTGCCAGGAAAATTAAAAAGAAAGCTGTATTGCATCACACTATGGATATTTCTTGAGAAGGTCCATAGCTAGAACAGATAATGTTGCAATTACTGATTAAAAACTCTTGACCATGACCCCTCAACAACAGATTTAAGCCTATCCATAGCCTGAGCTGGGTGTCACTGGTTTAACCCCTGTGCCAGTGACTGCAGGCTCCCCTGCTCCAGCTTCAGCTCTGGACACACACATCCTCCCCAGCCCCCAAGTCATTGTCTGACAAACAATATCCCTCTGTGTGCACGGGGCTGTGGGACACTGCCAGGCTGCAGTGGGAAAGGAAAGTGACCTGTGATAAAAAAAATAAGAAAACTAAACAAGAAAACCCTCACATTCAAGCAGGAAGAAACCTCTCCACATAGGCTTCCCTGCAGAAACTTCACAATGCTAAAAATTTGATGCATGCCTCCTACACCACCTAAAATCACCCTTCTTAGAATACAGAGGAATATTAGAATTATTAGTACACTACTGGGGAAAAGGATAGGTAATGGCAGGTTTGCCATATATAAATTCTACCTTTAATATCACTAGTAAAATCTATATTATATTGATTAGATAATTTAGAAAGTGAGTGTTAGTATTATTGTAGCTGGACTAATAATGTTTATTGCATTTTTCTACACAGGTAAAAATTTAAGAAGACTAAAAGTGAATTTGCAACTTCACATTTATGTTATACTCTTTCTTTTCTTCATAGAATGTTTTAATTGTTAAAAGCTTTACTAGGTGTTCATTTTCAGTAGCCCAATTTCAGTATTATGCATCCATGAGTACTCTTCAGTTAATTCTCTCTCTATACTCAGCTACTTTTTCAGTTCCTTTTTCCACTTTCATTCACCTTTTCCTATTTGGCACCTTTGCAAGTATGTATCTGAAATCCAGACAGCTTAGATCTACTGCCTTCTTTTATTTAATAGAAGATCAACAGTGTCCTCAAAACATGAAATTGGTCAGGTGTGATCCATATTCACTAATCTTTATGCCACTTTTCATTAATGTCTCCAGCCTTTTGTTCAAACCTTTTCTAAAGCAGGAGAATACAACTCAAGTGAGTGGTCAAGCTCCGAACAATTTTGACTTATAGACTGGATATGTCTGTAGTTCTCAGTGATGCCCTTCAATCTTTCCTAGATATTGTCATGTCTATATATCTCAGTTCCTTTCAGGAATCACTCTACTTGGCCTTCATACTTTCTTTTCTGCATGAAAGACAGAAAATAGGGAAAATTGGAAAATGGAGATGGAAAGGAGAAGCAACATATGGAACATTTGGAAGTCATACTAAAGCATTTGATGTCACTTGGCTTGTTCAACCTGGAAAAGAGGAGACTGAGGGAAGACTTAATTGCGGCATACAATTCCTCACAAGAGGAAGAGGAGGGCCAGGCTCCTGATCTCTTCTATGTGATGACCAGTGACATGACCCGAGGGTATGGCCTGAAGCTGTGTCAGAAGAGTTTTAGATTAAATGTCAGAAAAATCTGTTTCCTCTTGGGCACTGGGACAGGCTCCTGTGCAGGCTACAGGGCTGCTGCAGTGGTCACAGCACCAAGCCTGACAAAAGTTCATGAAACGTTTGAGCAATGCTCTCAGGCATATGGTGTGAATCTTGGTGATATCCTGTGCAGGGACAGGAGTTAGACTTTGATAATTCTTGTGGGTTCATTCCAACTTAGCATATTCTGTGATTCTAGATTTTTTTTTCATTAATTTTCTGGTCTAATGGGAAAACTCAGTTCACTCATAGTTTAGTCTAATCAGCATAGAAGCAATTTTTCAATGTATTAATGTTAACTGTCCAGCAATAAAAGCAGAACAAAAGATACACCACAATATTTGACATAAGATGTTATCAAACACCTACACTCTTATGACAACTCTTCTATAGCACATCCCTGAAAAAAAACAATCACACACTGGTTGAAATGTAACCCACCTAGTGTGTAGGTGAGGGTCCACCACATGCAGATTGTTCTGTGAAGATGTGGATGCACTAGCTGAGCAGGTACCCCTGCCACTGCTGGCATCTCACGAAGGCACCACCTGTGGGCAGGACTCCCACACATACTCCAAGCAGAGGTGGCCCCACACGGTTCCGGTGGTGCAGGCAAGTTGTAAGCTGTTTCTGTGTCCTAAAGGAAGTACTGAGGCTGGTCGAGATAGGGCTGGGGATGCCACAGCTGATGCCCTGCAGGACCAAGCTAGAGTCAGTGTTCCTCATCCTGCTCCAAGGCCTTTGCCCCCACCTTTTACAAATTTCTATGTTTCTTTTGCATTTCTTTCATGTTGAATCTTTTGTACCTCTGTGTTAGTATTGCACCTCTGTCAGTTTGTACCTCTGTCTAGTATTTAAAACCTCTTCTCAGACAATTTTTCATGTTTGATTTACACACACATTCTTGCACTTATGTTCCTATCTTAAAGAATGGACTTCACATTCTTGTCATATACAAATGGAAAATACGTAGTTTTGTTTAAAGCAGTAGACTGCAGGCCACATTTCACCTGCTTTACTACCAAGGGCATACTGAGTTGTCTGATGTTTCTTAAACGTAAGTGGCATATTTGTTATTCTAAAATCACACAGCACTAACCCTGGTTCAGCAGACACATTAAAGATCATTGCTTGCTATAACTGTGATTGTGTGTGCCAATTCTTACAATACTATAGGGTTGACACTGTCAGGCTTCTCAACTAACTTCTATTCCCCTTGTATATTGTGAGAGTTTTTTCTTTTATACATGAACTCAATATCCCACTTGCCTTTGCTATGCAGCTCTCCTTTCTAAAATATGATACAAAGGTTTTGGGACATCTTTAGATAACTGAGGGACATAAGATCATTACTATCAGGCTTATCCTCATAACTATCCACCCCCATTAGATAGCAAACCAAATCATTTTATCCTTATTTTTTAGGAGAATAAATAACAAAAATTTGCAATGTTATTGTTTCTTTTGCAAACAGCTATTTTCATTCTTGCCAAGTATGTCTTTATTTCTATTTTTGAAGTCTCTAAAAGTATTTTTAGACAAATCCTCTTTTCTAATTTCTTTAGTCTCAGCTTATTCCTGATACTTATTTTGTCTTAATAATATTTTGTGTCTCTGAGTAAAGATAAAATTTGGAAAAAAAATCTAGAAGGCTTTTACAAGTTATATATTTATTTCTAATAAAGAAGTAATGAGAAAAATGGCCTTATATTATTCACTGCCTAATACATTAAAAAAAATATCTCACCATATCTGCCTTGTTGGCCTTCCCCACCTGATTCTTAATCATAAGTACTCAATTCTGTCATCACCACCATTAAATTTCAGACAACCAAAATATTCTCTAACATACAGGACTACCCTACCACCTCTCCTTCCTTGCCTATCCCATCTGAAGACTGTTGCAACATGTCAGTTTTGATAGATGTCCCACCATGTTTCCATTATGGTAGTTTTTTTCATATTTTTTCTTGCTGCCTGATGGCTTCTAGCTCCTCCTGTTTGTAACTCATGCTTTGGTATAGATGCACTTCACTTGGGCTATTGGATCCACCACCTTTTTTGGGGACTGGTTAATTCCTATGTGATCATTCTCAAGTGTTTTTGTGATTTCATACCACACTAATAAACCTTGGATCTTTACCACTGGATAGATCTACATCCCCTACTTACACTGAAATAGCAGACTGAAGGGTATCAAACACTGCTGTACTGCTCCCAGGTTTACTTATCTATAGCACCCTGGGTTTATAACCTTCCTCATTCAAATCTAGTTTAAAGTTCCCTGCTAAATCCTGTGCAAGGATCCTTTTCCCCCTTTGAGCAGAACCCCTTTTTTACTAATCAGGCTCCATCCAAAAACCTTAAACAGATATTGCTTGCACACCAATCACATCACTGATTTAGAGCCTTTACTGATTCGTGGTTTACATTCTTTCAATCATTAGAATCAACACTTGCATCTTTGATTATAGCAGTAAAGTAAAAAAATTGGAGCTCTATGGAATTTTATGGATCTAATCAGTCAGATGGGGAAAAAGAAAAAGAAAAAAAATATGGCTTCCACACAATGGCTTCCTACTCTTCTTTGAGAAATTTAAGGAAAACTAGATGCCCTCTAGTGCAAATCCTCTTTGAAGTTCTTTCAGTCAGAATTTCATCACTCTTCAATTGATGAGCCCTTTTAAAATTCAATCATAAAGTTTCATAAGCCAATGTTAAAACTTTTCTGATTTTTCATAGCCTATATTTTAATTATTATTACTGTAATCCATCATGACTTATTTGAAAAATGTATACAATTTCAGGTTATGCACCAGATATTC
Organism: Turdus rufiventris; assembly: GCA_013186435.1. Taxonomy (NCBI): domain Eukaryota; kingdom Metazoa; phylum Chordata; class Aves; order Passeriformes; family Turdidae; genus Turdus; species Turdus rufiventris. The sequence continues at coordinate 3,160,211 of PYHW01010164.1, forward strand.
CAGATATCTTCATAGGTGCATCACCATTTTTCTTTAATCTACCTCATGTTTTCTTGTATCCTTTTGAGGATGAGTTTCTAGAAGTGTGTCTATAATATCATAGAAGCTTAAGGCTCAAGCATGTCCTCCAGCACAGACTTCTTGATATTGTTTCTGTGCCAATTTTCATCAAGGTGGCAGGATGGAGGTGGACAGCTCTTTTTATAGATAGATAAATTAGTCTGAGAAATTAAGGCAAAGGTAAATAGTTCACACTTGAGTTATGCCAATAAGCTGAGTGTGGTCTGTGCCACTGTAGCCTAGAAAATAAGACTTTTGCCACTGCTTGCATAAGGTCCCCAACTGTGCACTGATCTTAGAGTACTAGGGCTCCACTTTGTTATGCCCTGGACTGGGTGTTGCTTGTTTAACCTCTGTGCTGGTGGTGGTGGCTGCTGCCTCCTCTGCTCCAACCTGAGTTCTGGGGGTATCCCTGTTGGGGTCAGACATCCCTTTCTGTCACAGTCTGACAAACCCTTGGAGCAGAGAAGGAAGGGTGGCTCTGGAGGTCAGTGCCAGGCTGTAGCCCTCTGTGTGGAGGAAGCAAGTGAGCTGTGACAGTGAAACATAAACCCAATCATACTGCAAACATGAACTGGAAGAAATTATCCTCCCCATACTTCTCCTGCCAAAGAGTAGGATGAAAACCCTAACAGATAAATCATCCTCTTCCCTTCAAAGCCATCAGGGTGCTGACAGCTCATTGCAGCCTGCCCTCATTCTCCCTTCTTCTAGACTGACAATATCAGGATGCCAGTGGTAGGGAGAGCACAGCACTACGACAAGCGGTTTGGTTTGTTTTTTCTCTTTCCTGCAGTACAACCTGATAGCTGTATTACGGAGGTTTCTCCGAGTTAATTTTGATTATTAGTGAACATTAGTGTAACTGAACTCACACTTTGAGCTATTATGTTTAAACATTAATTGAGTTAATAATAAACTCTTTGGTCTAGTTTTGTGGTTTGTGCCTTTTTGTTTATAGCAAACCCATGACCACAGCACCATTTAGTTCAGAGAATGTGAACCTCATCTTGACCACAGATGCTATAGCAGTCTAAATAATCTGAGTGCATCTTGATGAACATAAGGATAGGATGGCAGGATTGGATTGTCACTACTCAGTTGTATATCATGCTGTTTGAAGGGGTCTGCAATTCAATTTTAAAGCAGTATCAGATTAGCTGACTCAGTAATTTGGTTAGGATTTTTGTCCTGTTTTATTTTCCTTGGCATTGCAAAGTTGTTGGGTTTTTTCTCTTGCTCATGTGCATTCATGTATTATATTATGCATGTAAGTCTGAGACTGCAGTTATTTTTATCTATTATTTATCTTTTATTTTCTTTGTTGTATTGCTTCATCCAATGCCTTCAAAGTTAAAAGTGCATGTTTTTTTGCAGTAACATAAAAGCATATATTTCATACATGAGTGCACTGAACAACAGTTAATGGCATTCTGATTTAGTCTTACATTTTAGTAAGTCTAATTGTATTTTTATTTTATTTAAGCAAGTTGCTGTATTAGGAAAACTCATTAAGTTTGCACTTGCTTCTTCTTCAGGGAAGGCTGAGCCATATTTCTCCAATTACAATATTCAGCATGACAGAAATGCTAAATATCTACTTCGCATGGTGTCATTGTCTTCCCATAAAATAGGTCACAGAAACTAAAATATGTAGGGAAGTTGTTCTTTGGATAACTTCTAGGTGTACCAGAACTGGCTTTTATTTTTAATTGGAGAATGTGATACTTGAAAGCTGTCAGTGTGGCACCTCCCACAGTCTGAAGTTTTCTCCTTATGAATATTAAATGTGTAATGCTCCAAGTAGGTGCTTACAGTTTCGTAGTCGTCAAATCTCAGCCATGGAGAAACCACCTTTAGATCTAAGAACTATGAATCGTATCTATATATCTTTCAAAGAGAAAAGCTTAAAAATTATACAGACTAGCTAATTTATTTCAAATGTGGGTTTTGATCATTCCAAAGGAGGCTGATATTTAAGCCCTTCTGTTCTCAGTATAGCAAAATCTAAAAGACTTGGTGAATCTGATCTTCTGAATCTATTCCTCATCAAATGCAGAACACTAATGTTCTTTGTGTATGACCATTTAAGTCTTTGCATATCTTAGTATTTCCCAATATTAAAATATTTTTAAATTTAAAGTCAGGTCTAAACAGCTCCCTTCAAGTGCCCAGATACCTGTATTATCCAAGTGGTTCTGCTTTCACAGATTGCTTAAGCTTACCCCACTGCACAAAGAGGAGCATTTTCCTCAGTTTTATGTTCTTGCAACATACACTTTCAAAATGTCAAAAGAAGAAACAGAATAAATTTCTGTTCATAGTCTGTTTTGAGATCCTCAGTTGAACATTTTAGCAAAAGAGAAAATTTTGCTTATTTCAAAGAAGCAACATCCCCATGCTGGTTTTGTGAAAATTATATGCATCTCTCTAAGTATTTTGTCAGGTGAGACTCTAATCTTCACAAAATGGAAGAGGTTTCTCTTTTAATATCTTTTTTCATGCAAGCTCATGGTCAATTTTGCCAGACTGGTTTTTTTTCCCCTTTGCCTAGTAATGAGCAGAGAAATAGCAAAGACTAGCAAAAAAATTGTTTTAGGCCAAATTTTTGTCAATTTAAGTTTGTGGTGAAAACAGCTGAAAAGAGCCAAGAGCTTGGCTCCTAAACAACCCCACTCACATAGAGCAACACATATTTTTTAATTGCACTATAACTCAAGCAATTAAATATATTCATATTGATTACATAAGGACAGCAAAATCAGTAAAGAAGAGACTATAGAGCTTATTGTTTGTGCCATTGTTTTTGTTATCTGTTGTTACAATTCTTTTCACTGGACTTCTCTGAACAGATAAAACAGGTAGTGTTGGTCGAGGTATGGAAATCTGTGGGAAAACAGTGATGTGGGCATAAATGCTAGTCTAATAAGCTTGTTTTGAAATGAATATACACCTGGTTGGGAGAGCTCACTGAATACAGTATCATTAGTTGATTCAATGACAATAATGTACCAATAATTTTTATCTCAAAGATTAAAAAAAACCCAAAAATTATATTATACTGAGGCTACATATCAATCACAATGTAATTAGAAGAACTGTTAAATTCGCATAATATTGCAATGTCCTTTATAATAGCCTGAAGGTTTTAAATAAATATAGACAGATTTCCATAATGAGCTGGGGTTTTTTGTTGCTGTTTTTGTTGTTCTTCTTCTTCTTTGTATTTGCATTTTTCTTTTCCTTTGAAATAATCTGGTTTTCTAATGCTAGCTTTTAAAATAAATGAATAAGTAAATAAAGTCAAACTATACACTTCCTGTTGGGTAGAAATTTCTGGAAAACAATATAATGCTCCTTATCCTTATATTTATATGTTTTTCAGTATAATAGTCACCTGAATCATAATTATCAATTTGAGATATATATATATATTCCTGTATTTGTTTCAATTTTAAAATAAATATTATTGGGAAGAAGTTGAGGAGCAGATTGAAGTAAAGCAAAGAAATTTTTTTTATATATGTATTGCTTTTACTTTGTGATGAAGGATTTAATTATTTTTTAATAAAATTTTGATGTTGATAGCATTGGTTGGTAATCTTGGTAAGGTGCCCATTAATTTAGAATATTTAGATATTGCACAAGAACTTATTATAGTCTCAGTTTTACTAACATTTTTATTGAAAATCACTTCAAAGTTTCATTTCATACTGAAGGAGCTACATGCCCATCTATGAATATTTTTGTTCTGGTCCAAAACTACTATAGCTACCAGCTTAGTTCTTAATAAAGTTAAATTATAATATAAGCTAAATTTCATTATATATTTAAAATTACATTCTATTTATTAAATTCCATTGTATGTATGTACACATTTACCCATTCATGTTTACGCCAATTTTGTTCCCACTGGCCTACACTGCTGGTATGAGCTGCATTTGAGGTTTGAGGTTGGCTCTTCATGAAAACACCTGCTTTCATTTACTTCTGCGCTTGCCTTATTCATCAGTTGGGGTCCTCTTTTGCTAAGTCTTATGGCCACATCATAAATATGTAACAATATTCAGACCTTGCTTTGCACATAAGGCAGCATATCTGAACAATGTTCTGTTTGTAAATTCATTCCACTGAAAAGGCTGACCACTGAAGAGGAAGGAGCAAGCTATATTATTTTTTCTTGTGAGAAACAGTGGGTCAAAACTCCAGAGATAATTTCCTATGTGCTACGCTTCAGCAGTGTTTCTATTCACAAGCAATCTGGTGATTATATTCCATGGGTTAGGAAAATCAAGAGAGCTCTCCAAGGGAGTTATAGTGTGCTCAATAGCTGTAATTAATAAATACTGTGCACATACACCATAAAACGGGGACTGGATCACCAACCAGAGCTGATTGCTGAATAGATATCTGCTTTTATTTTCTGTTGGTGTGCAATGTGCAACATGAGGCATACTTTTGTAATATTTTTAGCATTTTTTCATTAAATTACCTTTTTTTTTGTTTACTATTAAAAGAATATCAGTGAACAGGGTCTTCATTAATCTTGTTTAATTTTTAACTTTGTACTGTCTTACAGGAACTCTAATGAGTATGTAAGCAAGTTCTGATGAGTATTCTTTGATATTTTCTTTTCAAATACTGCCACTTTATTTTCCTTCTCTGTTGGCAGATGAAATTTATTTGATTGGTATGATAAACATTTAATATCTTTCTTTTCCTGACAAAACTGGAGCTGGATTATGTTAATGCATAGCTTATTAGTAAGAGACTTGAATAGAGTTCATTTTTTTGCCTTCATTCCCCAAGTCCTAGACTTTCAACACTGAAGCCATTCAGGTAAATCAAGGAGAAATGGGCTGTACCAGCTGGGCATCTAAAGTGCATACTTCATTTCTGTGTATGAAGTTCAGGTCAAGCAAGTAAGAAGCTCGATTTTTCTCTCTGTTAAACTCATCTGCACCTTAAGGAATGTAATCATATAACATGGATTGTTGTGTTAAACTGTGGCGTCCTAAAACCACAGCACCTTAAACTTACATAGCTCAAGGGAAACATTCTTAATTCCAATTACAGCAATTTCACGATTATAAGATGCACCTGATTATAAGTCGTATGTCCGGGTGTTGGCAATTGTCTTGGGTTACAGTACAGGGTGTGATAAAAGGTATCTATTCTATCACCATTTGTTGAGGGTGGGGGCAGTGATCCTTATCTCCACAGGAAAGATTCTGCTAATGGGCCATCCATTGAAACCAGGTGAGCCATTGTTCTTTATCTTTTCACAACCCATCCTTCCTCCAGCCAGTCATTTTCTGCTAATGGCCCATTGAGTCCCACTGTGGGACTGA
>PYHW01010164.1:3167552-3182123 GCA_013186435.1 Turdus rufiventris
TTTTTTTGTAGTTACTAGAAATGTTTAATTTAAAAAATCCCCCTAAGTCTCAACCTAGAAAATAGCTGAAATTGAGCCAGAATGAGTCTTATTTATTGTGCGTATGTATGATACTTCTGGGCCTAGAGGCTGTTCCATAAATTATTTTCCTATATCTTGTAAAAGTAAATGTCAGAGATTAAAAACTGAATAACAAACTTGTATGCACATGTTTATAAGATTTAGCAGACACAGCAATACCTGAATTTATATAACCTTAAATTCACTTCCTCCATACTTAACCTAATCTAGTTTTTATTCACTTGAATGCTTAAGTATTTTGTTATTTTAATCGAGATAAACCAAAATAGCATCGAGAGTTATATCGGGTTATATTTTTTAAAATCCTTTCTTGAAGAATCCTGTTGGTTTTGTATCAGTAGCTTTTTGCCAAGAGGAAGCAAACTAAAATTTGTCTGCTATTGATTAAAACTTTAAACTAGTCCATCATGTGAGATAAACTGCTATTGAAAAAGAAATTATCAATATATTCAGTAGTACCCAGTAGCTCTTATTTTTCAAGTAAAAGTTCCTAGTATTTTTATACCTGTTAGAGTGATATTTCATCCACTTGGGTCCCAAAAACCCAATGCAGTTTTACAGGCTGAGGACAAAGTGTCTGGAAAGCTGCCCAGCAAAAAAGGGTCTGGGAGTGCTGGGCAACAGCAGCTGAGCATGATCTAGTGTGTTCCCAGGTGGCCAAGAAGGTCAGTGGCATCCTGGCCTGTGTCAGCAATAGTGGCCAGCAGGAACAGGGCAGTGATTGTCCCTCTGTAGTCAGTGCTGGTGAAGCCACACCTCAAATCCTGTGTCCAGTTCTGAGCTCCTCAATACAAGGACATTGAGGTGCTGGAACGAGTCCATGGAAAGGCAATGGAGCTGTTGAAGGGTCTGGAGAGTAAGTCCTATGAGAAGGGGTTGGGGTTGCTTAGTCTGAGGAAAAAGGGGCTTGAGGAGACCTTATCACTCTCTATAACTACCTGAAAGGAGATTGTAGCCAGGTGAGGGTTGGCCTTTTTTCCCAGAGAGTCAGTGAAAGGACAAGAGAATGTGACCTCAGGATACACCAGGAGAGGTTGAGGTTGGACATCAGGAATAATTTATTCATGGAGAGGATTGCTAGGAATTGGGACAGGGAGGTGGTGAAGCCACCATTCCTGGAGTTGTTCAAGAAATAACCTGACATGGCACTTAGTGCTATGGTCTATTTGTCAAAGTATGATGATCAAAGGTTGGACACAATGATCTTGGACGTCTTCTCCAACTTAAATGATTCTCTGCTTCCAAACCACAGTGTCTTAGCAGAGGTGGATATGAATCAAATCTTCAAACGCTGACACCTTCATTTTGAAAATTTTATCACAATTGTTGTCATTAGCTCTAAATTTTGCACCCAAGTTCTATACTTTTTGTAAGCTCAGAGGAAGATAAAAACACCTAAACAAAGCTCTTTGAAACTATAGCAGTTCCTCAAAGGGGCCCAGCTCAAAGCTCTAACTCCTCAAATTTACCATACACATTACTTAATATGACTGACACATTAAGTTCAAGGCCAGTAACTTCAGGCAAAAGTTTACTAAAACTCGTAATTCCGGACTATGTTGTAGTATGCGTCATAGAGAACTCCAGTTATTACAGTGAATCTACATGTCTTGTAAACAAGTGCAATATTTGTGCTCTCTGCCTATTTTAGTGCCTACTAAAATGTCTTTAAACAATAATAGATTTCTTTAAAATTCAGCTTTGAATAGCATTAACTAAGTTAAATATATCCTAGGAGTGTTTCTTAGCCATATGTAAGTCTGTCTTTCCTAAGGTATTTAGTGAAACTTAGGTTAATTCTCTCAATAGTGCAGGAATAAGGTTCTTTCATTATTATTTCTCCATTTAATTAGTATTTTCTAAGATATGCTATATCAGGTAAGTCCCTTGTTGTACCCTGTGAGTTGGATGATGTAATGGTAGTTACCTTGCTACTTACTGTGAAATGTTTAAGGAATTTAACAGTGCATTTTGAGGCATATAATATGACAGAAGAAAATTGTCTAGGAAACTGTCTGTGCCCATTTGTCTATTAATATGGGATTTTAAATAAAGATATACCATAAAGAGAGTCTGAAATTTGTCCGATCTATGAGATGTCTGCCACTCTGTCTTTGAGTAATATAAATTATTAATTTTAATAATACTAACAGCATCAGAAAAATATGAATTATAAAAATAAAATTGTGATCTTCTCTTAAATATAAGAAGATGGTGTGGCTGGTCTGTACAACAAACCTGTGTGTCTTCTCTTGAATATAATATCCTCCAAACTGATGGAAGAACAGATATAAAAGGAAAATTTTTATATCAATTTAATTTTTAAATAGACAGTGAGGGTTTATAACTAGACTTTTTGTCAAGACATATTTAAATATATACCCAAGTTTATGCAGTAGAACAGTAACTTTGCCATCCAAGGGGCCAATATTTCTCCAGGCTACTAAAAAGATCTAGAGGACCCACGTTCTCACCTAAAAAGTAACCTAGTGTAAAAGAAAATTGCTGTTATTTACAGTAGTTATGTCGTAGCTCTTTTACACAATTATTTTAAAATTTGTCTGGGAACTAAAAATTTGTCTCCCTATTCATAAAAGTGGAAAGACGGTAAATATTTAATTTTGGTACAATGTGTTAGCAACACTCTTCTAGTGAAATCACAAGAAAACCGAGTTTACGTATGCTCACAGACACAGAAATAGGTTTCTGCAGTGATCTGATGCAATGAAAATTGGAATGAGCTGTTTACAGTGTGTACAAGATAAGGATAACTGAAGTCCAACAGTAGTCTACAAATGATAGTATAAAATATTGAGCAGGTATCAAATGTAATGTTCAAAATTTAATTCAGATTTTCCAAATAAATCAGGTTCCTTACTGTGATCATAGGCATAATTCATCAACATCTAGAAGTCATTTAATAACCAACTTTTCATTCACAGTCTTCTGAAAATTCATCCAAAGTGGCATGGAATGAGTGCCATTTTTCAGTTATAGGTAATATAGCTGATAAACAGTTTTACTGAATAACTACTCCTGCCTTTGGCTAACAAGGAAAGCCTATTTCAGAGTTTTAGCTGTTACTCTAACTGATCATGCTTTTAAATTGTCAAGACAAAATTAAACCCCTTCTATTCTTATATTGATGCAAAGCAGGTTCATTTACCAGACTGAGAATATACCATTCTTATCACTCAGGACATGCTGGTTATATAAGCTTAGCCCCGAGTATATGGAGTAATTTGTCTTCCTGAAGCCTGTGAAAGCAGATGAAAACTGAACTTCAGTTTAATTTTTCTACATGTGTCTTCTGCTAATTCATACATTGGGTGGCAAGTTTTACTGTCAGAGAGAGCTGTTACAATAATCTTGCATGACCTCATGAGTAATTTTAAATAGCTGTTTAAAACTTGATAATTTCCAGCCCAGAGTTACTTTTTAAACTGGAACATGCAAGTATTCGGCTATAGTACAGCCTTTTATGCTAAGAAATACCTGTTCAGCAGCAAAGGATGGTCTCAGAAGATTGCAATTGCCTCCATCTCTTGGCAAAATTAATAGCAAAAATCTTAAATTTTAATTTTTATTGCTCACAGATCTCTTTTCAATTATTTAACTTCCATTACAAAATAGGGACACTAGAACAAAGCCTAATATTCTAGCAAGAGACTCACTAGGTCATGCAGAAAATTAGTACTAATATCTGATTTCTATTTAATATTTATGGTTTGTACATCCAGCCATGCCTTGAAAATAAGTAGAATCATACTTTAGAAAATCTTGTGTTGCCATACAATAGTATTATCTAGCGGGTTGAAAAAGGAGCTGGTTCATACTGAATTGAATTTTTTTTAAGTTCTGTGATGCACTGAGTTGATTTTTGTTCCTGGTTTTTGTTATACATTATCTGTGGTATTGACTGATTTGCCTTTGGGTGTAACTGCACGATTATTTCATGCCTTAGAGAGCTTTTGTGTTAGATACTTTGTTCCACTCAAAGTATTTGAAATACATGACCAATGTGCAAATTAGGATATTGGGTTACAAACTGTAAAGCTGCATCAAACTTCAGGCTTCAGCATCTGAAGCTGAAAATCTAAAAATAATCTTAGACTTCCAGCTTCTCAGGAAAATAAACTTTGTTTTTAAATTGCAGGAATTGGCATTTCACACTAAATTCTGGAGTTTAGTTATAAATACCAGTTTTTATTCCACTTAAAAACTTTGTACAAAACTTGTGCAATTAGAATGTAAGTATATCACAAGAATGAATATTTTTTGTAGCTGACATAATGTGATTTCAATAAGACAATTATCCAGTAGCAACCTGGGGATTTACTCTTGGTAGTTTTTACTTAAAGATAAGTTGAGATAAATGAACATGACATAAATCACTATGGCTAAAAAGAATATTTTGAACTTGCTTTCATCACATTTTATTTGGGGATACAGACAGGACACTACTGCATATAATTCAGTTACAATGCACAGTAAACACTGTATCTCAACATAGAAACTAAAGTATATTTTTCATGGATATGTAGGTATTGATAAATTATGTTAGCAATCTCTGTGAGGATTTATTTACAGTTTTTCTTGCTACAATTTACTGTCATTATTTTTCTTTCGGGATCATTCTACCTGAGTTTAAACACCTAGGCACAAATATCTCAGTTTTGCTCCAGTAAATTCTTCTTAGCCAATCTTCTTAGTCAATCTTCTTAGTCAACAGACATCTGATACTGCCAGCACCAATTTGCACCTAACACTGTGTTTGATACAAACAGGTAGTAAGAGGATGGTTCGTGCATGTTTTGAGTCATTAATTTAAACCCACTGGTTTCTGATTAAGTTTACAAGTCATATTTTGTGATTAGCTAAAGAATTCTTCCAGAAGATGACTTCACCATGTTCTGGCCTGTGCTTTTAAGATATGAATACACCTAGTTAAATCTGTAGTATTCTGCATTGTTCTTCATTAAAAAACAATAGTTCATGTTTCAATGCATTAAGAGGAACTGTACCATAAACGCCTGTCGTGGTTTAGAAATGGTGTTTTCCAATGTAGTGCTCCCACTAAAACCATGCACTGCTCCTCTTCCCTGCTACACCTGAAGGCACAAAAGGCAAAGATCACAAGTTAAGAACAATTTCCTGGAAACTGCAATGGGATAAAACGAACAATAACAGCAATAATACCAATGACAGAGGGTATAAATCAGAAATAATTCATGTGCACATCCTGCTCTCCCCCCACCCCCAAATAACAAACAATACCAGAAGGGTTCCTCCATCACATTTTCTCAACGAGAATGCATCCCTTCTCCCCAAAAGAAAGCCCTTTCCCTTATCCCTGGCAATGACATGAGATTAGAAAATTACCTCTGTGTACTAGCCATGTCCCCTCACAGCTACTGCAGAAATTAACCTTGTCTTGGCTGGACTCTGGACAAACCAATTCTGTTTCTTAGGTTGACACACCTCCATCTTTTTCAGTGTCAAATCTGTATTTGATTTGCTCACTATTCTGTTTCTCTTCTTTTTCTTTTTTTCCCTTATCTTTCTCATTTTCATTTCCCAAATACATAGTCAAAACAGAACAAAAGCTGTGAAAAGTTCTTGTCTCATTGTGCTATACAAGTGCTTTTCTTGGCAGTGATACATATTTATATCTCACACCTTTATCATGGGCTATTGCCAGTGATGCACTATTTATGATGAAACTGGTCACTATTCTCCTCCATGGAATTCTGAGCAGTCATCTCACTCTGTCCTGAATGTCTGTACTTCAAAAATACTTGTCTGAGGACACAACAGTAGCAAAACAGTGCTGTTTAGAGAAGGGAGTATTTGCCTCTAGGAAGTTCACTTTACAAAGCCACTTTATATGTAAACATGACCGAAATTTGCATATATTTAGGAAAAATAAACCTCCAAGGATTTGACTAATCATAAGAAGAATTTTGAACAGCTTTTCTGAGTAACCTATAAAAAAATATTAGCTGGGTTTTTTTTTAATGATTTGAAGTGGATAACATGCAAAGGCACTGAAAGAATCAAGGGCATTCTACCACTTTTGTTCTTGGACTAGATTTCCAAGTTTTCTGGTAGAAATCTGACTGGAACTGTGTTTGTTGAGTATGAAAGTATGCTCCTTTTGTGCAAACTCTCAGTGTGTTGCATTTTTGAACTTTTTATTTCTCTTCTGTGAACCTGAGTGGATTTTTTTTATATTAAGACACTCTAAAGGTGTGGCTATATTGTCTACATAGCTGTGATTTTTGGTAAGGGCCTTCATAATGGACTTGATGATCTCAAAGGTCTTTTCCAACATTGTTTATTCTGTGATTCTATGATAATTGCACAGTTTTCAGTAGCTGCTGAAAATAGAATATTTTATTGTGATATTCTACTTTATATCCTGTAGATTTCTTGTAACCCCACTTAAAATCATTACTATTTTTACATCTGACCCAGTGATAATATTTGTTTGAGTGTACAGATGTAAACACATAGTTAAGGCTTTCTGAACGTGCAGGGCAAATTTCAAAACACAATTGTTAAGTGAAGAAAACATAAATTACCTAAACAAAAAATTAAACATGGACAGAACAGGAGAATGACCTGTTATATCTGTCTGTTCAACAAGGTTTCAGATAAATGCATACAAGTCACCAATGGCTTTATTGTTCCAGTGCAGCACTCAATTTTATGGTTTGAAAAAAAAGGGAAAACAGAAAAAAGAAGTCTAATGATCTATTCCAGCAATACAAGTAGTTGTTTTCATAACTAATACAAATTAAGTTCTACTGGATGCAGAAGACTTTGAATTGTATTATATCAACTAAAAATTCTTGGTTAAAGAGAAACTGCAGCTAAAGCTTTTCTGACATCATTGATAGGGTTTGGAATTTTTTAGGTTTTGGTCAAAGAGTCTGCTATATTCTACTTTTGGTTCTTTTTCTAGGTAAAAATAAACTAAAGTAAGGTTATTGGTAAAAAGGAAATGCATAGTCAATAGTTCTCACTTTAGTATTACATTTTTATATTTTTCATGGACTTTTTATTCCTATAAAATACTGTAATTAATTTCTCAGCTCTTTAACTCATGTGATTTGGAATTAATAGAATAATATCAGCAAAAACTTTGTTTTATGTGGTAGTAAGTATAAGATTTCGGCAAATTCACACTTTCTGACACATTCTGAAATGGAATTCTAAAAGAATTTGTTTTCTTTCCTTGCTTGAAAGATGAAAATATCATACATGGACATTCAGTCTCAGAATGTAGATTAAGTCTCTGACCTGTCATTGTTGGGATGGACTGACGTTATATAGAAGTACACCACTGGAATTCAACACAGTTTTAAAAACTGTGACAGGATGTTTGTAAAGACAGATTGAATTTAAATAGTGTAGTAGAGTTTGGAGTACTTGCTTGTATAAAGACAAAGACAGGGAAAATTAAAAGATAACTCTATAAAATGATTGAAATTATCCTGAGTATCTGTGGTCTTGAATTACTGAAGTGAACCTATTGTAAAACATTGAAATGGTCGGCATACAGGTCCATGACTGAAATAGCTGCAGGATTTTAGTCTAAAGACCTTCAAAGTGAGAGCATACGGTAGTCTTCATAAGATAAATGACTGGTGCAAAGAGGAAAACCTGTTTACCATGTGTCCAGCAGAGTACTGTGTTCAGCTCTGCAGACCCCAACACAGCAAGGACATGAACCTCTTGGAGCAAGTGCAGAGGAGGGCTAAAGAAGACGTTAGAGGGATGGAACACCTCTCCTGTGAGGAAAGGCTGACAGAGTTGGGATCATTCAGGTGGAGAGAAGGTTCCAGAGTGACCTAATTGCACCCTTTGAATACCTGAAGGGAGCATACAAAAAGGATGAAGATGGACTTTTTGCAGGAGTATGTAGTGAAAGGGCAAGGGGGAATGGATTCAGACTGGAAGACAGGAGGTTTAGATGAGATATTAGGAAAAATACCTTTACTGGGTGGGAGGCAAGGCACTGGAGCAGGTTGTCTAGAGAAGTTGTGGATGCCCCATTCCAGGAAGGGTTCAAGGCCAAGTTGGATGTGACTTTGGGCAACCTGATGTAGTGGGTGGCATCCCTGCCCATGGAGAAGGGGGTAGAAATAGATCTTTACAGTTCTTTCCAATCCAAACCATTCTATGATTCTACGGAGAAGTGCTGAAAATTAAATTCAGCAAGAAAGTTTCCAGTTAGGCGTTTAGAAAAAAATTACAGCACTAATGATAATTCAGTGCTGGCATACTCTCCTTGAAGGAAGATTGTGGCATCCATCAGTGAATGGGTCTTTAAAAACACATAAAAATCAGGGATTATCTCTCCTTGGGTTAGAGGGATAAAATGCAAACCTTCTCAAGGTCCTTCCCAGACCAGTTTTTGTAAGAAATCAGAATGACTAGTTGGTTAAAATTACCTTATTGTTCTCAAGTGGAGAATTTTCAAAATTAAGGAAAATAAGTAAGAAACAGATGGGAAATATGATTTTTGCCTAGAGATGGAATTAGAAATCCTTGTTTTATAGGTTTAATTTGAGGGATAAACTTTTTCTGTGATTCACTGAGTTTTTATGTGTGAATTTCTGTACTTTTTACTTTTCTTGTTCTAATTCTAAATGTTGGAATGATATATTTTTAAATTACAGTACATTAAGATTTTTTCATCTTGCGTCTGCTATGCATTCATTGCCATTTCTAACTGAGATGACCTGAGTTTGAGTTTCCATTGTATTAACTCACAGATGCTGGGGAAATATTAAAACATGTTCTTAACTAGCAGTCTGTCCTTGCAGTGCAACGTAGGGTAAAGGATATAGGTATAATTACCATCTCAGCAACACAAACAAATTAAATTATACAAGTTTAGTGACAGCAAGTTTCAAAGACTGAAACTTCATGCATCCTGTCATGATTTTTGTCTCTGAGTTAATGTGAGAGTGCCTGCATGGTCCACCCTTGAAAAGCATCATGGATGACAACAGCTGTTATGTTGTGGGTGTACATAACATGTGCACATCCAATATACTGTCTGGAGGGTGTTTGCCCAAAACCTTTTGTCTTTGAGTGAAAAAAGCACTCAAATGATCCTGTTTAACGTGGAAGTGGCCACAAGCTTTTTTGTCTGCTGTCTGTGTTGTCTGTGTCCAAGCATTCACAGTGCCTAAGAAGGCACAGGAAATACTAGAGGGAAAAGGAGTGAGAAAAAACAAAAAACAAAACCCAAATTTACAGAACACAACCATGAACACCAAGAGAAAGAGGAAGGGGAGATGGTGCTCCCTGTACCTGAGCAGGTATCTACAATGTAGCACATTGAGGACCTGACACCTGAAAGAAACTAAAGCCCATGCACAGCCCATGATTAAACAGGAGGAAAAATAGAGGAGGAAATGATAAATTTATGGACTAAGCATAACTCCCTCCTTCCCCACTCCCCCTGTACTGCTTGGGGAGGGGGGAAGGAGGAGGAGTCAGGAATGGAGGAACTAATTTAAGTTTTGAGAAAGGGAGAATGGAAGAAGGTATTCTTTAAATTTTGTCTTTGCTTCTCAACATCCAAGGCTTTTAATTTTTTCCCAAAATCAATTGTGCCCATGGCTGTAAATTGGAAAATAATTTCCATGTTTTATCTCAATCCAGGACTTTTTCCACCCTATTTTATCTCCCTGTTCTGCTACTGAAGAAGAGAGAGAGGCTGGGAGCTTGGCACACAGTCAAGGTCAAAACATGGAATTACAGGAAGACACCAAAAATGAGTGAAACTGAAACCAAAATCAAAATTTTTTTACAGGTGGGAAAGAAGCCTTGAAGTGGGATTAGGGGCAGTAACCCTGCTTGGACACTGCCAGGTATCACCCTGTGGCACTTGAATTCCTGCCCGGGCCAGGCTCAGCACCTCCCAGTTGGATGAGGAGCAGCCTTCACCCAGCAGTGACCAGAGTGCAGGAGCAGCAAGGGTGTACAGCTTCCCAGGATGGCGTTTCCTTTAGCTGGGCATGGGCAGTGGCAAGCATACATGCTCAGCTGCAGCACCCACATCTCCACAGGAGAGTTTGTGCTTGGGAAACCTGCCCCCACACTCTGGATGGGGGTATGTGTAAGCCACACTGGCCAGGATTGCATATAAATGTGCGTGTGTGTGACTGTGATCTTCTGGGATTAGATATATCAGTTAGTTTAGCAAAAAAAGGTCTTTATTAGCATTTTGTAACAGAGTGTATTGCTGATTATTATTATTATTATTATTATTATTATTATTATTATTATATAGTTCATTGACTTCCAGTTAATTAAATGCCTTTAATAAATGGATTAATCAATCCTGATTGGATTAAAACTCCATAAAAGTGAGTTTAAATTGAACTGCTCAGCGGTTTTTCCCAGCAACAACTTGCTACTGGTCTTTTGGTAAGGCTAACGTTTGGATCTGTATAGTCAAACTCTCTTCACAGAAATTACACTTTATCTTTAAGTACGTTTTCCCCAAAATTTCCTTCAATACTTACAGTTTTTAAATGAATGTGTTCATTAGGGTGGATTTTTATTATCTGAAAGTAAATATTTGCCAACAGATTTTGATGTCGTTCTAGGTGACTAAGCTTCTCTTATACACAGTAAAATCTAATCAACATAGTCAATAGCGAAAAAATTTCTAAAAAAAAAAAAAAATTTAATTATTCTGACTAATCACCAGATACAGGATTATTAGGTATACTAATAATATTTGAAGTGACCTTTGATTTCCCAGCTGTCTTAAAGGTGTCTACTTGCTTGTCTATATTCTCACATGGGCTCTGTGTCACTCCTACCAGAGCTGTATTAATGCCCTAACTGTCCTACTGAATTCTGTTTGGGAATAGATTCAGCTTAACAACTCTCTTAGCCAAAGGCAATCTCGTATGCTGAAAATCAGACACATATAAGTGACAGGTTTTTTCTTCAGTCCACTTGTAAACATAAACTTTGTAATCAGAGGTCTTCAAGTAGACCATTTCAAGTCCCACAATTTCAGATTCATAGGAGCTATCTAAGATTACCTGACATCCAAATAAAATAATATCCTCATTGGTGGACTGCATTATCAGATTGTCTATTATTCAATTTCAATTCCTATGAAGTCGGCATTTCTGGTTGCAGAGTGTTGAATATCAACTAAGATGGAGGAACTAAATTTTATTCTTATTTCGACTTGCATTAGATGACAGTGCCGGCCATCGGTCCAAATATCTTCAGATTAAGATTTACTTAGGATTTTACTTCCCAGACACATTCTGTAATCCAGAGGCTGGTTTGAAAAATGGCAGCTGCTCCCTGCAGCGATAGAGTTCAGGCAATGTCAGACAATTCCCTTGTCCTGTCAATTTGATTACTATTTGCAATTTGCATCTTCTCACATTTTATTCTGAGTTTTGTGAATCTCATTCCAGCTTTTCTCTACAGGTTTCTAATTTTGTATTTTGAAATGCCCTTTCAGAACAGCATACTTAATTCATACATACTGTAGTCTTGTATGTCATAATTCCTACAATCATTTGAGAGTCTGGCTCTTCATCTTTTCTGGCCAAATTAATCTTTGTGTAAGTTGCTGCAGTTTCAGCAAACTAAGCTACTTGATTCCAAGTACAGAATCAATTTCTAATTCCTAAGATTACTTAGAAGATTAATTAGTTATTGTTGTTGCAATCCTCCTAAGATTAAAATACTACATGGAACTATTATCATATAAATGTTCTTCCTGAAAACACAAGCTACGATTTGTTGGATGAATGTGGATGCTTTGGGTTTTGTTTGTTGGTTTGTTTTTCTTTTATTTTATTTTAACCTGCTTCAGGGTTTTTGGCTTTTTTTTTAGTTTTTTTTGTTTTGTTTTGGTTTTTTGTGTTTGTTTGTTTGTTTGTTTGTTTTTGTTTGGTTTTGTTTTTTCTGTTTTTTTTTTTTTTTTCATCGTTTTCTTTTTTGAGAGTAGGAAATATTTAACAGCAAAATTAAAATTGCCATTGTCTGGAACGTACAGGCTTCTAGGTAAAAAAATGTCATTTTTAGTTTTGTTTGTTTTTTTTCCCTTAAGCCATATTGAATTCATCATTGGAATTCGCCTTGTTACAATGACTTTTATTGTAGGTAGAGGGAAAATGTTGTCTCTTGTTCACTACAGGTCAAACTAGTTTGAGGCATGTTTCTTGAGAGATTCATTTGCATGCAGAAGCTGTGTCCATACTGCTTTGTGAAATGAATTTTCAAACAAGCATGCTTTCCACTAAATAAATGACATTTTATGAAATCCCAAAATGTGCCTAAAACAGCATAATGGCTTTAAAGCATTTTAATTAGCTTTGGCAAATCAACAGATGCAGAGTATCAATTTATCTACTAGCAGTAGTATCTCTACTTTTTAGGAGGCCATAAGATTGTCTTTTATTTTCTCTTTCATACACCACTGATTGTAATCCTAACACAGTTTGCAAGAACTTGAAACACAAAACTCTCAGAACAGTGAAATTCTAAATAAAATAATGTATTCAGATCTATACTAGCCATATAATGTCTTCCATTTTGCTATCTACACTTAATAAGCTTCAAAGGAACTATATTGTTAATATCAGATTTATTTATTCTGTAATGTTTAAAAATTTTATAAACTATTTAAATATTATCATCACAGTTCAGCATCTTCTTTTGTCTGAGAGTAAGTAGCACATCAAGAACTTTGCAAATCCTAGAGCAACTCCTGGAACTACTAGGATGACTAACGCAATGATACTCCAACCATTATCATTTGACACTATTTTGTATTTCTTATTTATATGTTTGTTACCAGTAATTGCTTTGGAATCACCTATAACTACTTTCCTTTTATTTTCCTTTTCTTTTTTATTACTGTAAGAGGTTAAAGATATAGAAATAGGCTGGCATCTCTTTCCTAAATATCTAGTATCCTTCAGTACACTGAAAGGTGTCTAAGAGCCATGGAGACAATGAGAGATGTGACACAGATCCTAATCAGATAAATTTCTCTCTGAATGGAAGAAAGGAAGTTAGACATGATACTGAAATGGCACTACAAGTTTGGTTTTTGGCAGGTGAATCACATCCAGTTTTGGTTCAGTTCAAGATTTAACTACCCAAATTTCTATTTCCAACTGACTTTATTGATTAGACTTACTAATTTACAAGTTTACACAAATTTTCAGACGCAGTATTATATGTCCTAACCTGGAGTTGGAGTAATTCTGTTAGAAGTAATTTGATTGTTTTAAGACAGCCCTCTAGTTTGTAGCCTATAACTCAAAAGGGTCGCCACTGATTAATTCCTTTCTACCATGACTAAAACTCAGTTTACTAATTACTTTTCTGTCAGTCTTTTCAGTTTCTGATATGCAATTTTATACTCTCTGCAACCTTCATTTTGCCATAGATTTAGGTTTCATGAAAGTTATCTACCACGTTCTGAGTTCTTCCTAGAACTCAGAATTTGTTGTGTCTGAGAACATACAGGGAAATATTCTGTTGCATCTGCATGGGTTCTGCTCTGTTCCTCAGCTGGAAAGCTGCTACTCATTTTACAGAGTAAGCTGCTTCTATTGAAGTCTGTCATTTCTCTTGGTTAGTATATGGTACTTAAAGTGAGGAGCTGGGTTCAGAGTTTGGTATTGCAGTAAAAAAACTCTGATTTTTTTTTTCTTTTAGCTGATTTTGAAAGCCTGAAATTGGTAGTAGCATTTCTCTTGCAAAAAGCCTGCAAGAATAATAAACCTGCTACAGATGTGTTCTGTTAGTATATTTATTGAATGGTTGAGAGAACAATACAATGATGCAAAGGAAAGACCAGAGGACATCAGAAAGTTACAGGAAAATATTTTGTGCTAAGAGGAAAGATTATAGATTGAAAATAATAGTATGCTGCCTTAATATTTTCCCCCTGCTCTTCCAGTTTTGAGGATTTACCAAGTAAAAACTTCCAGCAGCAGTGTATCAAAAAAGGAAAACCACTGTAAACCAAGAAATCTTCATCAGAACCCTGGGATCTGTAGCAAAATCTTCATTCATTAAGGTAGTTAGCAGTGTGAGCTGAAGGTCTAAGATAGCCTGCTTTTCTCCTGGGACTGAAAAGACCTTCTCACAAGGGAAGAAGATGAACATAAATTATAAAAATATACATATGTAGGTATATGGGAGCTAGGAGGGAAGAAATGTGTTGAATTCAGTCACAAGCACATCTACAAAATAATCCTCAGATGCCATCCTCTGATATGCCGTCAGGTTGTATTTGCATGAAACAATTAGGAATCAGAAATGGATTTTTTATACAGTATAATACCAAAAGTACTAAAAACAGTAAGGAAAAAAAAATGTTTAGATGACGTATTTGTCTGTACATCTGAGTTTAATGGCAAAATCACTTTCCAGCTATTCATTCAAAGGAAAACTCCAACTAAGGGTATGCATGTG
>PYHW01010164.1:3182173-3223583 GCA_013186435.1 Turdus rufiventris
TATACAAATTTGTGTGTAAGATTGGGGAGCTATACATCCTATGGTAATTAGATAACAGTGGCAAACATAAACTGCTGATGCCTATATTAATTATGTTATATTTGGGAAAAATAATTTAATAACAATAACAATTCACTGAGTCAATTGCAGGTACGTTTTCAATTTCCAAGGCGACAGAAAATAAATGGTTCTGCTGTCAATTGTCATATATACAATAAACAAGTCTCATCTTTCTCTACAATTCAAATCCTGTGATGCCAGAATGACAGTTTCTCTATGTATTTTAATCACACCGGGAATTCTTTTGCGGTTGTTGTTGTTTTCTTTATTTTTTTTTTCTTTTTTTTTTTTTCTAACTTGTGGATTTTTTGTACATTATTTGGTTTGTGAAGACTTTTAACTCAAGCCTGGAATAGCTAATAACTTACAGTTTATATCTTAAATTATCTTGAAAATTTAATTTTCATACAAAGAAAGTATGAGTGATTTGTGTTCTTTCATTAATATTGAAATTGATATGGAAATAACCCTCTATTCATTTGTGCTTTAAAACGAAAATACTAAACAATTTTTCAATTAAAAATAAATAGGAAAGCATAAAAGGTTTTAATGATCCTAGTTATTGTGAATTCAATCTAGGCCATGATTCAAGAAAATAATTTAAAATACTACTAGTTCCATAAAGTAAAAGGTTTTCTCAAGGGTTTTGCAACATCAAAGTAACAAAAATTCTTCTATAAAGGATATAGCAATCATCTAATATCTTTAATAAAGTGGAAATTTTTCTGTGCTTGTAGATTTACATTTTTATGCAAATCCATTCATAAGTACATGTAACAATATTTAATCTAATTAATTTGTTATTAGGGATATTACACTTAAATGTGTTCATAAAGGATCAAAATCCAGTGCCTTTTATTCAGGTGAATTAATTTCCTTTCTTCAAAGAATTTGAAAGTGTTGACAAAAATTACAGTCCTGTGCAAAAAAAAGGTGATACCATTTAGCAGTTTTTCTCATATTATGGCCTAATTCAGCTGTTGCTGGTATAAATAAAAAACCTTTAATGGATTCAGAATTGACTGGAATATTCAGGAAACTAAGCTGTAGGCACAGTTTGTATTTATTTATTATTCTTCCAATGCTTCCTGTAGTCTAAAAAATTCTCAAATCTAAAACAATAAGGAAAGGATTGTATGTAGAAAAGGAGCATTATCAAGTAACAGAGATCGTTCATCTAAAAATGTTATACATATGATTTACATATGTATATATGAATATATGCATATTCAGAAAGGCATACTTCAGTGACAGGATGCTCCAGGTGCCAGAGCTGAGATTCCCCGGCATGGTGCAGCCCATGGAGAGGCAGCTGTGCCCCTGCAGCCCAGGGAGAATGAAAGGGATGCAGAGATCCACCTGCAGCCCATGAAGCAGACCCACACTGGAGCAGGTGGATGCCCAAAGGAGGCTGTGACCCCATGGGAGCCTGTGCAGAGAGGAGCCCGTGCTGGATCATCCTGTCCTTCAAGGACTGCACGCTGTGGAGTGATCCACATTGCAGTAGTTTGGGAAGGCCTGCTGCCCACGGGAATGGACTCAGGTTGAAGCTGCTCATGGAAAACTATCTCCTGTGGGAAGGACCTCACTATGGAGTGGGGAAGATCCTCTCTTTGAGCAGTGGGAGAAACAAAGGGTGATGAACTGAACATAGCCCCCATTCCCTGACTCATTGGGCCTCTGGGTCAGGTTGTAAAGCTGGGAAGGAGGGAGGGGTGAGGGGGAAGGTGTTTTGAACATTTTATTTTACTTCTCATTATACTGCTCTGATTTTTTAGCAATGAATTCAATTAATATCTCTAATTTGAGTCTGTTTTGCCCATGAAAGTATTTGGTGAGTGATCTTTCTCTGTCCTTATCTCAACTTATGAACCCGTTGTTATATATTCTCTCTCCTGTCCAGCTGTAGAGGTGAGTGATAGGCTTTGGCGGGTGCCTGGCATCCAGCCAGGGTCAACCCATTACAGTTTCTAACTTGGAGGCCTCAAAAACTTAACATGAATAAATATTTTTGAGTGTTTCCAGTCTCCTTCTTTCTGATATGTATAATTCCTGTTCTTTGAAATAATTTAACACAAAGGGTGCATAAGATAGGTTTTGCCTAAATCAACCTGAAAACCAAATAGTGTTTCTGTTAAGTCAGAAAGAATATATTTTAGATCTTCACTTGCATAATCATGGCGTCCATTTACCTAGAAAAGATCTTTGGGAAGAATAATTCGGCAGAGAATACAGTTAACATTTTTAAGTGTTGTAAAAACTCATTTCTTGAAATCAAAGTGTTTCAGCTGTAAAAACTTCTATTGCCATACAATATTCAAAGGGACAACCAGAGTGGAATGTGCTCATCAGAAACAGAGAACAGATGGTCATGTGATGAAAAGCCCTTTAAAGAATTACGTAGTTTATGTAAATACAATAACTTTATGCTTTTAAAGTAAAAAATTGTGACAATAAAATCCAATTATATTCATTGCATTAAAATTAATTTTAAAAGGTGGATCAAGTAGGCAGTTTTAAGTTTTACAGTGGACATGCCAGAAGTAACATACCTAACATGAGAAAGCCCAGGCAGTCAAATTCATCAATGATATGTAAAGAATCTAAAATAATAGTACCTTCAGACTCTTTGTCGATGGTCATCAGCCTTCTCATGGATGCTTTAGCATTTTTTAAAGAGTTTCTTAAGGATACATTCATTAAGCAGAATACTTTGGTAGTCTCAAGCACATTTTGTTACTGAACTCAAACTAGAGACTGTCTTGCATTCATGATATCTAGCTTTTGAAAAAGCAACAGCTTTTTTGAATGTTATTTATATATCCCTTTTCAAATGCTTGCATGGTATCTAGTTGTTTGAATAATCAATGAGGGGGGAAATATATTTTCAAAGGACAATTCACCTGATCTATCCAACTCATATATTTTAGACGGAGGTTTAACAGCCTATTAAAGTAGTTCTGTAAGTAGATATTTCTCTTGATTGGT
Source organism: Turdus rufiventris (assembly GCA_013186435.1). Lineage (NCBI taxonomy): Eukaryota > Metazoa > Chordata > Aves > Passeriformes > Turdidae > Turdus > Turdus rufiventris. Next base: position 3,185,222 of record PYHW01010164.1, read on the forward strand.
ACCGAGAAAATCTGTGCTAAATGGCTTAGAATTAAATATCTGTTTTTTAGATGACCCAATTAGGTATTTGGAATCATACCATTAGCCTTAATTTTATTCACACTGAAGTACTACATCCAGCTAGCCATGGCCTTAGATATTCCAGAAAAGTAAAAAAAGTTATCCAATTCAAGTGGGATAAATTCCTCAGTGTTTTAAATGTATCCATTTGCTGTAAGTTTCAGTAGAGTTTATACAACATTTCAAGATATATTTTGAGATTTCATTTTCCACCAAATGTTCTAATTTGAAACGGAAAATGCTCACCAAAATTCTGGAAACTATACACACTAGCCTGAGAAACATACTAACAAGAATGAACACATCAACTGTATTTGTAGTCTTCAGTTGTATTATCTCATATTTTATGTTAGAAGTGTTAGAGTCATAGTTTTCCTCATAAACTTTGTTTCCTAAAAATGGAGATATCTGTGATATATGCCATAAACCTTTTCTAACTGGTGAAATACTAAGAACTGTGCAGTGTTTTAGCTGAGTTATGACAGCCTCTACCAGTCCTGAAGGCCATTTGTACTGTTCTTGGTGTCTAAATTTCTGACAAAAGAGGCAACACATCTGTGCTGGCTTACAAAACTGCTGGTTTGCTCAAGGATAGGAGGCACAGAAAATTATGAATAAATGGCAATCTTTCAAGAAAAGTTATAGAAAATTTATCCACACTGAAAAACTATAAGAACACCCATTTCCTTGAAAAGAATACTAAAATAGTTCCAAGTGTATTCCTGAAGAAAACAGGAGTATATCTAGTTGTTGAAGAGATGTAAATTGGTAGGTATAATTTTTCTGATGCTGTTGACACATAAATGAAGAGATGTTTCAAGTCTAAACTTCAAGCTGTGAAGCAAATACTCTCTAACTGCAGACAGATGTTTTGGTTTACTGATTACTTTCTGAGTGTTGCTTCCAAAATCATACTAGAAAAAAAGAAAAAAATGAAATAAAAGTATTCTGAAGAAAGCGGTCAGTGTCCTTGGACAAATCTGCTGAAATCCTCACAGATTCAATGCATTCTTGTCTTTGATAAACAGCTCATAGACTCACACTTTTATTTTTCTTTGGACAAGAAAGAACAGCTTAATTGTGGCCATTCTTATATACATTTCCTACCAATTTCACAGAATCACAGAATCCCAGAATCACTAGGTTGGAAGAGACCTCCAAGGTTGTCAAGTCCAATCTATGCCTCCTCTGGACATGCTCAAGCATCGCCATGTCCTTCCTAAACTGAGGGGCCCAGAACTGGACACAACACTCAAGGTGTGACCTCACCCGTGCTGAGTACAGGGGAAGAATGACCTCCCTGCTCCTGCTGGCCACACTATTCCTGATACAGCCCAGGATGCCATTGGCCTTCTTGGCCACCAGGGCACACTGCTGGCTCATGTTCASTCAGCTGTCAGTCAGTACCCCCAGGTCCCTTTCTGCCTGGGCACTGTCCAGTCACTCTRTCCCCAGCCTATAACACTACAGAGGGTTATTGTGGCCAAAATGCAGGACTCAGCACTTGGACTCATTAAACTTCATCTTACTGGGCTCTGCCCATCAATCCAACAATTTGGGGTCTCTCTGCAGAGCCCTCCTGCCTTCCAACAGATTGACACATCCTCCCAGCTTAGTGTCATCTGTAAATTTACTGAATAAAGACTCAGTACCCTCATCCATGCCATCAATGAAAATATTGAACAGGACCAGCCCCAGCACAGATCCCTGGAGGACACCACTGGTGACTGATCCTCAGCTGGATGCACCGTTCACCACCACATCCTGGGCTTGGTCATCCAGCCAGTTCTTAACCCAGCACCGAGTGTCCTGTCCAGGCCACGGGCTGCAGCTTTTCCTGGAGTATGCTGTGGGAGACAGTGCCAAAGACCTTGCTGAAATCCAAATACACAACACCCATAGCCCTTCCCGCAACCACCAGGTGGGTCACCTGATTTAATAGAAGATCTGGTTTTGTGAAAATTTATGAATTTTTGGATTTGTGTAAACACAAATGCTAATATGCCCCTAACTGGTTTCCTGCTGGCTCTTTTTTCTAACTTGAAAAGATAAGAGCTTTCCTTTAAGAGCAGTCTCACTGCATCCACAAGAGAATTGCGTATAGGCGTTCCCAAATATTAGCAGAAAAGTACCTTCTTTAGAATAATGGGAAAATATGGACATAATTTTACTTGGGAAGTGTCTGAGAAGGAAGTTCTATGATTCTAGTTTTGAATTTCAATTTTCCCTACACTCTTTGACAAATTTTGACAAACTCTTGTCAGTCTTAAACAGATCTAGCAAAGATTTAACATTCTTCAGTAGAATTTAACATTTTCCTATAGAATTGAAGATATCAAAAATTATAGCATGAGTGTTAGTATCACAACTTTAGAGTGTCAGAGAACTTGGTTTTTGAATGTTGAATTGAATATCAAATCACAAAAATTCTCACTATTTAACTACTTAAATATTTGGTTCAACTGTTGTTTGGAAACTTTACAAATAAATCTAATTGAAAATATGACTCCTAAAAATGTGTTTTTAAAAAGGTTTTAGGATATTTTTAAAAACAGAAACTGCATTATTCTCCTTTTCAGTTTTAGGAAGGGTTCCTTATGCCAGGAAATACTTCTATCCTCAGACTGCAAAGCTGGCAGCTTCTTAGTTGGCTGTTAATTCATCTTTTTATTAATTGCAGACTACATTTATCAGTTTAAAGCTCTTCAAAATTAAATGTAGAGATAAGAATATATTTTAAGTCACACTGCTGAATTGTTTCAGTATTCATGAATTAGAAGTTTACTAAAAAGTAAAAGGAACACTGGACTTGATTTGTCTATGGTATTCTGAAATTTCAATTTAATTGAAAATAGAACATTTATTTCCCTTCATTCAGGTCTGATGATTTAAAACAGTCCCTAGAAATAAAACACTTGAAAAAAGAGGGTGTGATAAAAAATGTGATTAAAAAGAACTCTTAATGTAAGGTCACTGAGATAATTTTTGTTTCTATTTTTTGATATCTGATAACTCTGAAGACTTTGTTTCTTTTGGGAAACTCCTAAATCCACTTCATCTTTTGCTGCTTCAGCTCTCTACAGACAGTTAAGCTATGTTTTCTGCATTATTACCTTAATATTTTGCTCTCTTAAAAATTATTCTAGAGCAACAGAGAAATTTTGTTCGACATTAAGTCATTTAAGTAATAGTTTTAATCTTCTTGAAATGCAAGGGCAGTCTCTCAGACACCACTTGAACTAATTAACAGATCTGCCATTAACTTTAATAAAGGTATGACTACAATGTATATATGTAAAATGTATACAAAGCTAAGAGGCTTGCTAGATTTAGGCCACTCATTATAGTACAACAGTGAACAAGAATTTTACTGACATTTTTCATAATTTTGCATCACTGGCGGTAGTGTTAATGTCAACATTGACTTATTGTCAATAAAGTAAATGCATTTTCACAGAGGGATCATACATACATGTTGGATTCTCAATAGTAAAATCATTAAATTCTAAATTGAAACACTGATATTTATAATTCTAAGTATGGCATGTTTATATAAGAAATATTGGAACTAGGACATAACATAATACTTGTCTTCAGTATCTTTATGTTACATATGTCACTGATCTGTCTCAGGCTAGTCCAATGACCAATGTAAACTAAATAAAAAGCACTTATGAAACTTCATTTACGTTTTTTTATTTTTCTTCATCACTGCTAGTTCAGTGTAAAATTTCACAGGAATTAGTAAAAAAATGATGCTGAATGTGATAATTTTAGGAGTTAAAAAATCTCACTGGCCATGAAAGTAAAAATAAAAGCAATTTCCTAAATTAGACTATGATTGAATCTTTCTTCATATAGATATAAACTTGATACACACAAGAGAGAGTCAGGCAACCAAGCCCTTACTTATAGTCACAAAACTTCTTTTACTACCTTCCCTCAAAAGAAAATTATGTTTCCAACTTAAATAGAGTTGTTCTGAGCAGATTAAAACAGTTCAGGGATTTAAACCATATTCAGAAGATTCACTTCCACCTGACAAATATTTGGATTATTTATTGTCTATTTACAGTCACAGAATGTACCCAGAATGATTCTTGTGCAGAACATCTAATGCCTGACATTACATTATTGTAACACTCAGTATTGAATTAGCCTGAAAGGAATACATTGATGTCCTAGCCTAATGGTTTTCAGATCAGACACCATTTATCAACTGCTTAGCTAATATCCACTCTTAAATTCAAAGAATGGATGGAAGTGAAGGGTAGACACCAAAGTCTGCCATGCTTATCACTTTCGATTGTATGGTTGGCCAGCCATCTGTATTTGATTTGGCTAGTTCAGTATGTCTTTTTTTTTTTTTCCTCTCTGCTAATGAATACAAATGCACTGTGCAATTCTGGATGCAGTAAATTAAGCTATGATGGCTGATGCTGTCAGTGAAATGCTAGGCATTGAGTCTGATAATTAAAGAATGACATTTAACGGAATAGCATATCTGGAACTGAATGAGGTTTGCTGAAAAATGAACATGAAGGCCAAACAGATGTTCTTGTTATTTTTAAAAAGAATGTTGGCAGAAAGAGTGGTCAGAGGAGATATGCTGATATCTCTGCATTAGTTGATGAGATAGTATTGCATGGCAGGTTTAATAACTAATAATATTTTATAATATAAAATTCAAAGTTACCTTGAATACAGGTTCACTTTTGGCACTACAACTTCAAGAAATGCAAACAGTATTGTATTTCCTTTGCATGTTTTACCATACAGTACATAATTTAGGAGCTCAAACTTTGTCGTATTTTTTACTGGCATTGTGACTATTAGAAGAAGCAACGTGCTTCATGTATGCATAAGGGTCTGTTGATAGAAGCACAACAACAAATCTTCAGTTCTAAACTTACCATAATATCTGATTTTCCTGCTGCTTCCAACTGGCATTTATAAGATCCCATTTAGAGCTGTGGTCAAAAATTTAAGTTACAATCTGTTTAGAGCATTAAAAGCTATCATGGACTAATGTTGTTTGAGTTTTGGTATATAGAGCAAAATAACTACTACTTTTATAGTTTTTGTTTACTTTATGTTTTAATTCAACTCATCTACTTGGTGGGCAAAGATAATTAATTGAATGCAAAAATAATTTTTTTTTTGCTTAAAATATTTAACATTTTTGTATCTAAAAATCTAATTTCTGTGTTATGAAACATTAAAGGTTTTTACATTTGCTCAGAATTTGTACTACCAAAATCACTGAAATAAACCTGAGAAAAGGAATTCTGTCAAATGTTCTTTGGTTTCTTGTGTTAGAAAGTTCCATTAGTTTGATTTTTCAGAAAAATATGTGACTGCTTAATGGAAGAAGAGATTAAAAACCTGGTATTATTATACTACGCCTACATCAGTTTATCAAGAATAGTATTTCCCCAGTAATATTGAATCTGTCTTCATGTACTACAGAGAAGATATTTAGCCCCTGGTTGAAACAATAAAGACATCAAAATCTATTAAAAAGTATATTAAAAAACTTTTTAATTTATTTATCTCTTTTATATAGAGATAAATAAATCTCAAAAGAGAGGGAACATTTTATAAGGATAACATTGTTTTGCTTGCAAGTTTCTGATAGCTATTTCTTCACAAATGAATCTTTATATTTTGTAGTATTATATTTAAATACAATGTTGATTCAATTTAATAATATATCAAAATACAATTATATAATTACTTATTTTTTTAGACATTCACAAGGCAAAACCTAATAGCTTGGACTTTTTCACAGGTGAAACACAGTACAAATAACCTTAATACAGAATATTACAAAAGCAGAACATCACTCATGTCTTTGGAAAACTAAACTCTTTTGTGTGATTTTAAATAAAAGTCAGATTGCAAAATTTACCCTTTGCATTCAAATTTATTTATTTTCTAAATCATAGAATCATAAAGGTTGAAAAAAAAACCCCTCAAAGATCGAGTCCAATCAGTAATGTAACACTGACTGGTCCACTAAACAAACTGTGTGACCTTATGTCAAGTTTTTTTTTTATCACATTAAATGAGAGAACATTTTTGATATGCAATGCTTACGTAAAGCTTAAATCTCTTCGTTTAAATGGTATCATGGTAGTAAAACATTTCCAGTTACCTGTCATAAAAAATAAGATATCAGAACGAAACTGATACAAAGCAGTTCTCATTTGTGTTCTGATTCTATTAAAGTTTGCTGTAAATAGGAGAAAATTTTTCATTATCAGTTAAGGCTAGTACAAAGATATGTTGAAAGCCTCTTCAGAAAAGTATTATCTGTAATTCACTGTTTTATGTATTCACTCTGGAGTGATAGAGGGCTGAAACTTTGGGTAAGGCTTGTATCATGCTCCTCAGCTGGGACAACCATGCAGATTGGATGCAGAATGGCGTCACTGACACTATGTAACAGATGATGCTCAAATTCACACATATTTCTAATAATGCTGTGTAAGGCAGTGAGAAACATGGAGTGAAGCCAGTGTGTAAGACTGCATGGTCTCCAGGCATGTTTTGGATACCTTTATAGCTTGACCACTTCCAACAGGCATGATTTATTTCTGTGTGTACCTTCAGAGGTTAATAAACATGTGCAGAGTGTGTGAAACTAACAAATTTTTCCTTACTGTAGCACGGAATCATAGAATCATAGAATCAAAAAATGGTTTGGGTTGGATGGGACCTTAAAATTCACCTAGGTCCAACCCTCCTGCAAGGGCAGGGAGATCTCTGGATGCAATGCTTTCTAGATGTTTTCTTAATGCTTGTACATTTTTCGTACTGAATTCTATAAACAGGATTTCTTAGAACATAAGTAGAATAAAACAAAAAGCAAAAAACAAAACAAACATATCCCAACCCTCCCCGGCCCCCGCCCCCCACCCTGGATTAATATGTGCACAACGTTATAAAAGATTTCATTTATTTTAGAACACAGGTGAATAAAGAGATTATGTCATAACCATGCAATGCTTTCACATATGGGAAATGAAAATATAGTGCCCTCCTGTGCCTTAGGAGTTTCAAACAGACTATCAGACAAGAGACTGTCTGAATTGGAAAGTGGTGAAGAGTATACGACATTTCCCCAGATGGATAAAGTGATAGCATTTTCTGTAGGAAAAAACTTGTGATGGACAGAAAAAGAATAGGAAGAGTCTCTCACAGTAATTGTATAGAGTGCTCATCTGGGAAACAGGCTAATCATCTGTATTTCAAATTGCTCTAGGAGTAATACACATTATTAAATATTTTTTCTAAGCAAATCTGTTTCAAGATGGAGACAATGCCTATGATTACTTTTGAGTGTTGGGGGCTGTTTTTAAATGTGTTATAAATAATAGACTTCTTTTTGTGATGGAAATTAGCACTCTTCACTCCTCCTAGGTACTATTTCCCCTTTGAGATGAAAATTTATAAAACATAGGAATCAGTAAAAAGGAGCGCTTGAGAAGGTCTCATGTTATTTTAGTTTAACACCTGAATGGTAAGGTTGGTTGGCTGGACATAGATAAAAATATCACTAACTTTTTGAATGGACTTTTGGATACCTTGATATGTGTTCCTCTGACTGAAGTGACCTGACAACACCACTCCTTCATCTACCATGTGGTAATGAAGTAATTGATTATTTTGCCTTCTTCTGGATGTGTGGTCGCAGCAATGTTTTTATGTTCAAAAGTCTATCCAATTTTCATTGCAATGTGATTATCCTATTGTTTTTATATATTTCATTGCAATATGATTATTCTATTGTTTTTATATATTTACTAACCCATTCAGGGAAATTAAAAATTAAATTTGCTTGTAAATAAAGGGCATTATCAAGGACTTATTTTTATTTTTCAGGCTTTATTTTTGGCTGAGGCTTTGGTTGAGAGGAGTGCAATGCAGATGTTTGTCTACTGAACAGAAAAGTAGGAGATTCAAATACATGTAGGTAAAAGATATAAAATCATTATGATAATAAAATAATGAAAAAAAATTCTCTCCTACATCAATGCATGAATGCATTTCAGATATAAATGCATTGCAAATATCCAGAGAATTTAAAGGCAGTAATCCTGTACGTGTAGGTTTTATGTGTTTCATATTTTGAAGACAGGTAGCATTTCCTGCTCATAAATAACTTTTTAGTGAAATTAACTTTGAACATGAGCCAGGTATCATCCCAATTGGAATTATCATTAAACAGAGAGCAGCAATCTGAGTTCTATATAGAAACTAGAAGTGCTTTGTCAGTGTGGTACCCTATGAAAAGAACTACCAATTTCTTCTGATTGGTTTGTGAACTGGGGAGGACCCAGCTGAGATTGAACTGCTGTATTTGAGGCCTGTAAGAAAACTGTTACTGAAAGATGGTTATCTAGGCTGTGTAAATGGAAACACAGGATTTCAGTTCAGAGAGACATGCCTTTGTTATAAGGAGCAATACTTACAGGAGAAAAAGTGTTACTGAAGGATGCATTATGTGAGTAATTGCAACCAATAAACACCTGATCCCTCAAGTACCTTTATATAAGAATAAAGATGAGTTCTCTGTGTACCTATTTTTGGCAACCCTGTTGCCTTTTAAAACAATCAGTTTGTTCCTGAAGTTGAGTTTAAAGCTATATGGAATGAAAAAAAAAATAAAGAAAAAGAGAAATGAATACTCATTTACCTGTGACATGGAAAATAAAAAGGTATGCTTCTATGTTATTCTATTTTAACTTTCAAGAGAGTCTTTTGTGAGATTTAGGTTGAAAGAATTATGCTGAGGTGGAAGAGTGTAGGATCCAATCAAAAGAAGATCAGGAGGAAATTAAAGTATTACGGGAACACGAATGTAAATGAATTTTTAAAAGAAATATTTTCACATTGAAGAGAACAACAGTTTAAAAAAATCCATTAATAACTCTAAAGTTAAAAATAGCTGGCAAATATCTTAGAATATGAAATGGGTATCAAAAGAAATTTGCTAAATTAACTTCTCAGTTATACTGAGGCAAAGAGCTAGAGATTCTTTGACATGAAGTTCTACTTTTGAGCAGCAAACCAAATTTTGAAGAAAACAAGAGTTTCAGGATCTGGTGAACTTCAGATTTTGAAGCAAAAAATACATTTGGTAAAATTTTTTTGTTATTCAATGCTTATTTCTAAATACCGACCAGTCTATTTTGTATGACAGTTGTACATTAAGGTACATGGACATTTTAATCAAACATATCTATTAGCTTGCCTACCTGTCTCTCTCTCCCTCTCCATCCACACCCTCATTACTAAGTCCATCCTACTCAAGAATATCACTGCACTAATATTTTGTACTTTAAACTTCTAATTCCACTGAAATTCTAAGTGCAATGTAACAATTAGTTTAATGTACACTTTACCATCCCATTTTTTCATTCATATGTCATTTGGTTGCACCTATTTCATTTATCAGTATGTTAAAAAAAATAGTATTACCACAAAAAACAATTACCCTCTGGGTTTAAATTGTGCAGGCATGTTTCGGAGGCCTTATAAAGACATTTTTAATTTTTAAAATTTTTTTTCCTCTTTTTCTTTTTCTTTTTTTAAATTTAGGTTTTTCTGCAAGCACACAGATATTATTAAAATAAATATGGATATTATGAAATAAAATTGGATTACACTGTACAAAACACTTGTAACTTCAAACATTACTCACCCTCGGTATTGCAGCTATATTTCTAGTTAATAAATATGTTTTATTTTCTTATATATGTGTAAATTAGCACTTCAGTGTAGCTTGGTCCATCCAGGGAAAGCTCCCATTGAACCATGAATATTAGAAGAATAATATACTGAGTCATATAATTCATATATATGTTTACAAATAAGTCTTAATCACAGGTTGAATCCTTCACTGCAAAATTTCCAAGTAAAACCTCCAAAATATTTCACAATGTTAGGAGAATTCTAATGAAGTATGAAGGTGTTTAACTTATCATAAATCACAGTTCATTTCTGGCGTATAACTTTCCCTAAAGCTCTGAATGCAGTATTGCATGTTCTATGAACTGATTAAACTAGCATTTTCGTCCTATGGGCAAAATTAGAAGCAGTTCTTCTAATTTGCGGCATACAAATCCATTCAGTATTTCTGACAGTTGTGAAAGAAATAAAGGTCAAGCTGTACCCTGTGGTATCTATATTCATTCAATTTTGCCACTTGAAAAGTACATTTAATCAAACTTTTCAAAGTTATGGCTTTATAGGTGGCTATTTATTTCTGGCCTTTGATTTACAATTTACATTACTTTTTTTGCCCATTTAATCATGTGCATAACTATCTATCCAATTCAAAAATTATGAACATTTTTTTAAGAAGTTCAGGTCTTAACTAGAATTGAGGTCCTGTTGGTTTTTCTTTTATGATTTTTCCAATACTTGAGTAAAAGATCAAGGTTTATCTCTACCTTGAAAATCTTCCTGAAGGATTAGTTACCATGCAACAAACACACACACATGAGAAAAACCCCTCAGTATTGTCTTCTGACCTCAGAGTGTTTAGCTATCTGAGAAAAGCACGCATGAGTAGGGAATTTAAAGGTGACCTTTGAACACTGAAGCCACTTCTAGGTTGAGGTATAATCTGCTAATAATAATTTTTACACTGCAGTAAAATGCAGATGGTAGGCGGAGAAGTAGAGCAGCAAACAGAAGCAAGGAGAGCTTACTTGAAATATAATGACTGTTAAGAACAATTAATGAAGGGTGTTGTTCATAGACAAAATTATAGAGCAGAATATTATTCAGAAAAGAAAAAACTTACAAAAGGATGTAGAATATAGAAGCCAAAAGTTAGATAAATCCTCATGGCCAGCTGATCTTATCTTAAGGTTAAATTATTAAACATTTCCAGAATGGTTTAGAAAGTTCTGAAGTTTGACAAAGTAGAATAAAAATAAATAATATATTGTTTAAAAAAATATTATAGTGAAAGATATTATCAAATTGGGACTTTTTTGGTTTTTATTAAAATATTTTAAATTATTATTTGGATGCAGGAAATATCCATTTGGGTGGATAAATAAAATAGGATGTTGAAATTGTGGACTACACATTGTAGACTACATGTGAATCTTGAAGTCAGAATGAGTATCTCGGAACTGTTTAGCTCTTTCCCAATTAGACAAAAACTAATGACATTCTGGCCCTCTGCAGAATATGCCTTACAAACATTTACCTTTATTTATGTTGTTATGTTATGTTGGGGATACTCGCTCTTATTTATGATGTATCCAGATTATGTTCCATGTAACTTTATCCTTTTGTGGTATACTCTGTAATATACTCTGGAAATGCATATTTCCTACATTTTTTAGGGAACTTTTTAAGCTTTACATAGTGTGAAGATGACCATCCCAAGACAATTTCTCTTCATACAAAGAAAAAGAAATCAAACATCCTAATAACTGAAGAAAAAGGTCTACCTTGAAAGCTATAGACTTGAGACCTCCATGTGCATGAGAATGAGGATACTCTTGGACAAGTTTTATTGAGACTTTAGCCTTATGATAGTGAGGATAAGTAAACAAACTTAAGCAAAGTTCATTTGTCCATAAGCCTGAGTAAGCAAGTATTCAAGTCCTACTGGTAAAGTCTGTCAAAATTTCTGAATCTGCCAGTATCTTAGAAGTCCAATACTTCTGACTGCAGGTCACGAGCATGGAGATAGGATGTTGGTTCCAGCAGCCTGAACAAGCAACTGCAGCTACTTCTGCAACAAACCTGCACTTCATCACATTCAACAGAGCAAAAAAGCACTGAGTGGAGAACAACATCCTAACTGTACAACACAATTGCATACATGGTTACCCAGATCAGTAAAAATAAACCTCAGATCAAATAAACCTCAATCCTGCTTACACTACCTTGAAAGCCGTTAATGTTTTCAGGACCAACAAAAAAATCTGTCATGAAGCAATCTTATCACTACCCTAAAAACTAGAAACGAAAAAGTACAGGAGAGCTAGACAGTGATTCAATGGTTAGAATGTCAGCACTGAAATTAGTTATGCAGCACTTAGAAATGATAGGCCATTCAGACTGTATTTTGGAGATGTTGCGAACAGCAAAGAGTAGAGAAAATTTACCAGGAGAGATGGCACCTATGCTATCATTTGTTATACTGCCAAGATGAAGAAAATGTTAAAGGAAGATGAGAAAATTGCCATGAGCTACTGCGTATATGGCTGCAAGGTTCATGATTTGTTTGGTTTTTATTGTTTAGGTTTAGTACATATTCAAGGTTGTATTTGTCATTGAAAACAATTTGAAAACAGTACTTGCAATTGGAAGAATATTGTTCAGCCATAATTTTCTAGGTAGCCCTCTGAATTCTTTTTTATGTATACAAAGAGAAATCTTTCTTGTTTAGAAAATGGGGGTGCTAATAACAAGAAAAAAATCCTTGTTTTATAATAACTCTATACTTCAAGCCTTGCCGTGCCTGAATATTATGACTGCTTTCTGCCTGTACCTATGTAGGTACCTGTGGTGATGAAATATAATTTTAAATTATGGAATTCAGGCTTCTCTTACATTCAGTTAAGATCACTGCAAAGTAGTCTCTTTCATTCATCTCCAAATATCCGTTCTATCTGAACCTTCTTTCCAAGCATCAAGAAAGAATTTATTAAGAACTGAGAGTTCTAATTTTATTATAAATAATTTTATTAGTCAATCTTCTATTTTTAATGTTTATTGGTTAGATGTGATTGCAGCAAAATATAGTTGAGTCTTTGGGTGCATGTAGTGTTGTGCCATGTAACCCCCAGGTGCTGCCCCTTCCATCATTCCATTCCCCCTGTCATCAGCCCCACCCCATCCCTTTTCCTGCCTTTCAGCCATCTCTGATCAGGGCTTTGAAGAGGTTTGTACCGTATCCTATAGATAGTAGTGGTAGCGTAGAAACACATAATCCCAGGATGATTATATGCAGGTGCTTTTATTGAAGAAATCTGGGAATCAGGGGTACAAACCCAAAACTGACTCTGACATGGATTTGAGTGGGACATGTTTTTATACCCTTTTCGTAATGTAACTGTATAATAATTATTAAACCCATATTGTTCTATTGTATACATTGATCTTATCCAAGCATGGATTCTTGCAATTTTCATCACAAAATGATGAAAAATACCCAAAATACCCTTTCTCATGATTCTTGTCATGATTACATCGCTTCTCATGATTCTTATTGTGATTAAACAATAATATATTCAATTTACCACAATTATTACATTTAACAATCATATCATTTATCATATGATGATTTTGCAGGTGCAGTTTCACATGATTTAATAAAGACAAAGCTCAACATTCATTCCCAGGGCCTAGTTCCCTTTCCCAGGCCTACCTGACTCAACCTTTCTGTCCACCCCCAGAATCTGTTGTATACAATTCCCATGATTTTAGAAACATTTTAACCCTACGCTATCAGTAGCACTTGCCATCACAAAGCACACGGATGTGACCTTTCACATCCTCGGAATGGGAAGATTTCATCCTATTGCTGCACCTCATCAGCACTGACCTCACAGCGGGTTGCTCAGGCTTTGTCCACCCAGCTCTCAGAAGCTCTAATGGCAGAGTTTACACAAATGGCTTGGTAACTTGTTCCAATGCTTACTCATTTTCATAGTGAATTTTTGTTCCTGTATTCAGTTGGAATTTCCCCATCACCCTGTTAGGGTTCTGGACACTGATCCATCTATCACATTTTGGGCCTGGCTCTAACATCTTGATGGTCTCTCTCAAAGTATTGGAAGATTGTAGTTAGTTCCTGACCACTTCAGGAAGCTGAATTCCAGTTTATGAATATTTTTATTTTATTTGGGTTGCAAAACTGGATATAGCACTCTAGACATAGGCAAGCAAGTTCAAGCATGATTTATCTTGATGAATTTATGCTGGCTATTTCCAATCACCTTTCATCTGTCAGTAAAAAACTGAAGGGGAGAAAGATGAGATAAGCACAAAATCACTTACTTTTTTTTTTCTTTTTTTTTTTTTTTAATTTGTTTTTATAGAAAGAAGCATAACAAGAGCCATTTTTAAGCTCAGCTTCCATATCCAGTGGAAATGGGCAATTTTAAGAAATCAGGTTTGGCAATTTCTCTTTACAGAAAGAACAAACCAAACTTCAGGAGGGAGATACTGAGAAGTATTTTGATATCAACGATATCAGGAAACAAGTATTCACACTCCTTGGGTGATCAAATAGTTATTCTTTTTGCTGCTAGAAGAAGGTTAATCTGACTCAGTGACAGAGCAGCAACATCCCAAATTCCTCTGTTGATCTGAAAGAGAAGTCTGGCTCACTGACACTAAATTTTTTCTGCCATGTCTCGGCTGTTCTAGGCTCTAATTTCCTATTTATATATACTTTGAGAGATTATGTTATAATGTGCACAGGTAGACGAAGGAATTATATTGTACAAAGCCTTCTTCACTGGTAAATATTCCTCTTTTTCAGAAACTTATGTGCAATGATTATCTTATAGAAAGGTGGATTCTTTTCTTACAGAGCAATTTCATTTGTCAGAACCTATAATAATTATTATTGACTTAAATCTTTATCCAATTCCATACCTCAGTCATGCAGCAAGTATATATCATTATAGACCTACTTTTTTCATGCTTGTCTTAGTAATTCTTTTTCCCTGCGATTAGAATAAAATATTGAAATGAAAAAGAAAATTTTGGTGAACACAAGCGATTTAATATCATTAAAAAACATTTTTTAATGCAGGTAGCATAGAAAAACCAAAAGAAGCTGGAAGTTGCTTAAAATGGTTAAAAGTAAAAACAAGATTAAATATTTATAGTGGGCTAAAGTTTCTAAAGGGCTTGAATTTTTTTATATTTTTAAAAAGTCATCTAGAAAATAACCACATTTCAAAGGTTTAAAAGGTTTTAATTTTATTTAAAAATCTGCTTTTTCTCTTTTTTTTAAAAGGTGAAAAATCAAACATCTAACTTAAATTTGTATGTTTTATCTACAAACTATTTTCTATATTCTCTAATCCTGAACTGCATTAGGAAGATGTAAACTCTTCCTAATAAAATAAGTGTAATTACGAGCAAATGATATTTTCAGAGAAGAAAACTGAGATGAAGTGGGATATGTGAGATTTTGTGTGATAGCTTGAAGAACTGTTTAAGGTAGCTATTCAAAGAAAAATATTAAACAAAATACTGGAGAAAAAAATATTGAAATATATGTTACAGGGTAATGAATTGTATGTCAGCAGGAACAGATGCCTGATCTAGTGACAATGACATGCAGAATTTTGATAAAATTTAGTGAAAAATTTACTTAGAACGTATCAGCTGATGCTAAAATATAAATACTAAGGGTATTTTCCAGAAATACATTCCATAAAATTTCATGAGATGTGGAACCAATTTTTTAAACACTGAAGAGCATCTTTGCAGAAAAGGTGTTTCTATCTGACAAGCAGAATAAAATAAACATTCATAGTGTCTTTATGCCAAGATAAGGCAGGAGGCAACCTTAATGTACCATCCTTAGAAAGTACAATGTGTATTTTTTTAAGCTGTAGCTACTCTGTTTCCTTTTCTAAATCAATACACATAATATTTAAAAGGAGGAATAAGAAGAGAGGAGGAAATGGTAGAAAACTTCAACACAGTAATTCAAAGTCTTTCTGGAATGAAGTTAGATTAGCTGTTGGCCTCAGCCGTGTTTTCTTTGGCCCATATTCCTCCTGAGGTGGTCTATCTCTCTCATATTTATGTGACATTGTGGTCTGGATTTGTCTACCTTCTTTGAGAGAAAGACTCAGAACTTTGTTGTTTTAAACTCCTTTTATATACCATGAAGGGGGCAGATTTAATTGTGAGAATTCAGCCTTTTCTTAGCAGACTAAAGGTTGTTTGTAAATGTTCTGTGTAGTTTTTTAAGGTATTTTACACAGACCTAGCCTACTGCCTTGTTTACAGAATAGCAATTCTTAATTTTCCCTTTTTATAGAGATAAATTCTTCAATTATTCAATTAAAAAAAAATCTTTCTCATGTTATAGAAGATCATGATTTATTTGATTGACACCTTATTTGTCCTAAGACATAACCCAAGGAAAAAGTGGGTGTTACAAAGAATTTGGAAAATGAAGAACTGAACAAGAACTTGGTTGCAAATTTCTCTGTCTACATAGAGGGGAAAATTTTTCCCCAGATAGGTTTTAGAAAAGGTGATAAATTCAGAGTATTTTCCCTTTATGTAGATTTACAGCTATATTTTCAGCTTACATTTCAACTTTTTTCCAAATGAGACTAGAAATTGCCAAGATATTAATCACACTTCAAATATTTATTGTATAACAGCCAATTCAACTTCAGCTATAGAATTGCTGCTCCTATCCCTAATGTAACTCAATTATACTTATTTTGTATTACATGATGTAATGCATCAGTCTAAGAGCATAATGACATAATAAATAAAAACTGAGAGAAAAAGGAGACCTGAAATAATTAATTGAAATAGGCTTTGCAAGAGATGAAGAGAAACTGAAGGAATCCACTAAAATAGTATTTTCGAGAGATGGAGAGACTTACAGCAACATTTTGGGCTTCAATCCAAAAATATCTTCCATGTACCCCTATCACATTAGAGGCAATCATAAACTTCTTGAACTCTCAAGATATATCAGTGTAAAAGGAGTGTACTGCAAATGATGCATTATGCAACTGCTCACCATCCAATGACTGATGCACAGCCCCTTCCCAAATATTGATTGGCTCCTCCCATCTAACTCTGTCCTGTTTATATACTGAGCATGGTGTTAGGGGGTGTGGAATATCCCTTTAGCTACTTTGGGTTAACTGCTCCAGCTCTGCTTCCTCCCAACTACTTGTGCACCTGCTCACTGGCAGAGCATGACACTCTAGGAAGTCCTTGATTTAGAATTAAAACATCAGTGTTTTATCAATATTATTCCTATGCTAAATCCTAAACAGCTCCGTACCAGCTGCTTAGAAGACAACTAACTCTATCCCAGCTGAAACCAGGACAGTCAATTAAAAAAGGAATTTGAAATTGTTCATAGACTAATCTGTAGGTGGAAAGAGAGAAGAAATAATTAGATTGCAGTACGATGAATACTACCAGTCAGGTAATCAAGTACGTGAAGTACTCATTACAGCACCAGAAAAGTAGGCCAAAAATAGCTGTAAATACAGCAAATATTCCTTTATAATTTTTTTCAAGAAGGCATGCATGTTAGCTTATCTTCCAAGAAGCCTCTTATACTACTAAATAGATTTTGTCTTCACTCCCTTGTCAGTGGAACTATTTTTTAAAGTGGTTTCCTTTCTCCATAGGTGCTACATATACTCTGTGACTAGTAGCAGGAAAGGGTAAACAATTGTTTAACACTTGTGAACCAACAATTCTAAACACAGTCCTTGTGTTTGTTTTATTAACATTCAAGCACCAATAAAAAGATCTGATATTTTCCAGTTCCTTCAGGCCAAAATCCCACCAACGCCTCTCAGCATGAATTCAATGTGTTTCCAATGTGACCAATTAATTTTGCAAATGAAAAGCATCTGTGCAGGGTGCATGTCTCAGATTTGAATTCATTTCACACTAGATATATAGCTTTATGCCTGGAAATAGTTCTCTTTAGATAATGCCAGACAGAAGTATGAGAAATAGGAAGTTAAAGAAAAGAACAGTTTTCTGAGGGGAAATAACCCAAAACTAACTGTAAACCTAAATTTAATTTTAGAACTTTATGTCTAACATTCTTTCTTTTGGACTGTTTTCTAAATAGCTGAGAATCAGTGTAGCTACCCAAAGAGCATCTATTACATTTTCTGTGAACAAGGAGACAAATCTTTAAATGAATTGAAATAACAGAATGGACTTGGATGAAAATTAGCTTTCTAAAATCCCAGATGTTGACTGGGGGGAAGGAGGGGGCAAGAAAAGAAACAAAACAAAACCAAAAAAGAACCCCAAACCCAACCACGCACACAGAAACCCCAAACCCAAAACTAAACAACATAACCCAAAAACCCACAAAGAAACAACATATTCAGTTGTCAGCAACTAGTAGGTAAAATAGAAGTGGGAAGGGAGGTTTTTCCAATTCACTAGGTCAGTGCAGCCATGAAGAATTAGTAAGATTTCATCTTTGAAAGGTAGTTGTGTTTTAGGGAAGGGATTGAAGAGGATTTTGGACTTAATTTTAAAAGAAGCCTTCTGGTTATTAAGGCTATGAGGAATTACAGTAATTTCATGACTATGAGGTGCACCCTTTTGACTAAAATTTTGTTCTGAACCCAGAAGTGTGCCTTATAGTCCAGATGTGCCACTGGTTGGGGAGAAATGGCACAGCCACCAGCCACGGGGAAGCAGCAAGAAGCAGCACGGCCCCTGGCTGTGGAGCAGCCGGGACCCACAGCAGCTGTCAGCTGGGGGGACATGGGACACAGAGAGGCTGCATGGTGGGAGCCGGGAGCCGGGAGCTGTGCCAGCCAGCGCCAGGGGCGGGCGGGAATGTTGGGGCCTGCTGCACGGGTAGGGCGCCTGGGGTTGCGTTTAAAGGCTACACCGATCTTTGGGAAATGTTTGCAAACTGAGCACCTGCCAGTAATTCGTTAGTTTGTTGAGCGCGGTGCAGCTCCTCGCTGCAACATAAAAAGTGCGCCTTATAGTCCGGTGCGTCTTATATAATGTACAAAGTTAGGAAATTTGCTGACTCCTGGAGGTGTGTCTTATAGTCCAGTGTGCCTTATGGTCGTGAAATTGCTGTAAGTGGCTCTGTATAACTAAAAGAATGTGATTAAGTAAATAGAGACAAGTTTAGACTCTTTTGCACCCCTCCACACTGTTACACCTTATACATCTCACTAAGACCTTTTAAGACTGAGACTGAAGAATTCCTGTTGATTGACATTCAGCCTGTATATTTCAGTTACAGGAAACATCTTACCCAATCACTACATTCATTGCAGTGTCTACTAATACTCTATTGTAGTGTCTCTCCTCTTAGTAAAGAAAAATAAATGCTTTCTATCAAGGAGTCATCTAGTCCACACATTTGATCCAACAGAGAAATTCTCTACTTTGGAGTGAAACTTTATGAGATAAACTACAAAAATTGGTGGGTTTTACACCTACAGAAACTTTTTTTTGAAATGATGTACAGAAGTTCTGTAGTTTTTTCTTATATTTTGCTTTTAATATACTTCCCTGTGGTTGCTGCTGTAAATATTGTTCAAAGAAGATTAGGCTTTTTTCTTGTCCTTTCTTTTTCATTTCGGGCATCTACCATCAATTTCACCTCATTGCAATATGTCCCATAGGTTGATTAGGCATTGTAAAAATGTTTCTATTTATCATTTTTTTAATTTGCTGCATAGCTATGCATGTTGTTAGTCAAGTAGTGAATATTTAGCTCTTTGTGACCTTTCTTCTTAAATGAATTTCTCAAGCAATCTAATCATGTTACCTGCTCTTCTCTGATCTTCATTCAGCGTGTTCCTTTTCCCTTTCCAATCAAGTACCAAGATGATGAGAAATATATAAAATATTCCAGACACAGTCTTAACAGACCTGATAGACAGTGACTAATACTTTCATGATTGATTACTTAATGTTTTGGCATATGATACCAAAATCTCCATTGACCTTGGATTATTTTTTCCCCTCAAATATCACATTGAGAGCTGGAAGAGAAATGGCAATACTGCCAGAAATTTTTCAAAAATTAAACGTTCTTTTATTTTTTTCAGAACTGAGGTAAATAGTTAAAAAAAAAAAAAAGAAGGAACCAATAATCCCCCATATTAAAGTCAGTTAGTATATTTAATTCTGACATTTTCCAAATGTTGCAATTTTATCCTTCTATATGATGTCACCAATAATTAACTAACATTTTTGCATAAAAAGCTAATAATTTGATAATGTCAAAGGTCAAAATAGGATATTTTTTAAGAATTCTGAATTATTTTGTATGAAATGAGATGGAGAAAATAACTTTTTCCATGGATACTCATAGCATAAACCGTTGACACATCTAAGAAAATAAATTCAGTAAAAATGTTCTGACTATTTTTAATCACAGTGACTATTTGTTTTCAATTATTGCTATTTTAACATTATCACCCATGTGTTATCTTCCTTTTTAATACTTATTTCAATTTTTTTCCAAATTAAATATTTTTGAAGTTTTTTTCTTCAAATACTTCTGTACTTTCTGGTCGCATTTGTATTCTTTCTCACGAATGCTCACTACACTTTCAATTGCAAGTTTCATTAATATGCTCTTTACTCTCACTTTCAGGTTGTTAATGAAGATGTCTAATAGGACAAGAGATGATTCTGACCCCTGGGGCAGTATATGACACTTCATTTCATCTTGAAATGTTGTTCCTGATTATGCTCTGCATTGCCTCAGTCAATCTTCATCCGCGGGACTTCATGCCTATTTAGATTTGAACGAAATGTCTAAAATCTCTTTGGATGTCATGTCAAATATTAAAATTAAAAAAAAAAAAAAAAAAAAAAACTCCCCTATGTCTAGTTTGTTCTCTCTAATTCTTTCTGCAGTTCTGTAAAAGATAAAATGGGTTTATCATAGAATGGAGTGAGCTTCTCCCATATATGTTGCTTGCTGTTCATGATTGCACTGCAATCTTAGTGCACTGCATGTGTAAGCAATGAAATATTATGAATTTTGCATGATCCAGGGAACTAAGAGAAAGACACTTTCTTGAAAAGTTGTTGCCAAATTTGACGTGATTAAAAGAAAGCAACAGTGCTGCAGTGACCAATCTCCTTCCTCAGCAATTGCTCAGCCACCTGAAATATCTTTGCCAGACATTGTGTGCAGCCCCTCTTCTGGAATACATGCAGACTCAAAACACCTGGTCTGAATGTTCTGCATGTGCTTTTGTTAGACCTTGACTACAACAAAAGAAAGGTGCTAGACAAATAGCAGGGGAGCCCTGCTCCTCTGAAAGGCACAGTTTGGCTGCTGCTTTTAGCACTATCCTAGTACATATAGACCAGGACAAGCCTCCCTGAGAAGATGGCTTTTTTACAGCATTTTATTTTTAAGTTGAAGGATGTAATCAGGAAGTTGTAAAGATCTTTTGTTATAAAAAAAATTAATAGATAAGTTTGGGAGTTAGGAAATCTGAATTAATTGGTGTCTTTGTCTAGACTTCTACGTCCTAAAAGTAGCTTTCTCACAGAATATGCAGCAATGCATGCTTTAGCAGAAGGATGACTTAGTCACAAGAAATTACTTAAGTACGGAGCACCCTTGTGTCATTTGAGGACACTGACCAGTGTTCTTTTGTTCTCCTTTCCTCATAGTAGATAAGGTTTTACTCTAGTCTAAGGATTCATAAGGAATCTTTATGAGAAGTGGCAGTTTGCTATCTGTCAGGTAAATCTTCAATTGACTCAGTCTTGAGGAATGTTTGGAATTACCTTCAAAAAGGGACCAATGAATATGAATCTCAAGCAGATGAAGGTATACAAAACAAATAAATTTGAATTGCACAATTCACCACAGATTTAACCTTAAGGTTTTATATTTTGTTTAGTTTTATTTGCAGAACTGATGGAACACCTGACTTCAGACAGTTCTTCAGAACCTATCTGTCAGACCTTCACCTGTTGCAAGTCAGTCATGGATAATTTGGTTCCACTTTGAATCTGTAAGCAAACTTATTTAGACCAACAAAACATCTCAAGGTTCGTACCTTATTTTTTTCTTTTTAATGATGGTTCTGAAGCTTTGATAGTGATTCAGAAGATTGTGAGTCAGAAAGCAAGACTGACTCATATTAAAAACAGTTCAGTGCTCTTTTCAGCAAGAAAGGAACAAAGTATTTTCTGCTTATAAATCTGATTCAAAATTTCCTTTAATTTCTTTTTATTTTCTGGCTTCTACTGGCTTGGTTTGTAGGAGGTGTTTTTGTGTTTTGTTTAGATTTTGTGGCTTTGTTTTCTTTGTTGTGTTTATGTTTTGTTTTAGATTTAATGTGTTTGGTTTACAGCAGGGTTTTGGTAGCAGAGGCAGGGCTTGTGAAGAAGCACCGAGAGCTGCCCCAGTGCTGGACACAGACAGTTCCAACCATCTCCAAGGACCTGTCACTGATCTTAGGCCATCAGTGATGCTGGTGGCCTCTCATTCATAAGAAAGGGAAAAATTGCTGAAGTTGTGAGACAAAGTGAGAATATGTGAGAAAATGTGAGAACAAAAAATATGCTGACTCCAAGGTCAGTGAAAGAGGGGAAGAAGCTATTC
Source organism: Turdus rufiventris (assembly GCA_013186435.1). Lineage (NCBI taxonomy): Eukaryota > Metazoa > Chordata > Aves > Passeriformes > Turdidae > Turdus > Turdus rufiventris. Next base: position 3,207,624 of record PYHW01010164.1, read on the forward strand.
CAAGTTCCAGAGCAAAGATTCCCCTGCAGCAGTAATTAATACCTACTTGCATATTAGAACAACAAAAATTTCTATAGATTACTATTTTCCAACTTATGATTTTTGCAGTTTCATCAGCTTTTTGAAGAAAATTTTGCACAAGAAGTAGGAAAATGTGTTAATTTCCTTGGTGTAGTCAACCTTTTTAAACATGGAAAATGCTTTATAATAAGACATTTGAAAGAATATTGAAAAAAAATATCTTTTCTAGAAAAAGAATTATGTGCTTGAGATTTACAGCTTGTAGGATAAAGAAATAGATCAAAAAACCCCCCACTAAATTCTGAACAAATATCAAGGGTCATTTCTTCATGCAGAGAATTCAAACTATGTTAGTGTTACATAATGGTTTTCAACTCAATTGGCTTGGAAAAAATAGAGAGGCAGTGAATAATCATTAGAGTGCTCCCTGTGGAGGAATAGAATTTGAAGAGGGAAAGGACCAATACTTCTGCACCTTCTTGGTGTGAACCTTTAAAGTAATGTCTAATTTATTACATTTGTCTGCCTTCTTGCCCAATAGCCCTTGGGTCAAAGTCCCTACCTTCTGTGTGAAAACTAAGAATAAAATTTAGCATATGAAGAACTTCATATAAATGAAAACCAGAAATGTTTAAAGTCATGGCAAGTATTTAATGCATGTGTGGGACCTAAAAACAAAGTTCAGCAAGAAGGATTGTGCACCTTGGCTCCAGTATAGCAGTGACAAACTGCATGCTATAGGAGCAGGAGCACTGAGGGAGTTTGGTGTACTGCTCTGATGAAGACATGAAACAAAGGATTGAGGCACACAGGTGATTACAGTGGTACTCTGTTGAAATAAACGCAGATGTGAAACAAAGATGGAGCAACACAGTGTTGTGGTTGTTCTCCATCAAAAACCATACAACCAATAGGAACTAGATCAAAAGAATGACCAGATGACAACAGAAAGCCAAACTTTGCTTCGTTAACTAAAAAATACATATTGTTTTTTATGCCTCTACTTATGCTAATGACTAAAGTCACTTCAACTCCATGCAGACATGAAATAACATCAACTGTAACTTCATCATTTTCTCTTCCTCAAAGAAAATAACATAAATGTAGCTTAAGTGGGACAAAAAAAGACTTCATTGTAACTTCTGGGATTGGTCAGTGGGATCAACTTGTCTTTTCTTCTGTATAGATGCCTACTGGGTAAGAACCATACTTTATGTGTGCTAAATGATGACCTCGAGCTAGCTTTAATTGGTGATTACAGTTTGTCTGTATAGTGCTTCAGGTTCATCTCTGCAGTCAGTTACAATTAACGATTGTTACCATGTCAGTGGAACATCCATTTGTTACCGTGTGCAAGTCCCGGAGCGATCATAGTCACAGCAACAAGGCAACTTTTTTACACAAGCAAGAAGGAGCAAGAAAGAGCATTTATTGAAAAAAATAATGGATTTAAATAGTGTACATCATGGAAAACAATTTACAGACATTTCATTGGACAGAGGAGAAGACACCCCTAGAAATACAGTCCATGAGGCTAGTCACGTACACCACAGGTTTTTGATTTGGGTTTGTGTCCTTGAAGAGCCTGAGAGCCAGGCTTGAGCAGCCTGAGAAGCTGGGCTGCTTTCTTGGTTCCCAGTTCTATTGTAACGACAAACAACAATCTCTGAACTTTGTCACTAATCTTTTCTATAATCTGTGTGTTTGTTAAGAAAGGGTGTTGTTCCATAAACTGCTAATGTGAGCCCTTCAAGGACACCAGCGGCAGCCAGCAGTGGAAAATATCCCAAGAATGTTCATGCTGTCACTGTGTGACCCTGAATAGGTTAGTCAGACCACCCTCTGATACAGTGGGCTGTTCAGTGTGATGCCTAAAGATTTTGGTTTTGTATGTATTTTTCATATTTTCATAGCTCTGTATACTAATTATGCAGCTCATTATATTTTTCCTACTCTATCTGTTAGAGTAGTAAGCTAACCTTCTAACATATTACTGAAATACTGTTCAGTATTATTTCCAAGCGAGGCAAAAAAGGCCTTGGACCAGCTCCAAGGGGCTGACCCAGGGGTGGGTTACTGGGGCAACTGATCTCCTATTGGGTGTACCTGTTAGATATCCTCATTACTTAACCTTATAAAATTGCAGAAATGACCATGTGCCCATCACCACCGGGACACCAGGAAGCTTCCAAATAAAGGTCTGCTTTTTGCTTTACTATTTTAACACTGTTGCAAGGGTTTTTGCTCTTTTGATTTTAGGCAACAAGTGGGGTCCCTAAAAAAGGGCTCTGAGAGACTGTCAGAGCCCAAGGATCTTGTTTATCCTGGGGCACCGATAGTTCAATCAAATATAAAGGGTTCCAAAAAATCTGCCTGTGTCATACGACAACATGTCATGTCTATACCTGCCTTATGAATATAATTTTGATGGTAACAGGTCCAGTAAGTCTCTAACAGACAAGAATTATTTAAACACACTATTTTAATTAAGAGTGCAGCTAAATTATTGATTTTCACCCTATCCAGGAACAAACTCCTAAACAAGTGAAAAAACACTTTTTGCTTTGATAGGTTGCTATTATTGTTTGGTTGGTTAGTTTGTTTTTTCTTTGATGCCTATTACTTTGCTATATCTTTCTAGAATAAAATCTTCAGGACACAGGCTTTTCATACATGCAGTGTTGTGTAAATGGCTGTGTTACAAACCAGATGCACAAAGGAAGTAAATTAGCACTGTGTCATTGAAGTTCAGTTTTGGATTGCCAATTAACCAAAGGTAATTAAGGAGTCTAAATAACAGTCTGAAACTTCTTTTCAACTGAGAAATATTAATAGGGTTTTTTTTCCCCCTACCGTTGAATCACACTGTTTATTTGAATTTAGTTGTTCTTTGAGTTAGGAATTCATGAACACCCTGAAGAAATGCATCGTTTGTACTTAACCCTGCCTAACAGTTTGAAAGAAGCTTTTTCTTTTTTGTTGCCCACAAATAGGATCCACAGTCTTTATCATGCTTAAGACAGCCAAGTTCTAGACAAATGAAGACAAGGACTTCAGTGGATGTTTTAAATTATAATACCAGAGATTCATGCATAGACAAACAATACTATGAAATCAAATGAGCCACAATAAATACAAAATCTGGTGTGAATGTACTAATAAACAGGTAAAAGTATTTAATATTAACTCCTCACATGAGACTGAGCTATATCATTATTATCACAATGAGAGGGTTATGTTGTTTTAATTGTAATGTAACAGATTAAAGGGTAATTTTTTTCTGTTAAGTCAGTTTCACAGCAGCGTTGAAAATCTAAGTTACAAACCAACACTGTGCAAGCTGCATCAAATTCTCAGTTAAGATTCACAATGATCAAGTCCTAGACAAGTTAAGTGCTCAGATTCAGTATACATATAGTACCAAAACTGCAACACCAAAATCTATGTTATATCCAGAAGTGTCTGTCATGAACTTTTATAGAGCCTTTCTTTTCATGCTTGCAAGAAATGAAATTAAGTTACTACCTTAAACTTCTGAATTGTTCAATGGAAAGGATTGAGATTTAAGGCGCTATCATATTTTCTGCCTGGTCATTTTACCATCCTGTCTTCAAGATAGGAGTAGTAGTGAGATGACATCTATCTTGCCTTTTATTCCTGGTTCCTGTCATCAGTTCCTATTCAAGTCACCTAGTGTATAAGCCATCCAACCATGATTACTGGATGTACCCAAATTAATATTAAAACATGCAAAGTATATAGCCTGAATTAGTAAGATTGATCTATTTAAAACTATTTAAGGGATTTAGCTAAACAGCTCTAATGTAAATTGCTGTGAAATATTCTCACTACACTGAGAAATTTCTGGTTTTTTTGTTATCTTAATCTCTGATGATCAATAGATACCATTGAACGTACTATAAGTTACCTTTTCCAAAGATATTTCAAGATAGTAATCTGAAAAGAATATGGTTCTCTAAGGACTTAAAGAGCACACTTGCCTGTCTCAAACACTGTTAAGGACACAAAAGGACTTTACCATGAGCGAAGCACAGAATGGAGAGACAGGACTGCACTACCTCCAGGCAGAGAAAAGATCCAGTTAGTACATACTGGCTAATGCATCCAGACAAAAGTTCCCACTGTGGTAAACTCTGTATAGAAGAAACTACTTATACACCTATCATCAGTCAAACAAAGATCACCCGAAGTTCTGTGACAGATGGCACCTGTGACCACCAACAGCCACTAATTTCCCCCTTGAAGATCCCTCCATGGATACTGGGACCTGTGGTTAAGCCACCACAGCAGGAACTTTAAGAAAGGCAAAGGCAGTACTGTCATCTTATCTCAGACCTTGTGTGAGGTTAACAAAGCTGAGGGAGAAGAATTTATCACTGAAAATGGATGAAAAGAATGCAGATTTTAAGGTCCACAAAGAATGGTAATTCAGAAACTGTGCTGAAATCAGCTCTGACTAGGTAAAGGCAATTCTGGACAGGGGAGATCATGGCAACCAACTTATGTCCCACCAACCCAAGAGGAGAAAGACTAAGCATATGAACTAATTTAACTTAGAAGTGAGGGAATCATTTGAGCAGTAGAATAAGAAAAATATGTTGCCGACGAGCATTGCTAACTTGGTTTGTTAAAAAGTATAAACAGTGAAAATTTTGAATGCCCTCAGAACCTCCAACAAGAAGCCCAGAGTGAAGACAGACCAAAGGGATGCTGCTAGATGTGTGACTGGTGACTATCTTCTGCTTGATATGTTGATCTCTCTTCCCCCGGCCCTTTCCTATTTCTTTCAATCTCTCTACCTCACATTTTAGTGTTAAATAAAACCCCTTTTATTGACTTCAGCACATGGTCTCTTTTCCATCTTAATTCAGGTAGAGGCATCTCTCAATAATCATATCTTAATAGATTCAAATATTTTTTGATGCAACAGGAAGAGATGATTTACACATGCTCAACTGCAGTTGGGAATTTGATTTTCTAATGCAGATAGAGCAGGTATTCCTTTCATGTGTCTCAGTGCTTTGGGGTAAGTTTGTAAGACTTTGCCATGCAACATGTCATATTCATGTGAAAGCACTTAAAACGATTCTTTAAAATTTCCACTCTCCTTATGCTCACTACTCTTTTTCTGATCATTTACAGCTGTACAGCACTACAGTCCAAAAATTATGTGCTCTGAATTGTGAAAGAAAACTTCCAGACTAGAATTACTCCTTTTGCCCTTCAGTAACTGATTACACACATCAGAACACTATTTCCACTATCCACCAATGTATTAATCTGTTAGGTGTTATTGATCTGAGAGTTTTTAGGTCTTTGAAAAATCAAATATTTTATCACATTAATAGAATTAAAATTATCATTTAAGAAAATTATAGACTTCTTTCATCACATAAAACTAAGATAATGTTTGGCTTTATTGGTCTTTAGAATATAAAAACATAGTAGAAAATATTTTATGTTTCAGAATTGATATTAGTATTAAGATATTTTATTGATATCAAATTGTGTTTCTACCAACATAGGAGTTCTAAATACAAGTAAGTTGTTGTCAGTTAATCTTCCAGCTGAAGCATAAATGGACAATAAATCCACTTAGTTTTCTAAATTAATTTTATTATTCATGTATGAATATAAGGATCTAAACCATCAAAGCAAAACAGGCTTGACATTCTCTAAAGTCTGTGTGTTCTTCAGTTCTAGCAGAAAAAGCATTCTGTTTCATGTTGGCAACATCCTTTGAATTTCTCATGATCTTTCAACAGCTTTTTATCAGCACCTACATATCAATTTCTGCTACAGCAAGGTGAGTTTCTTCTCTGTGTTCTTTGTGTTCTTAAGTGTACACTTTTTGGTCTTCTACTTAGCCAGGGTCAATAAAATACTGAAGCACAAGGGAATTAATTAAAAGAAAATATTTCTGTAGAGGGCAGTTTTAGTTATATTTGCCACCAGTTTAGAGGATAAATCTAAACATTTCAATGAGCATGGTAATTTTTTTTTAATTTCTTTAGCATGATTTTTTTATACTTTCATATGATATTTTGGAAGGTTTTGTTGGTGTTTTGTTTGTTTTTGGTTTTGTTTTTTGCCTTTTTAAAAAGTGAACACACTTATATTATTTATAACTTCATTAATCTATTTTCTAATATAACTGTTTGAACTTGGAATCTCTGCCTGTTTTGAAGAATTAAATATTTATTTAAATGAAGCATTTGAAAGAATAGTTGGACTAAATTTATGTGTCATCTCTATCTGTACAAGCCACTAAATTTCTGAAGGTTCTAATTTTTTTTAAGTTTTCATTGTCGAGTTTTTATGTTAAAATAAAAGATTGGAACCCAATAACAAAGATACATGTGTCTTGTGAAAGTTTTAAGAATAAAAAATCAGAACAAAGGGAAAAAGATTTTATTTGCTATATCCTTATTCACTGCTCACACTATTTGCTTCCTAGTAAGACCCCATATTCTCTCAGTTCTCTGCATTACTGGTGATATGCTGAGCATGTTTAAACATCAAGGGACTTCTATCACTCAGCCTTCACCAGATGTGTTCCAATTTTTGTCATATGAAAGGTGTTTTCTCACAACTGTAAAGTAAAAAAGAAAGAATGGAATGCATTGATCTGGAATAAATCACATCTATCATTCATGTTGCCCTAAAAACTGCTGTTCAATATAAGAAATTTAATTCTTGATTGTTCTATTAACTCTGTCAATTGGCAAGTCATGGTAGACAGGTCCAAAACAAACTATGAGGTAAACGTAATAGTGAATTTCAAACAGTGATTAGATTTTGTAACTAGGTTCTATAACATTTAAGTCTACACTCTCAGTTGAAAATATCAGATATTTGAAAAAAAGAGGTTTAGGGAACTAAAACTTGCAACCTGCTTAATCAAATATAAAACACACAAAATCAGATATTTAGTTCCTAGAAACAGGCCAACTAAAAATCTGTGATCTTACAGAGCTATAGATTTTGTTGACGTAAAATCGAATTTGAAATTAAAGAATTGGTTTTAAATTGCTTTGAATCATTTTTTTGCAGCTTCTGTACAGACCTAGCTTACACATGAGGAAACCATGCAATCAAGGAGGTGTTTCTTATGAGAAAGCATGTGTTAACCCAGACATAATCTTTACTTTTCAATCTTAGCAGAAAAAATACATTAAATCTTTCTAGGGAATTACATCACTTATTCCACCCACAGAAGTTTTGCTCCCAGTTATTATTGTGAATTACTTTCCTACTTTCGAGTGTCGAATATTGACAACTGTTGTGTAAAATGATAATCTGGGTTATACAATCATAATACAAGGTCTTAGACTAAGAGTGTTATTAGGAATGAGAATTGAGATGAGGAGCTAGGTTATGATTAGTCCACACTGACTCTTGAACTAGCAGACTACAAGAGAGAAAAAAAGTAGGCATTTGTAGCATTTGACATATCTATTTAAAGATGAGCTATATGAAGGGAGTCAAATGTATCTAAATCAACTGTGTTTTCTCCAGTGTAGGCATCTGTATTTCATGAGTTGATCCCTAGCCCTAAGAACCCACTTTCACAGAAATGCACACTTCACATTACATATGAAATAAATGAGATTTATATTTTGAATAAATTAAATTTACAAAATTTGACATTCTTCTATGGAAGCAGATCTCAGAAATCTCAAAATGTTCATAAGTTTTGGTCATTCATATCTCTTTGCCTGAGCTCCCCACGTTTTAAACAGGAATAATACCCTCTCACTTCACAGGAGTTCTGTTGAAGCAAGTTAATTACCATTTGTGAAGCATTAGATGCTATAATGATCATTGCCATCAAATAAAACATGAGGAGATTAATAATTCTGTCTCCCTAGAGGCACTTGAATAGTGGCCTAAGGCTACACAGTGAATAATAACAAGAAAACAAAATATTGAATAGCTACCTATTTACTGAATGCTATTAATCATGTGTGCTGAATGATGCAAGGGTCTCATGGACACAACAGTACACGAGCATCGAATTAATAATTGTATTATAATGCTTAGGCACAAGAACACAGGATTCTGCAGATTACTTCATTCTAACCAGTTCTAACTCTGGAATGCTTTGCTTTCAAAATATAATATAAAAGTATTATTAAAGTTGAAAATGAAAGATACTTTTATAATTTATCAAAGTTTTTGATGTTGTTCCAAAGACCTGGAAATGAAGTTATATCCATTTATCCAGAACTATATTTTAAGTACAGTAAAAGCTAATGTGAAATACTAGATATTGTTCAATTACCTTGCCATTTTAAAAGTAAATAAGCTTAGGAACAATTTACATGGATTAACTTGCAAATTCAGGGACACAGTCCGTACAGAAAAAAAAAACAACAAAAAAAAACCCCCTGAAAAATCATGGCATATTTTTTTAATTTGATAAATAACATGAACAATAGATGAAATATTTGTTTTATTGGTCTTACATGTCTAATTTGTGGAAAAATATAAAGAAAAGCAATCCAGAGTTTAAATAAACTGCTGGTTAAGTAGATCTTGAGAGACAAAATTAATCTATCAGAAAATAATTCTGAAAAAAAAACAAACTTTCATTTTTGACCTGCTACCAAATTGCCTTTCTCAAATTGTACAAGGTCCCTGTGCTCTAGTACCTTGTGCAACTCTTTCTGATATATCTGAGACATGTCTTTTCTTCAAACCAACAGTTCTCATACATGAATAATAATTTGAGCATTCTTGGTACTTACGTTTATCAGAAATTATTGAATTGTGAAAATTACTCCCTTGCATTTTGTCTTTTGCATTTGCTTTGTCTTGCATGAATACAAACAGTGCTATAATAAAATAGTATTTTATTTCCTTTCACATTTAAAGAAGCCACTTTTCCTCTGAGAAGATTGACCCATGCTCAGAATACAGTGTTTGTTTTCATAAAGGAAAGCTATTTTATCACTCAGAAACAAGTTTCCATACTTATTCTGTCTTTCATGTAACTGTTGCCGAATTTTGCTAAAGGGCACCATAGAAATTAAATTATATCTATTTTTTACTTTAGTTTAAAAAAGTAAATGTGTGTCAGATGCGTGGCACATTGTGGTCTTTTACATTTGATGAGTATTTGTATTGGAAAGAAGTTACAATATTTTCAATGTTTTGAAACATTTCCAACATCAAAATTAAAATTATTTCATTCAAATGCTTTCTTCAGTGTAGCTATTAAAATTGCCTCTAATTTTTCTCTTATTGTGATTTTAAAGCAAATTGAAATTTAAACTGAATAGCAAAACATGAGTCAATATGAGTCTGTGAAACCAATAGGGTTGCTAATGTCTTTGACAGTCTTCATCTTCCCCAGAAACTGAGTGAAGGAAGTTGAATCAGAATGAACAGAAAGCACCAATTTCTTGAAGGTCTTCTTAATTCTGCTGGTCATATAGTTTAATGGCATTCATCACAATATTTCATCTGTAATTGCCATTTTTGCTCTTTGTCATCTTTATAATAAGTACTTTTCTTCCCAAACTATAGTTCAAATTTAAACAGAAAATATTGCACTAAAGACAAAAGATTTTTTACTCTTTTTAGCAATTTGAAAGAACCTGTCAGTTTCGAAAGACTGGAAAAAAACTTTAAAAAACTAAAAAGTGCAATATCACGTTAACAAAATTTGAATAGTACTTTTAAGAGTAATTTGTTATCAATAAATTATAATTAAGAATAAACCACTACATGTAATAATGAATAGTACCCAGAGCAGGTTCAAAATGTCTATAAGAAATGTAGGTGTTTCATGTTATTTCATACTTAACACAGAAAACTGAAAAACACCTCAGGCAGCAGAAGTCATGCTTGATTTGCTGCTGAAGGCACTGCCCAGTGTATTTGAGCTGTGCTTCTTGTTACAGTTCCTATGAATCTTGCTTTTATACAATGGTTCAGCTGAGACAGCAAAAAGATGTGATGATTTTCCTTTAAAAGAAGAGATGTTCATTCATCATCCCTAAATTTTAAGAATTACTGAACCTCAAGTGTCCACCTTTCCTTGGGAATTCATTTGCCATCTACCTCTTCTACAGAAGTAGATTCTGCAACTTTTTCCTTTAATGCCTAATTAGAAACTAAAGATCCTGTACAGGGCCAGCAATTGGACTCAAATGATCCTTGTGGGTCACTTCCAACTCAGCATATTCTATGATTCTGTAAAATTCCAGAGGAAGTCAGTGGGAGCATTTTCCTTTGTGCTTAATACTTTACCTGAAGTGAGTCCATGCTTAGACACCTCTGTCTTTTCAGATGAGAACAAAGATTACAAATTACATAATTGCAGAGAAAAGCATAACTCAGTGCTGAGGATCAATGCCTGTGTATATTTTTGGACATTTACCATCACACTTTGCATCAAAGGGCTGTTAGAAGTAGAAAATGTACTTCCTAAAGCAGTAAACATAAAGATTTATTCCAGGAACAACTTTTCTTTTTCTAAGAAGCTAATTCTCATATCCACTTTTCTATTATTGCACAAAAGATACCTTCACCTCCTATGGGAATCAGCTGAAGCTTTTCCAATTACTTTAGTGACAGTGAACAAGGCTGTATGTATCAGATAGCATTAAACAAAAAAATGATCTTTTCATTTCTCATGGCTGTAAGCATATAATTTTTTTTTTCTTTTAGTAGCAATATGTTCATCCTTCGGTGTAAGGTTTTCTCTAAACTTTTAAGGTCCTGTTTTCAAAACATAACATTTTTTTACATTCTCAGAACTATCTCTGGGATGTGAAAAGCCATAATAAACTCAGTATTTGCAGACATTTTCAGACCTCAGCTGAGGTTTTTCTTCTAGGAATTAAAACATTGGCATTGAAGGTAAATGTCTGCCCTTGTTGTATCTGAGAACATTATTTAATTAAGTACAGGATAGAGGAGACAGACATTTTTAAGGTGGATTTGAAGTAATTCCTCTTTGTCTTTTTTTTCCCCCATAGGACAAATATGGAACCTGTCACATGACCTGGATGAAAACTGTATAAAAGGTGCAAAATCGTATCACTGGTACAACTGTGGCAAATATATCAATTACAGAAGAGGCAAAACTGGCAGTGGAATGAGCACTGTGTCACTTCGCATTGTTGGCAGAGAGATGACTTTTAGCACTCTAGGTAAGTTGTGTCATTGCACATGTCATCAAGAGTCATAACAATGTCATATATTTAACTGACAAACCTCCAACTCCTTACCGAGCATTTAAGGAGGGTGAATGAAACTATATCAGCTGGGAAAGCAGCTGTCATCATACAAACTGACTTTCCTACCTGAAAAAGACATGTGAAATATATCAAGACGACAGTTTCTTGCAGATACCTTCTGGTTCTCGGAGACAGGTATAAAATGTGACCGTATCATCCTGCAGCCTTCCTTCTTTTTATGTCCCCACACCTAGAACAGGGGTCACTTGCCTTTCCCAGATGGCACACCAACCTGTATTTTTCTTCCCTGAATTAGAATTTAAATGCATCAGCAGCAACATGACCTTGCAGAGCCTGACTCTGAGTCAATTATATTCGAGTAATTTTTTCTATATGTAATGCAAGATCTCCTGAATAACAATGTTGATGTAGGTATTCAGGCAAATATTGTGTTTCAGAGGTGTTTATTTCATCTTTCATCCCTGTCCCAGCTGCCTGTTACTTACTCAACTTCAGTGAATGACTGAAATAGGTTTGAGACGATGCTATCTGTGTATTTTAAATGTAAAAGAAAAAAATAAGATTTACAAAGCAAGAGTATTAAGATATAGAGAGGGAGACAGATAACTTCTTATAAAGAGTCCTAAGAGAGAGTCTCTGGACAAAAAGGTTTTGTGTTTTTGCATACCACAGTACTATAAAAAAAAAATTGAAAAAAAACCTAAAAATAAATACTAAAAATACTAAAAATACTAAAATTCCCCCATATTATCTATATCTTGAAATATAAATCTAATGTTTTGTTTACAAAATGAGCAGTAGTATTCTCTAAAGCAGTACGTTAAGCGTGTATTGTAGTTATGTATTAATTCTTTTTACTGAAAGTTTCAAAGAATAATATTTATAATTAATCTGTAAGCAAAATGAAATTTAAGCCCACAGAGATGAACCTAGAAACTATTCTGCATACTAACTTGCTTTAGTCACTTGTGTTATGTACATAGGACAGCAGGAGAGAAGAAAGGACAAAGAAGTGTGCTGCAAGACCACTTTTGTAAAAACTATTAAAATTCGTTGTAACCTTCAAATTACTTAGGAAGCTTGGTTTTAAATTATTCATTATTAAGCATTATGATATAATAACTGCCCACTACCTGAGCTGCCCATTAAAATACTATATAGAAACTTGACGGTTAAGTAAACATAGAAAACTACATTTGTATAATAAACCAGTGGCAAAGCATGTTGCTTGACATTGTTTGTCATTGTTTCTAAAAGAACACCTATTAATAGTGTATAAAAAATTAGATTTTCTCCTAGTGGCAAAATCCATCTGACTGAATTTTAGAAGATAAAATCAGATACCCAGAATGAGGGAGGAAGCAAGCTACTATAGATTCAAGAAAGTTTACATTTCTTCAACTCAACTGAAAAAAAAAAAGCAAAAAAGCAAACTGATTTTATAATATCAGCTGAAACAGGTATATTATAGGTAGATTATATATAGGTCTGAGGGCTGTTTTCAATTTCAATTTTAGGGCATAATTTTAGGTTCAGTCTAAAATTGGGCTGCAAACAAATGACAGCAGGAGCCTGTAGTTGCAGTTTATATAGTAGAAGCTTTCAAGGTCCTAGAAGGCACTCACCAATGTCCTTTAAAGGGGATTACAGTTGTTTTTTTATGTTTCTTGAGTTAGATGCAAGAGAGAAACACTGACAAGATATTTTCCAAAGGTCAAAACAACAAAAGTTTTACTGGCAAACTTTAGAAAATCATGGAGCTTTAGAAAAGTTTACAACAACATTCAATCAATATAAAGCATTTTACAAAGCATTACCTTAGCAAACTCTAAGCCCATTCAACTTAGCAAACTCCAGCCCATATGATTTAAGTTACTCAAACTTCAAGAAGAGGGAATTACAGGAAAAGGAAAGAGCTAAGATATATAGAAAAGAACAAATACAGTTACCACTCCTGGTTCCAGTGGTGTTTTAGCTGACATAAAATCCAGGGGAAGGTAAAGACCTACTCATGTGATGCTTTGACTTAAGTACAATTTGGCTTTCCTACAACCTTCCTCCAGATGATACTTGTGGTCATTTGGCCACTCAGGATCTGAGTTAGGGGCTCCAGGATGGGAGTGTGGAGCATTGCCTTCCACATGCCAGGGTTTGGCCCCACTGCAGGGCTGGGATGCAGCCCCTGGTGGTGCAGGGTGTATGAAGCAGGGCATCATCACACCAGACCAAGGCTTGACCTGCCCCTTTCCCCACACATGCGCCTGAAAGGTTTCAAATCAGCAATTTCCTCCAGTCTTGCACAAAGCCTGAGACCATTACATGTGGTATAGCACAGGTCTTTGCAAATACATCTCTACACACCATAGTTCATACTGCTTAGGATTATGACTTTCATGGACAAATAATCATTGATTAGCTCTAGGTGGCCACATCAGATTTTAGAATGAAAAATGAATTCAGGAATATTTCATATACCTGTCTCATGTTCCATGGGAAAAAAATAACACTTTCCAGAGCTCATGACCTTAGATTTTTTGCATTGAACCATGTGCAATTAAAACTTGAAAATTTAAGTTTCTATATTTTCTCTAGCTGATTACATTCCCTGTTTTAACTTCTCATTTTTGCCACTTAGAAAGAGAAACAGACCACTTTCACATCAACTTAAGTACTGCTTATGAGAGAAAATATTTCTAGTTCTGGAAACAAAATATATTCTTTTAATGGAAGAAGCATATATCTTTAGTCACAAATTGTCACTCACAGATGGAAGAAGTACTGGTTTCACAAACTCAGAATCACTTACATAGATGTGAAAAGTGAAGCTTCTAGCAGACTGACAGATTGCCTTTAAACAGAAGACAATTAAGGAGAGATGTATTCTTTGCATATTTTGCTTAGCTTGTTTCTTCTAAAACTACATAAGTGACTATAAAAAGTCTGCAACATACATTTGAACTCATAAATTTTAATTTCAAATTAACATTTTATGATTTTTTACACAATAAGGAATTTGTGTCTGTCCATACTGCTTCCCTGCATTTCTGCAATCTTTCTGTAGAAAGTACAATGAAAATAGAAATGGACTGGATACCTTCATACCTGAATACACGGAACATGCACCATTTCAAGACAGATATATACAGTTTTACTGTAACTGTAATATATTCTAGTGTATATATTGTGTGATGTGTATGAAACTTTATTTGAGAGCATATAAAGAAATTAAAGTAAAATAGTGCAGATTTTCTTCCTATCTGCAAATGCATCAAACACTAATATGGCTGATAGATTCTTGTCAAAAATGTTACCTAGACTTAAAGACTGTCATTAATCTCTTATGTGATTGGTGCCATATTAAAGAACATGATAATCATCACCTGAAATACACATTTTTTATTGCTGTATACTCACTCCTCTCCCATACAATGTATACTGAACAACGATTGATTTTAAACTTATATATCATGTCATACTTGACAATTTTCTTCCAAGAGGTTTCGTAACTGATCTTTCTAGGTGAAAAAAGAAGCATAATAAATTTCACACTTGAAAACTGTACATGTTGAAATGCAGTTGGCATTTTGTTATTTTGATTATCCTCCACTGCTTAAAGATTAGAGAAGGAAAATCTATTCTATGTTCTCTTTTAGTCTGATGTTCAAGAGTTTGACACTGATTCTGAACCTGATCCACCTCTGTTTAAACTGGGTGTATAGACAACCACTTATTTTAAAAGTTGGACCGATGAAGTATTTGCAATGTAAAACTGTGGATGTAATTCCAAGCTTCCAAATAGGAATATTTACTGCTTAAATCTGATTTAAATTAGATGAAATTTTTCCTGCAAAAATATGAAGCATAATAACTGTCAAAGTTTTGTATTAATTTAACAGAAAATATATTAGATGATACAGTTACTAAACATATGTAAGGAGGGGGAAAATAAAATAGTTAAGTGAAATTAACTAGGAGTAGGGATGACAATTTTAAGCAGACTCATTTTACAGTTTCACTCAGCATCAAGTCAATATCTGTCCGAAAATGGTAGGCAAGCTACACAAAAATAGCTCATCTAAAGAATTTGCACCTTAGAAATATTAGAGACTCTTCTAATATTAAGATTATTGGAATAAGCCCTACATATATGATGCTGTAGAATTTTGAGCTATTTCTTTCCCTTTTCATAAATTCTGTTCTTTATTTTTGCATGGACTTCCATGGTCTTCCAACCTTGTGTAGTTAATGGAGCTTTATTCATCAGGAAATAATCTAGTCCCCAAATCCTCAGCATGATTTATGAGGGAATACTTCAGAAAATACTAATCTAACATGGTTTCCTATCTTTTTCTCTCAAATGTCTTTCTTCCAGTTTTGTACAGGTCGCTAATAAAATATTGACTCTAGCCATAGAAATCAATCTGAAGAAAAAAATGCTGCAAATACAGCACATATATATTTTGCTATTAAACTTTGTGAGTTGTAAAAGAGTTACTAGATAATTTATTGTGGAGTGATGGAAACTAGAAGAGGCAATAAGCAGAAAGAATTATTCATTTGTAAGTTTATGATAAAGGAGCTGCAATTCAACTGCTCTTCTGTTCTGAGTTGATACTGACTTACTGACAATGTATTATTAGTAGACAATGCTGATATATGGAGATCAGTCATGTGAAAAATAATGTATCTATTGTGATCATTGGGAATG
>PYHW01010164.1:3226170-3238430 GCA_013186435.1 Turdus rufiventris
CAGCTCTTGTTTTTGCAATTTCTCTCTTTCCTTGCTAATAAGGGGCCCAATATTCCTGATTCTATGTGTGTGACAAATGTTATTGATTTTCTTATCCAAATATTTTGTATTTGTCATTGGGTATTTAAATAATGGACATCAAATTTTTATTATCTTGTCTTTTCACCATTTTCAGCAGCAAGATACATTCCTTTTCAGTTTGATGAAGAAGAAATACGAACAACGTGGATTTCTGTTCACTGTAATTTTCCATTTTTTCACACATATCATTGCTTAATATTAGTTTTCTTATTATTCCAGATGCATTATAAAACCTAAATGAGATGGGCAAGACTTGTGTTACCTAAAAGGCCTGTCTGCTAAATACAGTATTGACAAGGAAAAAGATACAGATTTGTCACAGAACAAAGAAATCTGTAAAAAAGCCTTGTTTCCACGAAGAACCTAGCTTAATATATTGTAAAAGACACCGCAGTAGTTAAAATCACTTTTCATCCAAACATTTGAGCAATATTTATATCCATTTTGCCTGTAGTTAAGACACCTTACCGAGATTCTGAAATTCATATGTAGCTTTCCTTGTGTAATGGAGAGAAATATACATTTCTAGAAAGCTTTCTACAGCTAGATTTGTTTTTCAAAACACCTCTTCACATTTAGGAATTAAGTATTGACTATGGTGGTGCACTACAACATATAGATTCAAGAGTTTTATATGTATTTTATTATCTTCTTCAAATTCCTATTGGTATTTTAACATGATGTCTAAACAACTAAAGATAATGTGAGCATTTGATATAATATATACATTTTTATTTAGAGTAATTATCCTGAGATGAGAAATGAATTGACAGTATAAATAAGAATTAATCTCTTGCACGTGACAAAGCAATCATAACGTAGTCATTAAGTAATACATTCAAAAGAGACCTGGTAGGAAACACTTATTTCTGCTTTCTGAATATTCTCAAATCTTTCGTTATGAAAGAAGCATAAATAGAGGAAATATAATCCAATGTTAAAATAATCCAGTTGTAGTTTAAAATATATGGGATAGATACTTAACTCTTGCTCGGATTTGACTCCTCTGCAATAAATGCCATACAACAGGTAAATACTTGCTATAAACTCAGGTTGAGTGAATTTACTTTGGATTTATTCTTGTTTAGCTGAGAAAATTCAAAAATACAGTATAACAGGATTTGTCTTCTACACAAAATAAATGCTGTAAGTATTTTGAAATTTTATCTTAAATATTTTCATATAATAGTACATTTTTGAGGTATGAACATCATAAATCCATATTATTTTATTATTTCATATTGATGAATATATTGGAATTAACCTTCAGATGAGAAAAAATAGAGGTCTTAACAGACTTCTGACTGACTTTCATGGAAGTATTTCAGCCTTGCAAAGGGCACATGTTATATTTTCAGCAACAGCATTGCAGTATTATGTTAGCTGAATATAGAGTCTTTTCATCAGTAGGTAAATGAACCAAAATAGCATAGTGTGCTGGGTTTAGGGTGGAGAGAGTTAATTTTCTTGCCAATGGCTGGCATGGGGCTGTTTTGGATTTGTGCTGAGCAAATAATAAATAATATATATATATAATATATAATAAATAACAGTTGATAATAAATAGATGTTTTTTGTTATTGCTGGGCAGGGCTTGCAGAGAGCCAAGTCCTTTTTTGCTTTTCATGCTGCCAGCCTGGTGACCAGGTTGGGCCTGCATGGGAGGCTGGGAGGAGACACAGCTCAGACAGGTGACCCAAACTAACCAAAGGGATACTCCAGATGATAAGTCATCATGCTCAGTATGTAAAGTGGGGGTTAGAAGGAGAAAGAAGAAATGTTTGGCGTGATGGTGTTTGTTTTCCCAAGTCACTGTTACCTGTGATGGAGCCCTCTCTCCTGGGGATGGCTGAGCACCTGCCCGCCCATGGGCAGCACTGAACTAATTCCCCACTTTGCCTTGCTTGTGTGCACAGGTTTTGCTTTCCCTAGTAAACTGTCTGTGCCTCAATCCAGGAGTTTTCCAGCTTTCACCCTTCAGATTCTCTCCCCAGTCCTCCTGGAGTGGGAGCGAGTGGCTGTGTGGGGCTTGGGCTGTGGTTATACCATGACAGATGCAAGGAAACAAAAAACTGTGTCAAGTACTGTCACCTTCAGATATTGCTGTATATATTTTAGTGATGTGGATAATGTACTCTGAATCCAGATTATGGACATACTTCAGCAACCTTGTAATGTAAAGACCTTTGCAATATGAGCTTTTTCAGAAATTAATTTAACCGTGCTCTTTATGTTATTAAAAATGGGAGTTTCACATTACTCTTGATCAAAAAGGGTGTACTTCTGTTATCCCCAAGGCAAAACCTCTGTATTTAAAATAATGTATTTTGTTGCTTAAATGAATTTATTGACTATAAAATGTTATTTCATACTGCCTTGTTGAGTTTCCATTTCCTAACATTTTTATGGGATTTAATTTATAGGTATTAGTCTTAGAGATGGTGGAAGAAGCACATGTATGATTTGGTATTACCTCCCTTAGTAAAAGAAACAAAAGAAATTTTTTTTAAATAGATCTAGCTCCTCAGAAAAATAATGGAAAAATTACGTAAGAACCCAAATTCAAGCAGTCTCTAAAAATTAGCTTTCCTTGTATATTTTTTTCTGACTTTTCTCAGTGTTGTTTTGTGGCTCCTTTTCAGAATAGAGAAAAAAATAAACAAACAAAACCTGAACCCCCTACAGTATAGTAAATTATAAAGCTTATGGAAGCAGTGATTGAAAAGTGTTGTCTGTATTCTCTCTGTGCTTTGGACAGTGAGCTTTCATTTCATACATCATTTATAAGTAGCTTCAGTGACTTCACCAAGTCAGTAAAAACCTTTTAGACAAAGAAAGTCAGATTTATATATTTGTTCTGAATGTTAAAACTCCACTTTATTTTTAATTGGAGAATTTTCATTAAAAAGCTTGGTTTTCAGATTAAAACCTTAAATAGGTTAACACTGCCTTGCTTCCCTCAGGATTAGTCATTGCCTTAAAATGCGGGTGTAAATTTAGTTTTTCAGGAAGTGGGGAAAAATCCACTTTCCCATTTTTTTTTTTTAGCTTAGTGCCAGAAAGTGACAGGCTGTTCTCCATTTGGGGAAGAAAGAAAAAAAAAAGTATGGAGGAATGATTTAAAGCATTTTTTTAATAGACCCACATAAAAACAAGCTACTCTTTGCAATTTTAAGAAGCCCTAGCCTAGACTGCCACCTACATAGCAATATAAGAATTTTTTTTTTTCTCTCAAAAATACCTGAAAATTTCCCCAAATTAATTTTTGACTTACATTCACTTTAAGGTTCTGTTTTGGTTTTTCACGTTCTCTCCTGACTTGAGCCTCGCATACCATGCAGGAGTACCATGTCTCTCCCTGTTCCAGTTTCAGCAACATTAATTAGAGATTTGTCACTCCTCCATACCTACTCTCTTGGCTCTAAACATTTGTTAAATATTTTCCTAGCTATTATCTCGCAAATCCCTTTGTTTTTTTGTGTTTTAAATTCTACAGTAAGACTGATTTATCACACAGATATAACCTGATCATCCCACGCAGGCTTAAATCTGGCCTAGGGACACTGTCAGATCCAGAGCATGAGCTGGAGTACTGAAGCAGCATAGCACTGAATTGTTAGCATGATCCTCAGCACCATTTTAGCTCCATCCAACCAGCGATCTCTCATGCAATGCATAGGCTCAGCTCGGAGGTTGGTGTCTGTAAAGAACCAGGTATAAGCATGTTTTGTCTCAAATGGAGAAGAGGTGGTCCCACAAAGTTAGAGCAGGAGTTTTGAGCCAACTGCCCGTTTCACCTGGAGACTGAAGCTCAGTCATGCCCCACCTCAGACTCACTTCCTGGAGGAGAGCTCAAAAGGGCTGGCTGCACATGCATGACTGAAATGGCCCAAAAAGTTTTCTTTATATAAGGGGCATGCACCAGGCTAACTTTAATAAATGAAGCAGATCAGTCCCCTTCCGTCTCTTTTGCCTTTCTTTCACTTT
The DNA here is from genome assembly GCA_013186435.1 of Turdus rufiventris. NCBI lineage: Eukaryota > Metazoa > Chordata > Aves > Passeriformes > Turdidae > Turdus > Turdus rufiventris. The sequence goes on from PYHW01010164.1 coordinate 3,230,239, forward strand.
CTTTGTTTTACTAATTCATATCTGGACCATCCACATGGCAGGACAAATGTGAGATCTAAGGACTGGTGGTCTCTGTCCTCTTTCTCTCTTTTCCACCTTTATTTCTCTCCTGCTTTGCTTTGGGCAAATCATGTCTGTCATATTCTACTCCATACTCCATACTGAGGTTTGCTGTGGGAGTGGGGAGGTTTAGGAGGTGTGTTGTGACTTTTAACCCAGCACCTTTTGACCCAAGACCATTCAGAAGTTTATTGTAGGAGCTGAGAGTTTATTGAAGTGTACTGTAAGAATTTAAGAGTTGTAAAAAAAATAAGAGCTTGTCAGCCACCACTTTTGAGAAGTGGTTTGAGGAAGATTTGGAGGCATTAGCCAACACTTTTTGAGTCTAAACAGTGGGCTGGTTGCCAAAGTTAAGACAACTCTACAATACAAGCACAAACATTCTCTGATGTGGGGGACAACAACAGAGATGGTGAAAGTACTAGAGGCATCATGACTTATGAGAAGTATCTAAGAATACTCTTTGTTCAGTTTCTGAGGTGTGACCTCATTGCTGTCTACAACTTATATTAATTAAATGGTATTAATAAAGCCAAATTTGTTTGTTTGAGCCCTCTATGGGCCATTCACTCAAGAGTTGAACTCTATGATCCTTGTGAGTCCCTTCCAACTCAGAATGTTCTGCAAGTCTGTGTCTATCTCTTCTCTCTAATTTCTTATCACAGGGCACATATAAATTGTGGAAAGCTGTCCCTAGGGAAGTTCAGATTAGATATTAGGGAAAAGTTCTTTACTAAGAAGGTGATCAAGCCCTGGAACAAGTTCCCTAGGGAGGTAGTTATGACCTCTCCGCGTTCAACAAATGTTAAGACAATGTTCTTACACATATAGGTGAACTTTAATGTCGCCTTATGTACAGTCAGCAATTGGACTTGATGATCTTTAATGAGTCTCTTCCAACACAGGGCATTCTATTTTAATTCTACTTAAATTGAACTCTTTTATTTTTTCTAATATATATCTAAAAATCTTTAGCTATCTTATTTCCGTAGACTGCTTAAGTGACTCACTTGGGTACTTAGCTCGCTCCCCACCAGGAAGCCTTTATTTATGCTCAGGCTTAATCTTTCCTGCAAAAAAGGCCAGTTATTTCTTGCGTTGTTCATAGTGTAGAGTGTAAGTATTTATTTGCTTCTTTGCCACAGTCTTTCATAGAATGCCATGATTGTATACTTCTGAAATTTTTCTACTTACTGTCATATTACCAGCTCTTTCAAGATTTTGTTTAGGACACATTTTCTAGAACACAGTTTTCTGCCCTAACTAATCCAACATATGTTTTGGGGTGTGGTGCCCAGGTGTGGGCAGGGTAAAAAGGCAGAACTGCATTATAAAGAGTCAAATAAGAACCAGAGCTTATTCCATGGCACTGAAGTAAACAGTCTAAATGGCCACACAATTTAGTTCCTAAAGTTTCTTACCAAGGGTATTTTATCCAGATTGCCTATTGGGAACAGTTCCTGACCCATGTTAGCCATAAAATTGTGGCTGGCAATTTCCTGGATGCAGACAAATTGAACCATTACAAAGAAGGCTATTGATGGTGGCATTAAACGTTAGAGGTTACTGAGTTACAGTGATCACATCTGTGATCTGATCACTTGACAGAGCAATTTGGGTTTTCTGGCCATGCCCAGAATTATACAACACTTTATTGTAACCCCGGTTTACCTCCAGTCAGATACATATCATATCTTTCTACAGTAAAGGTATGTACCATTTATCTTGCAAAACCATGGACAAGATCCCAACATAAGAATTTGTAGACTGGTTTTGGAAAAGTATCTACAAAACCAGCTTTGGATGTTCCAACAGTTAAGTTGTAGCATAACCTGAATAATGTTAATTTTATTAGCCCCTAGCTTCCTCATAGAAAACCAATGATCAAAAGACCAAGACAGCTTTGGTAATGATTATCTGAAGCACCTCAAACTGTTATACAGCATCATTAGTAACCCAGAAAGACCAAAAAAACTTGTTTGCTGTCTTGCAGAAAAGACTTTCAAGTATAGAGTATAGAAGTTTGGAAGGATATAACCACTTTTATTTTCTAGCTGGACTTCAGAGGGTCTGGGTGTCTGAAAATGGGATTTGTCGCCCAGTGTGCAATAAACCAATCTCACAAACAGAGCAGAGGTCTTTATTTATTTATTATTTTGTGAAGATGGGTGCTAGGTAGTAAATTCACTAAGCCAGGCCACTGATTCTCAAAAATTTACGCTATGTATGCATTTTAATATACAAAAGAATTATGTTTCCTTCACTACAAGTTACATAGTTATCATCTTAATTGGTATTCTACCTTCTATTGGTCAAACTATTCTCTTGCTTCTCATGCTTACCAGTCCACATACTCAGTCTTTCTCTTCTTTTGAGCTGGATGCTTTCTCAAGTTGGTGGGTTGTGCGTTGCAATCTCCTCTTGCTGGAATTACCCTTTACCCAGTTCAGACTGATTTCAGTACAGCTGCTGACCCGGCTTTGCTAATTTCTCATCTCTGCCAGATGTCTCTCAGGTCTGTCCACTACCAGTAGCACATCCCACCCAAGCTCTGCTATAAAATTTTAGGCCTAAACAAACTAAGCAAAACAGTACATCGTTCCCCATCTTTGAGATTATGAGGCTTGTTTTTCACTTAACTGATAAGGCAAGACCCTGTTTCAGAACCCACTTCACTTTGCTTGTAACTCCCTGGGCTTATTAACTGTCTCTGACTTTTGAGAAGTCAGGTGTAGCTGGGCTTAACTTCTGAGTGTAGCCATTTTGGCATTGTAAGAGACTGCACAAGTTCAACAAGGACTTTTACAATCACAGATTCACAGTTTCTTGAAACTACAGATGCAAATTCAGAATTGCCATTCATAAATGTAGTAATTCAGTCAGGCTAATTTTACCATCAATCAAGCTTAATTTCACCTGAGGAAATGCAACCAGAAGTGCAAATTTTACCGAAGACTAATTACCCTGTATTCTTCCATGGAGTATTACAAATGACAAAATTATATTTTGGGAGAAGTGGAGGCAAAACCATGGCCAAATAACCTGTTGCTGTCCTCATAAAGAGGGGTAGGGCAAGAAAGAAAGGCAGCCACTTTATATGCTAAGCAGGAAAGGTATGTTTTGTTTATATGTTCTTAACAGGTTGCAAAATAAAAAAGAAAACCTTGTTCTGTATGCTCACAATAGAAAAGGGGAAAAAAACATTATATTGCAGTTAAACAAAAAGGTTCAAACATTAGATAAGCTGCTATAAAAAGTAGGAGAATAAATCATAAGAGTAGATTCTCCAGAGACCTTAGGCATCCTTTACTACTCAGAGTCCTTGAGGGCAAACTAGACAACCACTGGTCAAGGATGACAAAGAATATTCTTTGTAATGAATCAGAGAGAGAACAGACAAACACTTGAGGCTCTTCACGCCTTATTTTTTTTTTTGGGATAACATCTTTTGTGACCCACTGCAATTCTTTAGTCACATTCTGCAGTGAAATTTGATTTAGCCCACTGTTTATCATTTTGAATATATATGTACTGATTAGTATTCCTACCCAGATGAAATATTTTGTACTTCCCTCTTTGGTGCTTTATTTCAAATTATTTATTTAACTTGTCAACAGCACTGTGTGTTTGTAGTCCTGTATTCCAGACTTCTTACTAGATTTCCTAGCTCACTGATATAAAGAAATTTGTTATTTCATCTTTCAGGTCGTATTTTTGTATGATATTAAAGCCAAACATATTATTCTTGCTGTATCCAACACATATCAAATGCATACATCCTCTCAGCAAGCACCGAAGTTGAAAATTGCCCAGACTGAGCTGAGAGTAATTGTTTTAAGCCCTGCACCAGAGCCAGTTACTTCTGCTACTCCAGTTCCAGCTTCAGCTCTGAGGTTACCAGAGGTGACACCCCTCTCCACTGCAGTTACTGTCTGAAAAGCCACAGCTCTTTGTGTGCCTGTGGTCCCTTTGGGATGATAGGGGGCACTGCCAGGCTGCAGCCAGCAGCGAAGGAAAAGTAAGTGGAAAGTGACAGGGAAACCTATAAATATAGCACCAGCCAGAGCCCAAGCCTGAGGAGAAGGAAAACATCAATGTCACACTTCTCTTGGTAGACACCTGCACATGGTGACAAGTTACTGTGACCCCCTGTCTCCCATACTTCTTGAGAAGGGCTGAAGCATCAACCTTAGGACCCAGAGGGACATTGCAAAGATAACCATAACATCAGAGAAAATGCACATATACTAGGACAACTTAAAAAAAACAATCCCCACAATTTAACTGCATTATTAATGAGACTATGGCCTATAACATGACTTTGAGTGTAAGAACATGCCTTCAAGTAATTTCATCTATTACATATCTTCCCCAGATCATAAATATTTAAATAAAATCAAGCAAGAATAACATTTCAAAACTGAAGATCTTTTTCTGGATCACTTTCAGTAGTATCACTAAAAAAATTGCATTATTTTTTTAATGTGCAGCTCTTCATGTGGTTGTTAGGTACATGACAAATAAAAATTCCAAAACATTCCTGGTTACTGTAGCAGTGCCCATTGCCTTATGCATTAGGGAGCCCTGAACTCCAGAAATCTGTGACCACCACTGATGCTTTAACAGGTAAAACATCTACTGTAAATTGATTATTTTCCTTTCTTCTGTAAGTGTTTAAAGACAGATGGAGGCCAGATGCTTGAATGCAGTCTGGATTGAATAGAACACTGAGCACAGATCAAAAGGTAAAAGAAACATATTTTCCAACTTATGATTGCAATATTTATTCCAGTTTTAGTTCCGTGTTGTTTCAGTGTACATACTGTCCATAAAATGTATCACTTAATTGTGTTTTCATCTATACATAGATGTGTAATGACCTCCAACTCCATTTAAAAGATGCTGGAAGAGCCTATGAATAAATGCTTCAGCAAAGACCATTTCCTTTACCAAACCTTGATAGCCATATCTAGATACTACAGACTCACAGAAGGATTCAAATTAGAAGTTGGAATTCACCTAGTGCAATGTCTTGTATAATGCAATATTAAATTTGAAGTAATACGATTTTTTTCAAGGCCAGTTTAGTTTCATACATCTCTAGATACAGAAAATTTACTGCTTCTCTCTGAAAACTGCTTCCATGGTTGCTCACATCCATGCTGCAAATGTTTTCCTTCAACACTAATTATATGTTTTTCTTAAACTCGTCTCCATTGTCCCTATTCCTCACACTGTCCACCTCAAAAAAAGCCTGAATCTGCTTTCTCCACACCCAGCCATCATCTGGTCAGCCCCTAACCTTGAATACTGCATCCAGCTCTGGGGATCCCAATACAAGAAGGACACAGACCTGTTGGAGTGAGTCCACAGGAGGGCCACAAAGATGATTAGGGGAATGGAGAGCCTCTGCTATGAGAAAAGGCTGGAAGAACTGGGATTTTTCAGCCTGAAGAAGAGAAGGCTTTGGGGTCACCCAGTTGCAGCTTTCCAGTACCTGAAGAGGGCCTAAAAGGAAGATGGAGAGGGACTTTTAAAAAGAGCATGTAGTGACAGGACTGAGGAGAATGGGGGAAGGCAGTGAGACAATGGAGTAGGTTGCCCGGAGAAGTTCTGGATGTTCCAACCTTGGAAGTGTTTACAGTCAGGCTGGATGGAGCTCTGAGCAACCTGGTCTAATGAAAGATGTACCTACCCAAAGCAGGGGAATTGGAACTAAATGGTCTTTAAGATCTGTTCCAGCTTAGACTATTCAATGATTCTATTATTAGGTAATTGTACATGGAAATTTCCTCCTTCCTGATCACCTTCTTCAAACAACAGAACAAACTGTTCTGTAGCCTCACTGCTCCCTCTGAGCTCCAGCCTGTCACTCATCTTGGAACTTTCTCCAGCCTTTCAACATGTTTCTGGCATTTCAAAGCCCCAAACTAGACACAGAGCCATATATTAGGTCTCAAACATACTGGACAGATTTGAGTAACCCCGTAATTTTATCTGTCATCTTAGTTTTCATTTATGCAGACCACACATTTTATCTTCATCCCTGCATGGCTGCCCTGGTGATTCATGATCAACAGGATGCCCATCAGGAAAAAGAGTCTCTTTCTGTTCTTTTCAGTTACCACCTTCTCTTTTTGACGCCTCATTCTATCCCAAGTGCAAGATTGACCATTTCCTTCTCCTGAGTGTCATGGTTTTTCTTTCTATCCACTTCTCAAATTTGTTGAGGACTCTTTGAATAGCTTTCCTTCAGAATACTGTTTGCTTATTGTACTAAATAAAGTATTTTGCTGCCTTCGCAGGAAACAAATCATATTTATAATTAAAGGTCATACACATAGTGAGTACCAATCTATACTTAATTTTAAATCCTAATTCTAAATTACCTTAAAATTTTTAGTACATCACAGAGAAAAAGAGCAAGGAATATACATGCAGGTAGAAAGCAAAATTTTATTCAAACTATGCTGCAATTTTTGAGTCATGGAGTAATCTCTAACAAGTAATCCCAAATACTTTAAATTGTGTGAGGTTTTTTTCAGTTAAGGTTTGTTATAATGAAGAAGAATTTTCATTGTTCTGAAAGTACTTGGTTAGAGACAGTAAATTATCTCTGGGATAATTTACCAACATAGGCAAGTTCATTTCAAGTTTCTATGAACTTGTTGCATATTTTATATTTCACTGAAGTTTTACTCTCCTAAGAATGTGGCTGGCCATCAATAGTAATAATCTGTCTCATAATGTCAAACATAATGAAAAAAAACAAAGTAAAAAACATAAAAAAGCTGATGCTAGAAATTCCTATGTGTTCTACTTGTATAAAAACCATGAGTTCTTAGTGTAAGAAGTAAATCTAAATTTGACAGGGTTGCAGTTTTTTACTGTATTGTGGAATATTATCTGTCAAAACATGGCCCATGAAAAAGAATACTACCAATGCAGGCTGCTAGCCTGACAAAGTCATTTCGGCTATGACACTGAGTGCCATGGAAAACCTACTGTTCATCACTTTTTTAATCTTCTGCTACCAAATAAAATGCCATTGAAAATCTAAGGTTTCTTGCTTGGGAAAAAAATTGAAACCACTTTGATAGTTTTCATTCCCTTGCAGCATGAACTGGCTAGGAAAAAAAAATCACAAAATACAAGCAGTGCAGTGATGGTGACTACATACTGATCTCAATAAAGTCCTTAAACAAAACAAGAATTATAAATATCTCCAGAGAAAAGATGGCATACTGTGGACAGAACACTATTTGTGGCAACTTTGAATTCTAATAGAGAATTTGGACTATCTTTTTCTGCACTGGAGTCACAAAACCTAAACACTATGTTGAACTGAATTCATAAATAATAGTTTTAAATCTCCAAATATCAAGCATTGTAGTAAGAGGGTTTTAGTTTTCTCAGTTCTGCTGAGAACCAGTGTCTATGGAAGGCATTAGAGTCTTATTCTTGGGGGCACTGCTTGTTACAAAAAGTCATAAACTGAGAGGAAAATTAGATCAGTATCTGTTGAATTTTCAGGACACTAGGTAAGAGGTGATTGGAGCCATGAATCATGTCTGATTTCATCTCTTTGATAGCTCCTCTTTCAGCAGCTCTCTAGTAGCTGCTGTAGGTTATTGAATAATCAAAATACTTTTAATACTTTTGAAGCTTCTTTGTTATATGAATAATAAGAAACCCATTAAAATCTTTCATTGAATGACCGTATGTTCTTGGTTTTGGTTTGTAGAAAGAAATCTTTACTGATAGTAACTATTGATTTAATTTATAAACTTTTCAATGTCATAAGCTAACAAACTGATATATAAATTGAAATAAGAAAAAAACAACCTCTTATAGATATTTAAGATAGAATTCCACATAGGATAATTTGAAAATTTTGGTACAGTGATTTCACTAATATAAGCCGCACGGACTATAAGCCACATCTCTGGGTGTTGGCAAACATTTCGTTCTTTGTCCTTAAATAAGCCGCACCTGAATATAAGCCGCTCTGTCGTTCACAGCGAGGACCCGCATGCAACAAAGCTGCCAAATAGTAACAGAATCGCGGCATGGCGGGGGGTTTACTGGCTCGGCTAAGGCTGTGCAGGCTCGGCCCACTCAGGGCTGCCGAC
>PYHW01010164.1:3244001-3281684 GCA_013186435.1 Turdus rufiventris
AATGCCCTGCTTGGTTTCAATGGATGGCCCATTAGCAGAATATCTTTCATGGAGATAAGGATCACTGTCTCTACCCTCAACAGATGGTGTTAGAACAGATACCTATTATCACACTCTGTATTGTAACGTGCAGTTTATAATCAGGTGCGGCTTATAATTGTGAAATTAATGTAAATAAATGGTATAAGGAAAATTCTAAATATTAATAACCTATAAAATAAAACCATTTTAAATTAAACTCCAATGAAAATGAATTTGATTACATTTAAAATTTTCATAAAACCACCTGAGTAGAGCTAAACAAATGCAAATTCTATTGCTCTCTGCTGAAAATAAATAAATAAAAAAGCTGTGGAAATATAATATTAGGGCCTGTTTGTTATCAGTATAGAATAGAAAACAAGCAGGTGAGACAGTATCTGAATGAAATCGATGCTCAGTTCAGATTACTGGAGTCTTTTGATCAGTCTCCTCATGTCAGGGTAAAGAATCGCACAATAATTGTGTGGAAAGATGAATTGTAGGAACTACAGTGGATTGAATACACTAACTATCAAGATATTAATATATTAATTTTCTTTATAATATCATAGGTTATGTGTAAGCACAATTTATTGAAATATTATTTCCTGCAGACATTTAAACTTTATTCAAAGTACAGGAGCAAATTTAGTTACATGGGCATTCATCTTGTAGCAAAGTTCTCATGCATTGTGTGGCTGACTAAATGATGAAAGTTTTTCATTAAGACAATTTCAAAACTATAGTTTATAATAAGCGAAAAAATGCAGTTTTTTCTATGTGTGTTGCTTGGTTTATTTTTTTTCCTCTTTATTAATTTAGGCTTAGCCCTATAACAAATGTTCTGAGGACCCACCTGCTCCTCTCTGTCTTGCTGCATGCTGCAGACATTTTTTATTTAACCACATCCATGGCAAAATACTCTTTATTCTCCTTCATACTGTCTATCAAGATAGCTTCTTCAATATTTTTTCGAGCATGCAATTCTTCTACTTGGATACATTCCCACAATGAAGAGGCCCAGTTCTTCATTCCATTCTTTTACCTGGAATTGGCAAATGCTTTATTAAAATTTATGGAAAATTAGGAAAACTGCAAATCCAAGCTTTTATTCATACTCAAGAAGAAATGAAACAATTTTTAAGTTTTTCATAACAAAAATAAGCCTGAAAATCTTCTTTGAGAAACCCTGAATTTATGGTAAATATTTTCTTGAAGTGGACTTTCCAGGAAATTCATCTTACTGGAACAGAATAGATCTAGTTGGAAGCTAATGACAGCAATTGTCTCATCCAACTGTGTGTCTGAATGTGTTGAATTTCAAGTTTAATTATCTAAAGATAACTGTCTCTTTTGGAAAAATTATGTTTGGTTCTGTATTTCTCTAGGAAATCCTTGCAAATTAAACCTTCTCTCTCTCTCTCCTCATGAAAATAATAATAATATTCATAATAATGATATTCATAATCATATTCATAAAAGGTAAAACTGTATTTCCCTCACATGAATTCAGGTTTGATGATCTGTAACCATATAACCAAATTAAGGATTTCCTCACTTCTTTGGAACAGCATAAGTCACAATTGTAAAAGTAAAAATTGTCCTGCCAGTTATAATTGATTCAATGATTTCTGTTTACTGGAAGTTGAAGTGCAGCATTTCCCCCCATTGAACTGTGTATTTTTTGTTGATTTACAGACTAACAGATTAATAAGTGAACCTGGTAAAAGTACTTTATTTTACATGTTTACAACTCATAAATGATATAGCAGTATTATATAATTTTGGAATGACTTTAGGATTCAGATGATCGATTTACTTTCAACGCCTTCCATCTAACAATACAGTAGCATGGGGTTGTTTTTTGGATGTTTTTGAAAGACATGCTGCAAATAGCAGAGTTAAAAATAATGTTTCACACTTTCTCCAGAGATTCACTGCCGTATGGTTAAGTAACAAAAAAAAAAGCAAAAATGGAGTGATACCAGAAGCTCACAACTTTACCGCAATATATCCTTCCTCATGTTGTTTCAACATGAAGGTTGATGAGTGGACTGGGAAATGCAATCAATGTACAAGGTGTCTGCCATCCTCCCTTTAAATGATGGATAGGACTGTAGTGATCTATTTTGCTATAGCAAGTTCAGATTTGAAATTTTAGAAACATTAGAATCCATGGCAGTGGTAAAATTAATTTTGGTTTTATCTCTTTTAATTTTACCTGTATTGTGTTTGGAGATTAACTTTGTTCCATTATTCATCAAATATGACCAATTTGGTTGTGGTTGTAAGGATCATAGTATTGCCCCAGCAGGATGTTTCCCTGTTTATCTCAAAAGATAATTCTCAGAATGATTGGATGCTCAATGCCTGTGGTAGCTTCAATTTCCTGAGTGAGATGTTGCTGCATTGTTAGAAACTGTCAGGATCAAAACTAATCTTGTAAAAGCTTCTTAGACATTTTTGAATGCTCATTTATTTATATGGAAAACATATTACTACACAAATGTTGATAAGGAATCAGCCTCAAAAGATAATAAATAAACAAAATGCAAGACTATTTTTTTCTGTTGCCTCAGCTTACCAGTTTTTCTTTACTGTGTATATTACTATTAGAAGATATTATTATAGAGAACACAATTAAGTCCTATTTATTTAAATATTCAAGGAACCCTTCTGAATTTTCTTCTGAATTGATGTTTCCAGTGGTATAATCCTGCATGTTTGGTTGCCAAAATAGACATCTTCTAAAACTATACAGCATTTTTTAAAAAATCTGATTTTCAAACTATATTTCTTTTATATCATCAGTCTCTTTAGTGGGGTGAAAAAAAAAAAAAAGAGTTTGACTATCAGTTACAAACACACCATTTACACCATTTATGCAGGTGAATTATGAAGTTTGTGAAGAGAACTTTGATCCTAACTCTTCCTTTTTAATGGGAATTCATAAAAGCATTTTATTGTACTTAAATTCTAAAGATATAAGTACCTTGATTGATCTATTCCCCTGTTTAAAACGAGCACTTCTCAAGCACTTTGCTGAATTGAGTCCCAACAGCCCAGCAAATCAGTAATGTCAGCACTGAGGCTGATGCAACAATCGAGAATAAAGATGATTAAAAACAAGAATCACAGAGTATTTATGATCAAAAGTATGTTGCTCATCACAGCTAAGTTCTCTTGGTAGATTCATAAGACGAAATAAAATTATGCTGTATTTTTCTTTTATAGGTCCTTCAAACATTGAGGAAAACTCAATGAGGAAAGATTGCACTTACTGGATTTAATACTGTTAATTCTGGGCCAAAATGCTCTTTTGTATTGACAGTTAAATAAAAAAGTGAATTCACAGTTCTTCATATAATTATTTTTAGATTGCAATTGCCTCATAAAACTGTGTAAATAGTAAAAAACCAACATAACAGATTTAAATAAACCATTAATTCTTCTCTTTTGCTCCAGAAAAAAAGGTAGCAGAAGAGAAAAAAAAATCAGGATTATTTTTCTGTTGCAGTCTAACTGAATCTCCTTATTTGTATGACATTGCCAATGCATGAGCTGTTTGAGATATAAAAAAATAGAGAAAACAAAAACCTTAAAGAAAGCAAAAGACTCATAAATGTATGACACAGCTAGATTTAAAACAGGAAATCAAAATAATTATGTCTTACAAACACGAAAATGCTATATTCGTGGCTAACACAGAGATATGTAAATTAAATAAAACTAGAATAACATGTTTTATCAGGTAATAATATATATGAATGATCATACTGAAAACATTTCACCCTGAGATCCAGCAGTAGCACTTGTTTCTTTACCAAAAGCATTCATTCCAAAACTAAATATCCCATTATTGTGTGACAAATGTACATTTGAGATTCATACTAGGTACTAAAATTTGGATAAATTTCATAATTAACCAAGAGAGTGTTGTTTTCCCTCCATATGTTCGAGGACAGAATGACACACAGCATAAGAATATTTGAAGGAGTCCTTAGAGGAATATAAAAGTTTTCCATGGCAACAATATCTAAAAGATGATGAAACTCACACTGCAGAGATGGTGCCTGAGGACATCCATTTTAAGATTATAACATGCTTAACCCTCATCAGTAGAGAGAAACATGGCTCCTTGTGCAGTATAATGTCAGCCAAATTTAGGATCTAGCCCAGAGCTTATTAGCTGGGATGAATGGATAAATCTCATTTAATAATTTGAGAAATTTACTTCTTCACACTTTCCTCAGAAAGTAGAGTTTTAAAAGATGCATTTCCCAATGGAGAAAGACTGTTCTCCTTACAGCTGTCTGAGCATAAAAAGTAAGTGTTTTCTCATATTTCAAAAAGATTGAAATCATATAATGATATATGAGAAAAAGGAGCCCTAGAATTTTGCAATAGTATATTGAGAATTGACAAAACTGTTGTCTTGAAAAATTAATAGCAACACTTAAAAAAAGATTTTTTTTTTTGTTAAAATATTTACTTCTTGAATTTCAGTACCACAGAATAAACTTCAAAGCTAATTCCTGTTGGAAGTTGTTAGTTCTCTGTAGCAACCAAGAATTTTGTGCACGAGCTCTGGTGAGAACATTCACTCTGTTCATCCCAGCTACTTCAGACTTAGAGAAGAGATGAAGTCAATGAAAAGAAATAGCTCCTTCAGGGAAATGCAGATCATGTAAATACAGTGTATTTTTGGAAGAGCTTCTCTCTCTTTCTGTGATCTATGTAGGTTATGAAGAATATTTCTGACATTTTCAACAGTTATACAACAGATGTGTTCTCTTCTCTTATCTTTTATTGTTAATAGATTATTAACCATGCATACCAGCTCTGGCTGGAAAAGATAAAAATGAAGGGGCATATTAAGAAGAATTTAATGCCTCCTTCTGCCCTTTGCAGTCTTTTAGAGTATCTGTATGTATCAGCCGCAGTGTATCTGCCCACTGGCACAGTTTCTCTTTTATGTAATGACCTGAGTTGGACTTTAAAGTATTATTTAAAAAAAAAAAAAAAAAAAAAAAAGAGAATTTGGAACATGTACCAGAAAGTTAATAAGTTAATTTCATGCACTTCACTAGAATGCCAGATATAAACCACTTCTTATATGAGAAACCAGTTTATTTTAACAAGGTCAATTCCATAGCATTACCTTACCTGCAGTACATGAAAACATGGAATAGTAACAAACTCTGGAAGTGAGAGGCTGATCACCACATCTGCTGCTCAAGAACCAGATAACATTAAAAGGAATCAGTATGATGCCCTCTACTACGAGCAGATGTCTATTTATGCTGTGGACCTCTTAAAAACCTTAGAATTATTACTGCATTTAATCATATCAGCCATCCTTAGAAGAAGGATGAAGGAAGAACCTAGAAGGAATACCTTTTGATAAAATTATTATACAATAATGATCCATATTTACACCTTTCTCTTATGTCAGCTACTTCCATGTCATACAGTTGGCCAGTCTATATCATAGATTTTGATGAAGATAGACTGGAGATTTTCAATATATTTTCAATAAGTTAAAAAGAATTTAAAATATTTTAAAAACCAGTTTTCCTATGTGCATCCCAGTTTCCTGTCAGCATTGTAAAAATATGTACATGGCATTTCATAATTTCAAAATGCACCTGACTAATTTGGAACCTTTTTTTTTGACAGCATAAGTGTTCCCATCTGGCATTCAGTCAAGAAGGCTTTTTTCATTGGTGTTTTCAGCATGAATAAATAAACAAATAACTTCCTGTTTTCCCAAAGATGCTGAGAGAAAAAATGTAACCAGCAGTTTTTACAGAGCTTAATTTCTAAGGTTGTTTTGCTACAGTTTTTGACATTTTAAGCACTGCATGTTGATTATCCATAAAAATTCCACTATGGCTGTTATTTCTTTAGAAAAAAAAGTGGCAGGGAAAAGATTCAATGAGTGTTGCAAATACCCATTAATATTTCCAGTGCTGAAAGACTTATGGGGTCAGTACGTCCCTTTCCCTTAGACAGCTGGGTGACAGGACAGCTCTGCTGCTCCACTGTTCTGCAGTCACACTCAGAGGACCACAGTAAAAGTGCAGTTGTCTCTTTGTCTTTGGAAGATGAGGCACAGTTACAGGAGGGCCCACGAGATTGCACTACTGCAGGAGCACCTACTGCACTGACTCAGCAGAGGTAGCTGAATCTCACTAACCTGTCCACAGGGCTGTACTATACATCACTGGTGGAGCAGAGATACAATTACAGATACCGAGATCTGGGTATAAGGTTTAAAGAGGGATATGTCAGTAAAAAAGTCTGTTTTAAAAATTAGTCAATTTAAACCAAAACAAAACCTGATAAGTGGACAATATCCCTTTAAGTGGAAACAGCAGCAGTATTCAAGCACAAGTATTTCATTCTAAAAGTAATAAACGTGAGAAATATGTTGTCAGGTAAGCCCACTGAAGCACATACTATAAATGAATTTAAAAGACAGCTAGAAGTTTTTATAGAGCTAGAGGAGAAATTAAAGACAGTGACAAAGCAGGAAAACTACGCTGAACTAACATATAAAAGACAAGTTTTCTGGTTCTTCCCTCCAACATTTCTTTATGTTCATTACAAAGTGTATCTGATACTTGTTATTAATGTTAGAGAAAGACAGAAAAAAATGATGCTGTTTCAATTGCATTATCCCAAAGGTCCCAGAAACTTCACCTTCACTCCACTTATGGACAGGAAAAGTGAAAAAAAAAGAGGTGGTAAAGCTGAGACCTTGCCTTTACCTGATTTGACATGCTGTGAAGCTAACAATGCACGAAGAACCACTGGTAGGTCATAGGGGAGAAAACACAAAGGATATGGCTGAACTTACATCTTTCTTGTGTTGGGTCATATTCCTGCAAAAGTTTTTGTTCTGCTGGATTGTAAGAGTCCTAGAACTCCATAAATAGCTCTACCCATTGGTCTCATCCATCTCCCATTGAAGGTGGGAAAACTGTAATTGATTCACCTCTGAGCTGGACAACTTTGAGAATATGGTCCATCCTGTTCAGGGGAAAAAAAAACCGTACTGCAGCTGGTTGAAATGCATTCAGCAGAAATATGCTAGGATTTTATCTATTTTTTTTTTTTTTTTGGTACTGAAATTTTCAATATTTTTCATTTGTCTTAGCTGTTGAGCATTGTTTTCCCCAATTATTAATGAAAATATATAGCAGGAATTATTAAATTGTTTCATTTACCAGCTATGAAAAAGGTTCAGAAGTTTCAATTTTAAATAATGCTTAGTTTTTTAACAAAATATTTTCTGGACTAAAAAGTCTAAAAATATTTCTGATCAGCATTTGTGCTTTCATTGTATGGGGAAATAAAAAGGGAACTTTGAAAATTAAGCTTCACAGTTATTCATGTCTAACAAAACCAGCTTTTCTTAACTGACAGTTTCAGGATTAGAATATAATGATAATTCCATTCTTGTCAGGTTTTCCTTCTGGAACTTGACACCTGCAAAGAATTTGAGTGTGATTTATATATCCACACAAGTGACTTCTAGTGAAATGACTCACCTGTATATAGATATACTGAACCCAATATCTTAATACTTTTAGCATTTCTGTCAAAGCTTGCTACCAATAAAGTACAGGTACTTGCTTATGTGTACTGTAACTCATATATTACATGCAGTAGTAAATAGTCTCCGCAAAATACAAAACCACTGTTTCTCCATATGGAATTTAAATTGCAACAGTTGGACTGTTTTTTGTTGAACATTTAAGTGAAGCATTCCACTAAATATACAAAACAAATTAATTGGTATAATGAGCATTTATCTGTTAAGAAGCAGCAAAATTATACCTTAGTTTATGAACAGAAAGAAAACTAAAAAGAAACAAAAATGTGAGCCCTGCTTTTGAGTTTTTATCATTCAGATTCAGTAGATCTGCTTTCAGGTCTATGGTCCAAAGCACAAGATGTAAGAGCTGTAATAGTCATTTATAGCTGGGTATTGCACATCTCTAATCCTCATGATGCTACTTGATAGCTGTCTAAGAGTGTTTTGATGATGCAGTGTGATGCTCAAACTTAGGATGGCTTGAGATAGTGGCAGAAGGGTCTAAAATGTCAAGTGGGGATTGGCATAATTATGGGCCCTCCAAGCACTTCTGCAGATAATAAATCCACAGTGACAAGAAATGTGGAAATTGGCCTTTGGAGACTGCAATCCAGCTGCTGTAGTAAGGGTCTTCATCTTTCTAAAGGATGTAACACAAAACAAAAATTACTGGCTGCAGCTTTAACAGAAAAATAATGCTGCAAAGAATTAGATTTTAATTATTTCAAAGTTATACCAAAATTATACAAAAATATTGGGATATTGATGTGTATTTCTTGTTCGAAGTTTTGATTCAGGATATATTATCTAATTTTCATATTTTGAGGGTTCTGAGACTAGCTGGTGATAGCCATTTAATTTTGTGAGATTATAAATATTACACAATTCACCTGTAAAAGTGGCTATAGAATTATATATGCACAATATCCTATTCCTTATAATTTCATTTTTCAATGTATATAAATAAACACACACTTTTGTAATGATAAATTACCTATTTAATAGTAAAAATATTTTAATCTCATTTTTAGAATATGTGCAGGACAAATACATATATGAGATTTTGAATTGCTTAAATCACAATTTATGGGCAGTGAGATGCAAAAAAATACCAGGGAAAGGATTAGAGGACAAATACTATAGATATATTTATCAGATTAGTTAGAATGCCTGAGACACATTCATTATACTTAGTTCTTGCTTAAGGTAAGAGTTTTGTCTTACCAGAAATCATCTCAAATCTCTGAAAGAAAGGGAACAATTCACTTTCCAGTGCTGTAGTGGTAACTTTGGGAAGTTGGAAAAGAACAAGTCGAGAGGAGGTAAGAGCAGGTGGCCCTGTTATCTCCAGAGAGTTATTCAAATAATTTAAAATCTTCCTCAGAAGTTTTTCTTCTCTGCCTCTGGTGGTGAAGGAAGATAAGGACCTTGAGCTACCACAGTGACTATAGGCTTCAACATTCATTGTGTATAAGAATATTAGACCATTTTCTAAATATTATATAAAATCTTATCCAAATATGTGAAGAGTCTTTTCTTAGGTTGTTTGGGGGGTTTTGTTTTGATTTCGTTTGGTTTCCTGTTTTGTTTTAATTTTGTTTTTTTTGTTGTTGTTTAGTTTTGGGTTTTTTTTGGTTGGTTGTTTTGGTTTTTTGTTTTCCTGTGGAGAGGGTCTTCATATTCGATTTAAACAGAATTTGAGAATACAGTAAATGAGATGGTCTGAGGGCTATGTTAGTCTCTGAAAACCTGAAAAAAGTCAGGTTAAAGCATTAAAAAAAAATCTTCGAAAAGAAAAAAAGACATTTTTTAAAAAAAATTCTTCTGGATATGAACATTTATTGCATCCACATGCTGCATATTCCAGTTGAGTGAAAAACAGTCGTATATATCCTTATCCAGCTGCAACCTTGAAATGAGCTGGTATTATCTCTGTTGAGTGTTATTACATCTTTAGAGGCTCACTATTGTCCTTACATAAAGGTTTCTCAAATATAAATAAAAATTATTCTGAAATAATATTTTTTTTTCACCATGTAAGATGTAATGATCCTGTCTTGATGGGTATAAATTCTAATAGTAATTTAATTATGTTCTCATCTCTAATAAATCATTCAAACCTAAGCATTTTATCTACACAGTTTATTTGAGCTGCTACATACATATATATATATATATTTGATTTCTTATATCTTTCCTTCTTTCTTAAACCCTGGAAGAAGTGCAGGTTCACCTCATTTTGTTTTAAACCAGAGCTATAAAATATGAACAAAATTTAAATTGTAGTCACATGATAATTATTTTGTTAGATTTATCTGTGGATTCTTTTCTGCACATTTTCATTTCAAATAATATTATAATTTCAATGTTTGTGATTGCTGCTATCCACTTTAAGTTCATTTTGAATGTGGACTGAAACAAAGGTACTAGAAATTCTGAATATGTGAAAATACACTGCTGACATTGAGTTAACTTGACATAAACGTCCTAAAACTTTATATACCCACTGTGGACACAAATTATTGTCTCTTTCAATTAGGAGCAATGGATTATTAACATCTTCTAAGTATTTTACTTAGAAATTGATTTTATAGTAAGTGAAATAAATGCAGTAAGCCTAGCAAACAATAACACATCATTAATTGAAGAAAATATATTTACTTTTGTATTTAAACTCAGATATCTAAATTACCATTTACATTAAAAAAAGAATGTAATATCTAGTTAATAATAAATTAGAGAAGGAAAATTGTATGAAGAAATCATATGAAGCCTCTCCTGGAAGTAGTCATGTTTCATGGTGTTGTCAAATATAATTTTTGTAATGGGCATAAGGTCTGTGACACACACATAATTACTTGCTAGCAAATAAAATTGTCACTTTGAATAGTTATTATTTAAAGTAACATGACAAAATATTGCTCCTACAATACCTATGTAGAGAGGTGTTTCCTATTTCATTCCTGGAAAATATCACCTCAATTAAGCAGTAATGAAGGGGAAAAAGAGAATTTTCTAAAATACCCTATCTTTTACCATTGGCTTTAATGTAAATTTTTATATAGGTAGAAAGAATAGCTTTCCAGAACACTGTTGTACTTTGTCTTTTACACATCTGCACCTGAATTTTCATTTCATGTGCAGGAAAAAAAGCAAAAAGCCTCCAATCAAACAGGGTGCGCAGTCACATGGAGGAAGGCAACTCAGCATTGACATCATCAAAGGGATCCCCAAGCAGGGTGGTACTTCATGTATCTCTGGCCATCTAACAGATAAATATAATGCCACAGTTATTTCTCTCATTTTCTCCCCAGTGTGAAGAGAACAGATGCCTGCAGTGATGATTCACTCTATCTGCACCAGGGACTGGGACATTGAGAATAAATCTCTCTGCAGGTGCTTTTTTGTAACCATTTCATGGGAGAGACTCTGAAGACTTATCAGAGCACTAACCAGTTCTGCGATCCCAGAGATCTAAATCACATTAGTTGTCTAATTTAAAAGAAAGAAAATAAGATTATTTTCACCCTAAATTATCACTACCTACTGGGGAGGAAAAAATATTTTAAAAAGAATCTTGAGATTCCTCAATCCTACTAATATTTTTTGAAATATAAATCCAAAATATAATCATATTATCATAGAGAAAAAGTTCTGGGATCAAGTCTACTGATATTTTTGAAGGAAGAGTCAATAAATCTATCTATATATAAATATCTTCCCTCTCTTTAACACAGCTACATGTGAATCTGAAGGTGAATACTTGTGGTTTTCAGTGCAAGAAGATTCTCAAATCTTGCTTGAAATAAAACAGAGCAAGAGCCATTGTTTAGAAAAGTTACAAAGCAGCTTAGTGTTATCATATAGAGGTATAGTGATTCTCTCCATGAAATACGATTACAAGTGAGTTTTCCTACTTACATGTGCCTTCCTTTCTGCTTTGTGTCTGCTCAGTTTTAAAGCACCTGTCAAGCCAGTAATGTAATGAAGCAATAATAGCTTCACACATACTGACTGCCACCAGGAAGTTATATAAGGGACTGAAAGCAGGACTCACCAAAACTACTTCAAAAGAATGTTAATTACTATTACATTATTTCTATTTTGCCTAAGGGATAAAAGTTATAAGATGTTACTCTGTAACAGTCTACTCCTATGAGTCAGTTAGAAAAATCTTTTTTAAATGGACTACTTTGTATAGTTTTATATATATACATATATACATAATATATGTTGGTCATAATACCTTAGAATTTTGGATGGATTTAAACATGCTTTGCAGTCATGTTCAATCTCCAAAGGTGATATTTCGAGCAGCAGTTTAGAAATATATATATTTTTTTTTATTTTTTTTTTTTTTAATATTTAATCTTCCCTCAAAGACCCTGTACTTGAATTCTTCATAATAGCTACCCTGGTGTCAATTAGAATTCAGGTAAATTTGATTTGCAATGGGTTACCATTTTTATATTTCACTTCCTTAAATACCTCCATGTATTTTAAAAACTTCTTTGAGTAATTTGGACTGTCTTTTGTGCCTACAGTTGAGTAATTACTAAGTTACATTCAGATGCATGTACACAAATAAAGCCAGCCGCATCTCAGGAATCTTAGATCATGTGAGAGCCCGCAGCTTGTTGAGAGAGAAGCCTGCAGGAAAGATTATGAGACATTTGAAGCTACATTATTATTCTTAGCTGATTGAAGTATTCATCACAAGTCTTGTATCTGCTGACTGTAGCCCTTTATTCTGTCTCTCTGAACAGATGGAAATTTGTATACTTTTGTTTCTCAGGACTGCTCCACTAGTTACTGCAAATATATTTGAGCTTTGGGATTTTTTATGAACTTTAGCAGAATATTCAGTTACTGGTATATTATTTGCAATTCACTATTTAAGATTTGATTGGTCTCTAAATCAATGTAATTCTTGCACTCCTAAATTTTCAGACTAGAGGGACTGTAATGTTTAAGCCTACCTCCTGTTCACAACAGGGACATTCTTTACCCAGAGCAGCATTAGAGCTGAGCTCAGAATGAGGAGAATGCATATGAGGTTTTAGCAAATTGCAACTTTTTTCTCTTGTGTCTTTAATTTGCCTCTCTCAAAACAATTTGTTCTTTTTTAAAGAACGATGGTAAATGATTGGGAGGCTGTAATACCTTCTCTCTGTGCTCTTGCTAAGATTGGCATCCAAAGACAAACAGATCTATCCATCCCCCACTGCACATGTATAAGAGACTCAAACATCGCAATTACCTTAAACACTGCCAAGGCCACAGAAAGAATTTGTAAGATGAACCACCACAGTGGGAACTTGAGATAAGAACAGAAGGGAGGAATTTGCAACAGCAAGACATTTGTTCCAGGTCTGGCAAGGTAGACCTGGGTAGCATCCTTCTTAATGCATTCAGACAAAAATTCCCACTGTGGCAGACTGTGGAAAAGAAAGCAAGAACTTACACACATGCCATCCCAAGTTGAGAGAAAAGCATCTGTGCCCTGTGTATTCTCGGAACTTGGACTGTATGAAGCTGATACCCAAGAAGAACAACTTGGGGATCCCCACCATTGACAAGACCGAAAGAAGGACCATTAGAACACCCTCTGGGTCCATGGGGTAATGATAGAATTCTACTTAATCTGTCCTTCCTCACTCTCTTCCTCCCACTCTCTTTTCTATTTCTTTCTATTTGTCTCTACCTGACACTGTTAAATGAAATCTCTGTTGTTGACTTTGGCTCATGGTCTTGTTTGCACCTTAATTCAGGCAGAGGCATCTTCTAATAATTGGGTCATGACAGCATGTCATTGTAGGAGATCCATTTATGTGGATGGTATGTGAATGAAGCAACAACCATCTATGGTCCACTGTGCAGCTTAACCCAGACACTTGAGGACATCTGAATCAAACGTGTACATTAGGCAGGCACAAATGAATCTGACTTTGGCAGGTTACTTTGAGACATTGACCCTTCTCTGTATCTATGAGGATAAATTTACCATCATGTGATCCAGCATGCACCATATGTTTTTCCTTCTATTAATTTTTTTTGTTGTCACTTTTAGAAGCATTATCTGTGGGGAAAACTATTTGACTTTTGCAGCAACTACCATAGGAAGAGTGTATTTTTAACACTTTATACTACTGATAGCTATAGGTAGATTTTCATTTCCCTTAACTGTTGTATTCCTTTTGAATGAATACTCTGGCAGCTTTATCTGCATTAAATATTCTCATGCATTTCAGCACTATTGTTTCTCCAACAAATTAATTCTCAGATTTAATATTAGGACTGTACACGTTTGATATGTCAATTAAAATATATAATATTCTAAAAAATAATAATTAAAAAAAAAAGATATTTTAGGCTTTGGAGAATATATTATATAACTAATTTCTAAGTCTATGGGCAGATTTTCATTATCATAACAGTATCTAAGAGAACCGAGCAATGTCACGGCTACATTTTGCTAAGTGCTACAGGAATATAAGGAGACAATATAGGAAAACTGGCAGTCTAAGAGACATCTAAATGATAAAAAAAGGTTTATTTTCTTATCTGGTTTTAAAGTTTTTCATAAAGCATAAGGTGATGTTAGCTACTTATAGACAAAGACTAACGAAAGCTAGTAATAAATGTTGCTAAATTTTGGGACAAACTTGTTGCCTCTTTATTATTTTAATGTCTTTGGTCTACCTTCAATAGTAAAATTTCTGTTATAGTTAATGAATGACAGCTCATTTCTTCTGAGTTAAGGGCTAGTAAAATATGAACATTTGTAAAATGTATATAAGGTTGCTGTAGCCCCATTTATACAGCAGTCATTTCAGATTCTGAGGAAATAAAGGCATTTTATTCAAAAAGTGTGAGCCATTCATTGCCTTTTATCACAACTTTTACACCCTAGAAAGTGAAAACTGATGTCCTTGAAAGTTTTCTTGGAAGCCTAAAATGCCTTTCTATATTCAGATACTGACAGGGATTGTTTCAGTGTATCTATTTTTCTGAAACCAAGATTGGAGACCTTGCAAGAAATGATAAGGAAAGCTGCCATTCAGATGTGTTCATTTAAAGATTTAAAGATCTTTGAGGTTATGTCAAAAATATTTCATTAACTACTAGCATTCTAGGCCAGAGGGCTTCTTTCTTGTCATTTTGAGCATCAGCTGGGTCTCGTGTAGGCATGCAGATAATAAACTGAAGGATGTTTTTCTTGTGGAGCTTCAAAAATTGAGCATTATTACTATATTTTCCCTTATTCCAACGTGTGATGAGTGCTTTTAATGATAACTACAACTCTGTGTGCTTCATTAATCATGAAGTGTTATGTGAATTTTTCCTTATGTGGAAGTAATTAGCCCTGTACAAAGTAATTAAACTCATAAAAAATTCCTAACTTTCCTTTTTTGGTTTTAATGGTTATATCTCTCTCATATTTTGAAATTTTGATGTATTTTTATAAATTATAAGAGTGAATATCAATACTCTTTTCTAAATGGTATAAATAATAAATAAATAAAGATTTTCTAGAAAACAAAACAAAAAAACTCCAGAAATAGGTAATGTTGACCTCAACAAAAAAAAAAAAAACAAGCAAACAAAGAAAAAAAACAAACCACAAAAATACCCCTAAGAATATAAATAATAGATGAATTAAAAAATGAAAATAGAAAGTGTTTTTTAAGCACACTGACCACAACACTTGACCACAGTCTCAGCATGGCAAAATGTTTCAGTCCATTATTAAACACTGTTGTGGGGTGATGCTGGCCAGATGTCAGGTACCAATGAGAGCCACTCACTCACTCCCCTCTGCAGCTGGGCAGAGGAGAATAAATTTAACAAAGGGTACATGAGTTGAGAAAAGGACTGGGAGAGATAACTCATTAAATACTATCAAGGGCAAAACAGGCTCTACTTAGAGATATGTGAATTTATTACTCACAAAATCAGACCAGGTTAAGGACAAATAAGCCCTTAAAAACACCTTCCCCCCACCACTCACTCCATCCCAGTGGCACAAGGAGACAGGGCATGGGGGTTTTGGTCAGCTCATCACCCAAGGCTTCTCCCACTGAAGGAGAGGAATCCTTTCCATGCTGCATTGTGGGGTGCCTTCCATGGCAGACAGTTGTCCATGAACTTGTCCAATGTGGCTCCATCTCATGGGCAAAAGTCCCCCCATACGCTGCAGCATGAGTCCATCCCACAGTCCATCTCTCAGACTGCTGTGGCATGGGTCACTCTTCCATGAGGACATGTCCTTCAAGGACAGGCTGCTCCAGCCTGGCAGCAGGGCCTGTCTCTCCCAGCCTCCTCCAGGCATCCACCCACTCCAGCATGGGCACCTCCCCCACGGGCTGTGCATGGATCTCTGCATCCCCCATGGATCCCCATGGACTGTGGGTGGATCTCTGCATCCCCCATGGATCCCATGGGCTGCAGGGGCACAGTTGACTCACCATGGTCTCACCACAGACTGCAGAGGAATCTCGGCTTTGGCGCCTGGAGCATCTCCTGCCCCTCCTTCTGCACTCACCTTGGTGCCTGCAGAGCTGTTACTATCATGTGTTCTCACCCTGCACTTGTCTGATTGGAATTACAACTGCCCCACAACCTTTTTTTTGATTTCTTCTTAAATCTGTTATCACAGAGGAGTAGCCACCATTTCTGATTGGCCCAGTTTTGGCCAGCAGCATGTCCATCTTTGGAGTCATCAAGGAATGACTTTGTTGGATATGGCAGAAGCTTCCAGCTGCTTCTCACAGAAGCCGCCTCTGTGCCCCCGTGCTACCAAAAACCAGGTCATGCAAACCCAACACAAACCCATTAATATTTTTTTAATGCTAGATGATTGAGGACAGGTAATTTTCTTTGTTTTAAATAGAAAGTTTTTATTTAATTAGTTACCAAGAGCCTATATTCCTTATTGCTGATAAAAGTTTTTAATAGTAGAATTATTCCCAAAATGTTTATGCGCAGTAAAGGATTTGAAACAATACAGGATGGGAAAATTGTCATATCCTCATATTTATAAATCTTGAAATTACCTGGGCTACTTTTTTTCATTTCTCTTTTTCTGCAAAAGACTCAGTTCAGATATGTTAGTATTTTTTATGGCCCATTTAGTGTCTGATCTGGCTGATAAGACTGCCACAGACATGAACATTTTAATGTGGACAACTTCCCAGCAGGAACTGGAATTCCGAATAACTTTGTGTCTGCTAATGAAGAGGTCAATGGATAGTGCTAATGTAGTGCAAAAAAGGCTCTATAGACCATTAGCAGTTCCTGGAAGCAGTCTTATGAAGAGATAGAACTTTTGAAATCAGATGAAGATTCTTAATCTGTTAAAGGAAAAGGAGAAATAGGTATCATCTTTCATGTAGATAAGTAATTTTCATTCTTCACTTTAGTCTCCTAATCAAAAAGATGTATTAGTATGCAAATTATTTTCACCGTATTAGTGATCTCATTTATATAATTCTAAGCTTATGAATGTTATTTGCTAAACAAAAACATTCACAGAAATTGGAATTACACTGCAGAGACTGGTACTCAGAATAAAATGCAAATTCTCTGAAAAAAGTTAGGCATAAATAGACACTTAGGTGTGTTATATTTATGCAGATCATTCTATAATTATAACACTACTTTTATAAGTTAGGACTTGCTTTCTTAAAACACTGCAGATGTCCATCTACTTCTTATTCCTATTTAATCTGTCTCCTTCCAGCCCTGCTACTATGGGTGCTTGTAATTCTAAGAGGAACAAGAAGGATACAGAAGTGGCTAAGAAAGCAGGAACTGAGCATAAAGTGAATGCACTTTAAGACAAAACTACAGTAAGCTTATTTGAAATGTGTCTTGCAAATTAGCATAAAGCAGACTGACATTCTAATGTTGCTATATTTCAGGAAGTTCCTAATGTCACTTTGCCATCACTTCTTCAGCAGATGGTCCTCCTTTTCTTCAGCAAATTAAAAAAAAAAAAAAAAGAAATAGAAATATAAATTTTTGTCTTATTTAGTGTAAGTATTCAAACTTGGCATTTGAATATCAACAATATTCATACTGTTGGTATTTCAATGTTATTACTACTATTTTGTTTATGCACATTCAGTGACAAATAATATGCTTCATCACTCACAAAAACAAGCAGTTTTCATCAGTTAAAGACTAAATTAAATATAATACATATTCTCTACGACATTAAAACTATACAAGATAAAGTTTGAAAATAGATGGAAGGCAATTTTTTTTTTTAAAGACAAAATATTAATGCAAATATTTCTTGCTCAAATTAAATATTTTAATAAAAATGGACACATAATCTCTTTCCTCATGTGGCATTCCTGTGGCACAGAGCAGAGAAAGATTTCCAGTAAGCATAGGGAGTATCTTGGAACAGACAATATGACTCCAAAGTAGTCTTTGAGTGAATTCTTTGACTCACAGAAGAAAATAATGATAGGTTGAATAAGAGCGGTTTCAATTTTATTCATATTATTTCATAAATTTTGATCGAAGTACAGAGGTAAAAAGACATTCTGTAATCATTTGCCCTGAAGCCACAGCAGTATCTTCCTCTGTTTGTTAACTTGACAGCAACAGAGAGAAAAGGACAAACTGGGATAAAGCTCAGGGTTAAATGAACATGAGCTGATAGATGGGCCTTTTCATTTACTGGCTGTGAATGAAGGAATCTGTTGCTATCATCTGTGCAGCAACAAAGCATGAACTCTCAAGGAATTCAATGTTCAGTATTTTTACAATTTTTAAATTACTGTACCATTTCCAAACAGCTTTCCTCTGGGCCATATATTTTGCCCTTAGTAACTAAGCTTGTTTGTTCTATATATTGGAAATGAGACCGTCATTACATTTTTATGACACTTTTATCTAGTCATGTTGTTAATACTAACAGCTTTTTTAAAGGCATAAGGAGTATCTTTACATCTTTCTCTAATAAAGCCTAGGAGAAAATGCATTTTTAAATTGATAATGTTTCTGTCTTTAATTTAAATACATTTGATTCTAATTTACCCTTGGGAGTGCAGATAGTGGATATGTGGTGGCTAAGTAGCATTAACACAATGTATGTTGCCATAATAATTTCTGGGGAAGGAAGAGCTTTAAAAGGAAATGGTCTCCTCATATTTAGCTACATGCTTGAGAGACTTTTCAGCAGCCACTCTCAAAGGCTTACAAACTGCATCTTGAACACTGCATCACAGACATAATCTGCAAGCCATCACTGGAAATGTTATTCCATGCATTAAAGTTATCCTCCAAAGCAGGCAGGCTGAAACATTGCTGCAAAGAATTAGCATTATAACCACTCAAAGTAGTTAAACTTCCAGCAGGCTTGTAAAAGCACTGCAAAACAAAGGCCTGCACATGGGATCAGGAGCTTTATTTTTCCAAAAACAAAAAAGGCAATAAAAGTCATGAAAGTGGAGTTACAGCAAAAATGTTTACGTAGAAAGTTATCAGTCTGTTCACAGAAAGGTCAAGTTAGTATCATTTTGCTGGAATGGTCAGTCAGTTTTAGAAAATTCTTACTAATACAACTTCCACGATGTTTAGCGAACAACATAATTTCTTTTGTTCAAAATAGCTTATTTATTAAATTAGGTATCTAGAATAACTGGAAGAATTTTGTTGCTATTGTTAAAAATAAAATTCTCATTCATCTGAGAAATGAATACTAACTTGTTATATACTCTCTTTGTCCTTCTACATGCTATGTGACTTAACCGCTCTCAAGGAACCCACTTGTCTTCCTGGTTTTGTATTCATTGCTCATTCTTCTCTTCCCTGATGGCTACAATAAGTATTTTTCTGTTGCTTCAGTTGTCAAGGATGCTTGCTATCAATGGGATATTCCATTTTAACACAAATTTTTAACTTATTTGCGCATCATGCTAGGGATTTTCTGTAGCTCCAGTCCTATCTCTAGCACATAGAGAAAATAATACCATTCTTTATATTAAATTTATTTTGTTGCAGTGAGTGGGAACCCTTTCAGTAACAAATCCTACATTGCTGTTACATGTCGCTAATGAAATCTGTACTCTTACATGAGACATTCTTAAGTTTCGTAATATGTGAAAGCACATGAGGAGACAACTGTGCATTAAAATCAGCTAGAATTTATGCAGTTTCACCAGTTCACATTTATTTTCTATGATGTCAGTCATACTTCACCCTCACAATCTGTCTCCCAAAGTCCAGATGATGTGCTTTTTTCCTCATGTACTGCACATGTAATCTGTTAACATAGTGATCAATTTGAAGCAGCCAAGTAACAATCCTTTAATTGACTTTGCCATTTGTTGGTGTTTCTCCTTTTGAGTCCTAGGCTCTGTAAATAGCAGTGGAGCTCTGTGTGTGCACCTGTAGCTTGCCATCTCCATTTTTTAAGTGCCTCAGTACATGTCCATTGTACTGTGCATGCTAGGTGAGTTACTGGTGCTGAAACACTGAAGCTGCTGCTTAAAGTAAAATGCATTCTAATTTAATTAAGTATCAACAGTGCCATGTTATTGCTTTGCTTTTTGATCTTTTAGCTGCAAATTACATTTCCATCCCAGCAACTCATTTACTTTTAGAAATACACTTAGTTCACCAACTGTATTTCACAAATAATATGAACACTCTTTACAAAGAATTCCACGATTTATCAGTGTTTTACACTTCATTAAACAGAAAAATGAAACAAATTATATTGAAGACAGGATATGGTTTTAATGCTGAAAATTTTATATAGTCATTTAAAATGTACTCATACACATCTGCCAAAGATGTTAAGTAGCTAATTATAATTTTCCCCATATACAATAACGAGGTGATAAAATGTCTCTTCAGAAGAAACTGTAGGACGCAGTCCACAGCAAACAAAAAAGTTGAAAGGACTGAATTTCTCAGATTGTATTTTTTTATTTCTTTCTTAATGGAAAAGGAAATGCATAAGGTTGTGCTATTGTTCTTAGTTTCTCTTGGTCTTTTCTTAGTTCAAGGTCATAAAGCTTGCAGTTAAAATTGTCAATCCTTTCATGTTACCTTTTTAAGTATTTGACTGCTTGCTAGACTTTGTGTCACAGAGGTTTTAACTGGCTTCTATTTCAGCCTCTCTTTTACCTTATGTAGATAATATACACATATAATGTAGAATTTCTGGAGAAATTTTTTATCTTACTTCTTTCTTTTGAGTAGTAGCTTCTGAGTAAGCTAGTAGCTGGTTCTGTCTAAACTACTTTTATAGTAGCAAACATAAACATATTAAACTTTAATTCATTTACTTAATAGAGCAGAGTATTAAATCTGACACTTGCAAAAATAGAATAAATTGGGGAAAAAGAAAATAAAAGAAAAAAAAGTGCAAAACGAGGAAGAAAGTAATTCAGGAAGCTAAATAGCAACTTGGGCAAAAATCTTATATCTCTGATCAGCATGAACAGACATGAAAATAGTAGAATTCTTTTGGAATATGAATCATATAATCATATTTATACATATATATAGGTATTACCATGTGTTTCCAGTAGTAACTGCAACTTGGACTTGGCCAAGAAATTTAACAACAGATTTTCAAATAGCCATTTCAGAAGCTATTGTTATTTTCCTGATATTATCATTAAAAGCCCCTCTACACATAATGACTTTGGTGTGCATGCGAGCCTGACATGCTGTATTGTACTAAATATGCCACTCAGGTTCATGGAATGTTAGAAATTTGCATGCACTGCCATGAACACCTTGGTCCATCTCTTCAACACATGATGCTTGTCAGCATCAGGAGTACCTGTCAGGTCCTCCCAGGGGTGTCTTCTCCACAGGCTCTCCCCATAAGGCAAGTGCTCCTGATCCTGTTCGTTCTGGTTGTCCTTCAACAGATTTCTTCAGTTTATTGGTAATTTTTCTGTAGTTGAGCAGCCCAAAAGAGGTATTCAACAGAGGACGTCAAGAACGAGTTTCCCCAGTCAGGTGAAGGCAAAGTCACATGGTAACTCTGCTAAGTTTTTGAGCAAGACCATTTTTGGAAGGTGTCGGAAATGTTAAGACTTTTTGCTTATTTTCTACCATTGAACTACAATGACTTCAGCAAAGTTCAAATTCTCATTTGGAATTCTAGAATACAAAGTAATAAGAATACAGTTCACGCTATCTCCCTCTAAATAATAAAATACATTCTGTGAGAAAAAATAAATTTAGATAAATTTCAAATGGTTTAATAGATGTTATTTTTATTTCAACTAATGTAGATTTATTGTTAAATAGAATGTAGTGCAATTCCTAAAGTTTGAGATTGCTCACTTGCTGGATGACTTTACAGATCTCTTACATCCATTTTTAATCTGACCATAAAGGAAATTCAGGTACTAAAGATGTCTGGCATATAGAATTCTCTTAGAAATTCAAAACTAGGATTCACTGATCAATTGAAGATAAAGAAAGAGAAATCTATTAGGTGTTTTACATTTGTCATTATTCACTGCCATCTTACACATCCTGGTGTACCACTACAACATTTGGAATGGTATTTTCAATTTCAGCAGATGTTTCACTATGTTTCGCACACTCACATTGACTGGAAAAGCAACATCAGAATAATATAGTTAGTGGTCCAGCACCACCATGACATATGTTGGCACAAATGGGCTGAAAAATATAAGATAATTATTCTGGGATTGGCTATGTTGTATTACATTAATGCTCGGCTAAACTTGGCATAGAGACAATGTCAGTGACTAAGCAGCAAAAGAAATACGTCAGACATATATAGAATGCTGTTGATACTTTGGCTTTTACACTCAAGAACATAGAGAATATACAAATGCATTAGAAAAATGTAACTGAGAGCCATTTCTCAGGTTGCCTAAGTTAAATCAGTGCTGGAGATTAGAAGAGAGAAGTATATTAAAGATCACCTTTGAGCTCAGTATTTGTTGCCTCTGTTCCAGTTATGCAGCTTGTCATGGAAAAATATGTCAGGATAGAATTTCAGTCTTTACCTATGGCCCACAAATTCTCTGAAACTATAATACTCAGTATTTTCTTTATCCAGCATAACTGAAGTAGTTGGACTGGAATATGCTTATTGTGCCATTCAGAGTCAGGTGACCTACGGAGTAAAGAGATTAATTTATGCTAGAGAAGCTTAAAGCTTATCAGCATGATGAATAAAAGCTAAAAATAGCAGAGGGTATTTTAGGGACCTGGGTTAAGCTTTTCAAGATAGCATCACTGAATATAAAATATCACTAAACAAACTGTGTCACTTGCTTTTCTGTAAGTACAGAATGACCCCACTAGATATCCTTATCAGGTTTTCTGTCTTTTCTATGTTTTTTTTGTTGGTTTTTTTTTTTTTTTTGTTTTTTTGGTTTTTTTTGTTTTTTTTTCTTTTCATTGGGCAAAAAGGTATGTGGTCACTGTAGTGGCTTTATTTGTAATATCATTTATTTATTTATTTATTGTTTATGGATGGACTTGACTGTGCATTTGAATTATGGTTTGTGTCAGCGATAGGTATGAGTGTAAAATATAAAATGTGCAAGTTCTGCAGTTCCTGTACTGAATCTTATCTTAAAGAAATTCAACCTCCAAGATCACAGACCCTGCACACATAAAAAAGAAAATTATTATGTAGTTTCCTGAAATATGTTTCACAGTAACAGATCAGTACAAGTGGAAAAAAAAAAAAAAAAAAAAAAGAGTAAAGGAGTCCAAGGAATGAAAGTAAATAATTTTACTCTATTTTTTATCTCAAATAATACTGAACTTATGCAGACCTTTGGCCTAACATATTATTACTCATGATAGAAGCTTAGCGTTACTAAAGATGCCTATTGAAATAAAATTGCAAAGTCCTGCCAATTTTTTACTGGCTTAGAGTCCAGGAATACTCATTTTTGTTTGGACTTCATGATCTTAAAAGTCTTTTTCAAGCTAAATAATTGTATTATTCTATGATTCAGGGGGGAAACTTCTAATACGGAAAAATGCCTTTTTGAGCCAGGAGAGTAGGAAAGTTCTGGGTAGGATGAGGATTTGGGAGAGGATGAGCACTTCTTTAGGACATACACAGAAGACATTCTAGGAAAAGTTTTGAAGAGCGAGCAACACCATGAAAGAGATGCTCTTGTCTTACAAAGTCCCTGCTTGAAGGCTTACTAAGACAGAAACATGTCAGAAGCAAAGGGGAGAAAAACTCCTATGATGGCAGGGAAGCTAGTACTTTACACTTAGAGTTCAAAGCTTTCTTTGGAAATCACACAAAAATAAAGCTAATAGAGTAAGAAATTATTCTGTTTCATGTAAAATAAAGGGATTTCTTTCAATGGATACAATCCATAGACATATAACATAACCATTTTATATAGTAAAAGGAAATGCAAAATGTGTAAGGTCCTATTCAGAATACTGGGTAGGGAATTTTGGCATATATAATGTTAATTAGAATCGCTTTTTCAAAATTGAATTTCTCTTAATGTGATTCTTTTTCAGCCCATTATAATCGATGATCAAAACACCCCTCCCCCCCACCCCAATCTGCATACTATTATAATTGTTTAACTTATTAATTAAATAGGTCTGGATTGAACTTCATATTTTGAAATATGAAAGAAGATATATAGTCCTTTCTGATTAATATGATTTTAATGTGGGCTAGATGAAGTACAGAATATCATATGAGAGCCTCATTAATCTTAATAGATTGCTGATTATGCAGATGGCAATCATTAGACAGACCTATCTGACCTATTTCACTGTCTGTCATTGGCTGCTAGAAAATGAGCCACATTCCACAAATGTCCATGCTTAAAACTTCTGCAAATTTAGTGCTGTGATACCAGATCCTCAGTTAAATCACATAAAGAATAAGGACTGCATTGTACACAACTTTAAGCCAAGATTTTCAAAACAGTTGACTCTAGTAAGCTTTTAATTTGACTCTAGCCGACTCTCTCAGTGTTCCCAGGTTTGTAAAAGATAAGTTACCTATTTAAGTCAATGGCATTTTAGGGGAAGAAATTATTTTCTGAAAATCTGACTTGGCAGTAACAACTGTAGTCATCCATCAACTTGAAAAAAAAAACCAAAACGAACTCAAAGCCTGTCATAAGACAGACAAACACAAATTTGTTGAATTATTTCTATTATTTTCATTCTTTGGTGGCTAAATGATGTTCTCCCCACGTGCTGCGCTCCCTTAACAGCTCAGGAAACAGAGACCAGGTGAACTCCCCGGCCCCGCAAAGAGCTGTGGGGGCTTGCCAGCTGCTTCCTTCAACTTGCTAGAGTAAAATGCAACACATAGTCACATGCAAAGCTACAGAGAGATGTCAAGAACATGGTTTGCTTCCCGTTCTTTCACTCCCTTCCCAGATGCCCAGGGGAGATCACTCTGCACTCAGAATTACAGAAATCAATTAAGCAGTGAGGCATGAATACACTTTCCAAAGCTGAACGGATAATTTTGTCCTGGCTCTCTCCGCAAAGACAGGGCTTGGAGGAACTTTTGCTATTTGCAAGGGTGAGAGTACAGTAATTAATAGAACAACTCTGTCATTTATAGCTGAAGTTTTGTTATCCCTTCACTAGTTGCCTCTACAAGGAGTGGCCAATTTTTTTCATTTTTATGTAGTCACTGCCCTGTGCTCTGCAACTTTAGATGAAAACTTCAGGTCTAGTATTTACATCAGAATAGTTTAGCTAGGCAATTATTTGTGTGTTTTGATATTTTGGAAAAAGAAGTTCCTTTAAACTTCCAATTAATGTGAGCCGACTGTCTTCTGCCTTTTAGATGAAGTTGTTTTTTTATGTCCAGTTTCAGATATTATACAGCTTCACTGCTCTGTTCTTGAGTGTGGGATAATATGTGACTCTGGGCAATGTTTTGAGAGGAAGTAGCACCACAATAAGTTCACATTTTTATGAAATATTTCCTAATAGCAATTGCCATGCACAGAAGGCAATAAAACCGATTGCTGAATGTGAACAGTATTCCAAAGAGCTTTTCTGATTAAACCTGTGATATGCATAAAATAAAGGATATCTGAAGAACAGAAACAGGAAAACCTGATGATATAGGTTATTGGCACCTTAGGTCTAACAACCATAGACATATTACATTGTATGTTGTATTGTCAGAGCACAACAGACATGAGAAAGGAAATCAAAGAATCCTGCCCTCATTGTATGCTAGCATGAAAGAAATAGTTTGAACGTATTTCTGAGAGTAATACACAACTGCTTCTAAACTCACTGCTGACTCCAGAGCATGGGGCCATGAATCAGGGCTACAAAGAGTGGTGTATATTTGTCAATATACTAATAGCTTTTTGGTGTAGCTCTTTGCCATACGATACCAAAGGTTACCTATTTCCTCTTTTTAGAGTATATTAACCAAAGTCCATCATGTTACTGGGCACAGATGCATCAATTTACTTTTTAAAGGAAATCAAAAGTTTTTACATACAATGATATTCCCAAAACATTTTTAAATTAATTTCCAGTCTTAGATTTAACATTTAAAGTGTTCTGCCAAATTAGTCATTAAAAGAAGGTTGTAAAAACATTTACCCTTTGATAATGTACTCAGAAGTTTTAGGAAAAATACTGTATATTTTTTCCTGCTGATGCTTATTTCACTGATTTTAACTTGTTTTCTTCCTAAATAAGAATTTCATGACATTATCGTAGACAAAATTTAAAAAGGAAATTGCAGGCTTGCTGATGAAGAGAAAGAAATATCTATATACCAAACCAGTAGCAGGGAGGTGATGACTCACATGCTCTTAAATGATCTTACATTTTTAACCAAGAATTGCTGACGATTTCATTAAATATGAAATATTATATTAATGGATTCAGAATCTTAAAGATTTTCTATAGCAATTATCCTTAATCTATAGCCTAATTGGACAATCATAAATTACACTCAGGATAGGTCTATTTTCTAATATAGATGACTTTTTATTCAACTCATAAAGCGTTAATACTTGTTAAAACTG
Source organism: Turdus rufiventris (assembly GCA_013186435.1). Lineage (NCBI taxonomy): Eukaryota > Metazoa > Chordata > Aves > Passeriformes > Turdidae > Turdus > Turdus rufiventris. The sequence goes on from PYHW01010164.1 coordinate 3,270,654, forward strand.
TATATTAGTTTGTATTAATTTGTACTAATTTTTTGTGCTGTGACTAAAATTATTCTGTAATTTTTACTACCTACAGAAACACATGTACCATTGAGCCATTTGCAGTTTAAAATTAGACATAAAATTCACATATTAAGCAGATGAAGAAATGGCAGGTGAAAGGATAAAATGGTTCAGAGCTGAGATCATAGGCTCATCTAGTTCCACCACCCTGCCACAGACAGGGACAACTTCCCCTAGATCATGTTTCTCAGAGCCTCCTCCAGCCTGGCCTCAGACTCGGTTCCACGGATGCAGCATCCACTTCTCTGGGTAACCTCTTCTAATGCCTCACCATCCTCACAGTAAAGAATTGTTTCTTCACATCTAACATACAGCTCTCCTCTTATAGTTTAAAACCATTCCCTCTTGTCCTATCACTAAAAATTTAAAAATATCTCTCTCTTTTTTATAAGCGCCCTTTAAATACTGGAAAGATGCAATAAGGTTTCCTAAGAGCTGAGTCCTCTTCATGCTGAATTATTTAAACTCTCTCAGCCTGTCTTCATGAGAGAGGTGCTCCAGCCCTCGGATCACCTGTGCGGACTCCTCTGGAACCATTCTAACATGTCTACATCTTTCTTGTGCTTCAAGCACTTCTGTGGCTCATGTCGACTTTTCATTCACCAGAACCAGCAAGGCGTGTCTCAATGAGCTCATCTCCCATTCAAGTATGGGATTGGCTGAGCCCAGGTACAGCACCTTGCCCTTAGAAAAACTTCATATAATGCTCTTGTGATCATTATCAAATCTTGTCCATGTCTCTGAAAGGTATCCCTTCCTTCCATTACATCAACTGCACTGGTCAGCTTTGTGTTATCTGCAGTCTTGCTGAGTGATACAGTCATAATGTAAGGGGGAAAGTCATGAACAAGATGTATGATACTGAAGTATACATGCAGAAGAAGAAATCGAGGGATGAAAGCGAACGTTTCATAGTATCTCACAGGAAATCTTCTTTTAAGGTGTGTCCTTCTTTTAAGGTGTGTAAGACTACTGAATATTTATATAGGACATTTATGTTCACATAGAAAATATTATTGCTAAATATACCAAAAAGTAGTACAATTAAAAAATCTGTAAGATGGTAAGAAAAAAAATCAATATAATTTAAAAATTAAAAATTCTTTATGACATTTATAAGCAAAGGGAAACAACTAGGCAAAAGTTCTATCAAGAAGATTCTTAGGCTCATTACTTCAGATCATAAGATGAATTTGAATAATATTGTCACATTCTGAAAAAAGACAGTCACAACATCAGTAAGAATGAACAAGAATATATCTTACAAATTAGGTGAATTCACTTTCCCACTCTTGCTGGTACACTAGCAATGTCTTAACTGAATCCTCTTGTGGAAAAACTGGGAATAAATATTATGGGAGACCCAACTAACCAGATAAGAGCCTAAGACCATCAAGAAAAATAAAAGATTCATAAGAAAAGATTAACCTAGCTTATTAAAGGGATGACTGGGAAAAGACACACTAAAGCATTCAAAAATGCAATGTACTATAAAATAATTTATATTTGTAAAAAGGAAGATGAAGAATAACAGGTTTAATTTTTATCAGATTTCACCTCAGCAAGAAATTTGAAAAAGAAATAGCTTTATAAAAACAATCTATGGATTTTGTAATTGCGAAACATTGAAATATTACACTCATAACAGTGAAACATTTAAATGTTTGAAAGAAGTTGTGATGTGTGTGTCACTGACTACTTTGCAAAATCCTAGAGAATATGTCTCACGAATGAGATTTATTAGTTTAAGACATAGATTAGGATGGGAACAAATGATCTTTCAACCTCCTTTCTTCTAATTTTAAGATTTCTCTGTGTTTTTTCACCTAAAAACATTACTCCATTAAATTACATGCAAATAGTAATCGCAAAAATTGTTTGTTTAAAACTAGAGTAGGTTTCAGGAATGGATTTAAGTAGGAAAAACTGTAATAAAAAGTGTTAAGAGATTTGTGATTCTAAGACAGTAGAAAACTCCAAAAGAAATTAAAACACTTATATACACACATATATCAGGGGATTCTGGGTTGATCCAAGGAGCAACATAACTGATTCTCTCCAGAGTTCATTTTGTATATAATAAAGTACATGATGAAAAAGTATAAAAGTATTATCACTAGGCATTAGTCACAATTCAGTGTCCAGAAGTTTCATGTTAAATTTGAAAATCATCTCAAGTCCATTTTAGAGGGTTGGAAACTATTTCCCTATGCATCATTAACTGTTAATTGAATACTGGGTTGCTCACTTAATAGGAATACTATTTATAACTCATTTAATAGTTAGAAGAGTTAGAGGTGAAATTTTTATCCTATGGTCATCAGTAGTAATTGAACATTGGTTTTATCATTGTTGGAAGGTCACTTAGAAGCTTCTACAGCAACATTAATAGCACTGGATCTATATGTTAAATGTTATTTTTTTTTTAATGATGGACATTTTTACAGTGAGTAAATTACCTAATGCTTTCAAAAACTCTGGGCATATCTTATGTTGGACATACTGATTTGAGTTTACTTACCTATGTTTTCATTTTCTTCCAAAAATTTCTTTCTTACTGATCAACATTGGTAAAATTCTGTTGTAGTATCTATTAAAACTATCTTTCTTCAGTTTCATAGATGTTTAAAATCATTAATGATTGCATCATTGAATTCTTACTTGGAAAAAATTGTTTTATATTCAAAGCAATGATACTTATTTTTCCCCTCAGCTTCCTAAGGAAACACACTATTTAGGAAGAATGATCATAAAACCATTTGGAATAGAAAAGACCTTTAGGATGATCATATTCAGCAAGCAATAAAAAAGCCCCAAACTGGTCTATTTAATCTCTACATCTCTACTGAATTTTCTGTCTTGCTATTCTATAAAGTTAATTCATCTTATAAATACTCAAACTTTCTCCAGTAACTTGTAGGAAATATAATTTTAAAACAGTCCACAGGCACCGAACAAACTATTTCATTTGTTAACAGTATAAAAATGTGTACCTTAGTGTATATATATATGTGTGTGTGTGTGTGTGTGTGTGTGTGTGCTGCTGAAATCAATATATACGAATACCCGACATGAACTGAGAAGTACACAATGTGAAGCCAGACTTTTCATAGAACTGTTCAGTAAAAGGGCAAGAAGCAATGGGCAAAGTCTGAAATTCAGAATCACAGATTCATTAAAGTTAGAAAAGACCTCCGAGATCATCAAATCCAGCCTTTGACCAAACACCACTTTGTCAACCAGACAATGGCACCAAATGCCCCATCTAGTCATTTCTTGAACATTTTCAGGGGTAGCAACTCTACCACTTCCCAAGGCAGTTTAACCACTCTTTCAATGAAGAAAGTGTTCCTGATGTCTAAACTGAACTTTTCCTGGCACAGCTTTTGGCCATTTCCTCTTATCTTGTCACTGGTTGCCTGGGAGAAGAGATTGACTCCCACCTTGCTGCAGCTTCCTTTAATTTGTACAGAACAATAAAGTGCCCCTTGGGCCTCCTTTTCTCCAAGCTATAAATAGAATTTCCCATGGGAAATTAATTTCATAGACTCATCAGAGTTGGAAAAGACCTTTAAGATCAAGGTCATTCAGTCCAACTCTCAACCTGGCACTGCCCCCGTAACCACACAAGCACTAAACCACATCACCCAATGCCAGATCCAGATATCTCTTGAGCATATTTCCTATAAGGGAAATATTTGGGGAATGTGTTGTTTCTTTTTTGAACACTGAAGGTGCTGAAACAGTGGTACAGTTTGTGTTGTCCGGAGTGGTCGTAGAATTTGCATTCCTGAAGAAATTTTGAACTTAACTGTACTCAGCCCTGAGCAACTTGCTCCAGCTGACCTTGCTTCAACAGGTAGTTGGACATCTCCCTAGGTTCCTAAAACATCATTTTTTTCTGTGATTCTGTGTAATCTGTGCAAATAATTCTGAAGTTTTATTAACTTTCAAAAATATTTGGATTGAGAGAATACAGGCGCAACTTAAAAAATAATATTTTATTCTCTTTTGTGCTCTGGGCATGCTAGGTTTATTCTATTATTCTTTGAAATTGCTTTTATTAACATAAACCCACAAACTTTGTTTTCTAAATTTAAAGGGTTTGAAAACTTACGATGGTAAAATATTAACTTGATGAATAATTCAGAGTGGAGAGAAGTGGTAGGAGTCATAAAGTCACATTTTGAACTGTAGCTTTGTGGTTGAATAATATAACCTTTCACATTCGAAACCATGACTAATGTTTAATCTGTAGTCCTCTAGGAAATTAATTTGGCCCATAGTCTATAACAGGGACCTGTTTCATAATCTTAAAAGATATTAACTGTAGAACATCCTATGCTATTGAGACAGGTTTTTTGTTCAAAATCCTCGATGCTGCAATTTTGTTTATGGGGTAGAAATAGCAATTATAGTATTATTGGCAAAACATTTGGAGGGCAATAGAAATTAGAGACATTGGACACAACTGATAGCCAGCTAAATTTATGTAATTAAATTAGTCCTTGACAAGTCACTAAGTAGGTTACAAGGCAGTAGAGGATGAAGGATGACCTATGCAACTGATTCAGGGCCTCTGACCTACTAACACAGGAACTTCTGCTCCACTGGCAGACAATAAAAGAGAAATCAGTGCCTTTCTCTATTCACATGAGAAATAATTGTATGCAGCTGTAATTCTTGGGACCTATGGAAAAGTTCTAGCCTCCTGTGGAAACAGGATGAGCATGCAGGAAGTTAGCTGAGACCTGCCACCTCAGTTCCTATAGCTAGTGTTGGCTATGCTGGTTATTAGCTATTCAGTATTCAGTAATTAATTTGCCAGGATGGTGATGGAATTAAGAGGTGGAAGCACTGACACACAAAGTTACTAAGGTTATCTAGTGAATAAAGCATGATGAGCAATGACTTAAAAATAAATTATGAAGTAGCTAGAAATTTCATTAATTGCCCTTTAAAAAAAAAAAAATGAACTAAACCAGTTACAAGATAAGAGATCAGGTCAATTTCTAGAACAGACAAAATTTGGAGATAACTGTCTGTATTAACTGTACAGTTAATTTAAACTAATTCACCTTAAATGATAAGATTTCAAACATATTAAAGATATTCTGGAAGAATCTGGATGGCTATAACATATTCAACTCTAATTTTTAGGGTAAAATATAAGGGGGCGGGGGGGGGTGGGCAGCGGGGGCATTTGTCTGGTTTTTCTTGTTTAAGATTAAGGGGGAAAAAATAGTTCTGTAAGAGTCACAGATGTCCTCTTTGTAGTGAGGGCCCAGAAGGTCTAAAATGAAAGCTGTTTTACAGAGTCAAAGAATCATTTAGGTTGGAAAAGATCACTGGGAACATCAAGTCCACTCTTTGCTCACCACCTTGCCAACCAGACCATGGCACTAACTGCCACATCCAGTAATTTCTTCTATGGTTGTGCTCCACTCCACAACTTCCATAGGCAGTCCATTCCAACATTTAACAGGCCTTTCTATGAAGAAATTCCTCCTGATGTCCAGCCTGAACATTCCCTAGCACAGCTTGAGGCTATGTCCTCTCACGTCTCATTGGTTACCTGGCAGAAGAGGCTGATCGCCCCCACCTGGCCACACCCTCCTTTCAGGGCGTTTCAGAGATTGATAATGTTACTCCTGAGCCTCCTTTTCTCCAGGCTAAACACCCCCAGCTTCCTCAGCTGTTCCTAATAGGTCTTGAGTTCCAGACCCTTCATCAGCTCCAGCCCTTCAGTGTCCTTCTTGGTGAAGGGCCCGGCACTGGACACACGATTTGAGCTGTGGCCTCACCAGTGCTGAGTTCAGAGGGCCATTTCCTGCCCTGGTCCTGTTGCCCACACTATTGCTGATCCAGGCCAGGATGCCATTGGCCTTCTTGGCCACCTGGGCACACACTGGCTCATATTCAGCTCCAGTTGCCCAGCACCCCAGGTCCTTTTCCTCTGGCTCCCTTTCCAGCCACTGCCCCAGCCTGTAGCACTGCCTGTGTTTGTTGTAAACCAAGTGCTTGACCCAGCACTTGGTTATGTTAAATCTCCTACAATGGGCCTTGGCCCATCAATCCAGCCTGTCCAGATGCTTCTGTAGAGCCTTCCTGCTTTCCAGCAGATCAACACTCCTGCCCAACTTAGTGTCACCAGCAAACTGACTGAGAGTGTACTCAATCCCATTCTCAATAAAGATATTGAACATGTCTGTTTTCAATACTGGGCCCTAGAGAACACCACACCACTTTGGCTGGCCTTGCCTGGATTTAATTACACACACCACCACCCTCTGGGCCTGGCCAACCAGCCATTTTTTAACTCACTTAGTCAAGATTAAAGAACAAAACATACAGCTCTTCAAAATAAACTCTTTGCAACATACCCACGAATCTTAATTTAACACAACTAAAAACTACTTTGCTTCTACTGAAATGAATAGCATTTTGCAAAATATAGGAATAAATAGCATTTTTTATTGTTTTAACAAGTACATTCTTATTTTGTAATATCATTTAAATTGTCAACCTCAATGCAATGAGTTATAACATAGTACACGGGCTAATAAACATATTTGAAGTGAGAGATTTCCTGCTTTGATATGCCAGCTATTAGCTAAACATTTAGATTCAGAATAGAAGCTCAAATGTATTGCTTTCAGCTTAGAATTTTAAAAATCATATCTTTCTCAGAATTAATATTTATTTTTGGATGTCACCTCTTTCCTATTCATCCAAAGAACATTGTACCTACTCTTTGCTTTACTAATGGGTATTTAGAATCCAAAAGGAAAATACAAAAATGTAATTATGATAATTCTTTGAATCATCAAATCTAGAAAGACCATAATGAGCCATTTGACAGAATCCTGGAGTAGATGCCTAAATTGAGTGAATCACTCAAACTCCAATTATAATATTGCAGGAGGAAGCAGGACTGTAAGATGAGGAAGGAAATTAATAAGAAAAAAAAGTTCAAAAATTTAAAGAAAACAAATCAAGCAACTATTATGCCTTGCTTCTAGAATTCTAAGTGTTAATAACCACTACAGTTTTCTACTAATTTTCTGATCCTGAATTTTCCATTCATTGAAGTGATTAGATTCTCAGTAAGTTAGTTAGTCTAGTTCTTCATTGTGCATTTGATCAATTAGAGAGTACCATGTTCTTTTATTTATTTTGATAGAATCCAATGCAATATGGTAGAGTAGTATTTGACCCCTATATGTAATGCTACAATAAATTGAAATAACAAAAAAAGGACAGCTATTTACATGCTCTTGGTCAGATATTTTCTAAATGTGTGTGTTGTCAATCCCAGTTCTGTCACTGATGAGATATGGTATATGGCTCCTCTGATTTTGCTGCAAATTAATTCAGCTTCTTGTGCTGAAAAGAGGACTCTAGGGCTTTTCTCTGATCTGTCTTGAGTACAGAAAACTCAAAGAAACTTTCTGCTTTGGAAGTTTGGGATTGCATTACTTTGTTTCTCTGTTAACAGCTATTGGTTTTTAGTGTCATTCACAAACAGTATTTTAGTTACTTCTGAGTACACCTAACTTGAGACTGCACAGAAAAAGTGATCTGAAATACAAAACAGATTAACCATGCACAAATAAAAAAGCACACACTCCTGGCATTTCCTGTTCATATACACCTGCAGATTCATACAGGCCTTCTAAAAGTTTTGAATACTGTAGAAAGTTTTGAGAAGAAGAAAAAAAATCCAAATATAGCACTTGCTTTCAGAGAAAAAAATATAAATTTCAGAATTAAAGGACAGTGTTTATAAGGTAGTCATACATCTTCACAGTAGTTATTGATCCCCTGTAAGAATCTGTTGCAAATGAAATTCTGATTCCTAGGAAGTCATATGACACAATGCATACTGCTGAATTCTGTGTCTACTAGACTAAATGGTTATGTTGATGTAAATGCAGAATAGGCTCACACAAAACCTCCCATTTGAATTTCATCACTTGTTTGACTTGATCTTGTGAAAACGATGCAATCTATTTGCATGTACAGCTGTAATTTATTGTACTTGATGTTTTTACTCTTTTTTAAAAGCCAAAAGCCTCAGTGTTCCTGTATGCAGCATTTCAACAGAAGACTTGATTTCACTTATATGTTCCTATCTGAGGTATTATTTTATAAGGTAGTTGTAGACAGACATAAAATTTACTACGGAGTTTAATTACATAGAAATTTTAAATTAAGGAAAACATTTTTCCTACAGATAAATGTCTATTTGTCTAAAAAGCACCCTTGCGAGAAGAAAAAACACTCGCTATCTCATGTAAGCATATTCAAAATTGAATGTGTTTTCTGTGTTAACTGTTCACAGAAAGAGTAAAACATAATCTGAATGGAACACAAGACAATATTTTTTTTGTGTGATGATGGTAATACAACCACAATTCTGTTTTTAAAAAGGTGGCATTGCACTACTGTAGAAGCAGGGCTCTATTTTTTTAATAGGCACTCTAAAAAACTTACATTATTCTCTTTCAAATTGAAACATTTAGGGAACTTGTTGCAACTAGATCACATCATTTTTTCAGTAAAAACTAAGCCCTATATACAATTACTGAGGGCAATAAAATGTACTATTGTAAGATCAACGAGGTTTGAGATGACTATATTCTCATAAGCTAAAGAAGACAATCAGTGTGATAATTAGAGCATGTTAATTACTCTCCACTAGCAACAAAAAAATGCAAATTATATACTGCAGGAAATTAACAGCAGTTACTGCTCAATACTGCATGACTTTTCCATTAAGTATCAAAGAAAATAAGAATAATGAAACTGTAATATTAGAGAAGTTTAGGTTTTCAGTCTGGCTGTGGAGGGAATCATTGGGAAGTTTTCTGAAGATGTGATACTGTCCATACAGGATAGGCACACTTCAGCATTACACTGGGGAAATCTTTGTGCATTGTCTTATTTTCATTAGGTGGAACAAGACTGGATATTCCAGCTCAGCTGGAAGCAGTACAATAAACTGTTCTGGATAATAGCTGTGCTGTAAAACAGTTCAAAAATTTCCCCCCTCCCCTATTTTTTTTTTTTTTTTTTAACAAAGATTGACTTTATAATAGAGCTTTTTTTTGAGAACAGACAAGTGAATAAACTAAAAAGAACTGATAAAATTCTGACCCTTGAAATTGTTTAAAAGCAAAGATTGGAGTCTCTTTTAGACTGAGAACTTACATCAGCACAAAGAAAAAAGGTCATGGTAGGAGTGTATGATTGATTTTTAAAGCATATTCTGAGGACTACAGACAATCAAATTGAAACAGTGACACAGCTTTTACTGTCAGCTGCCCATAAGCAATAGATAAAGAAATACTGACTTTTTAATCAATTAGGTGATTTGCTTTTTTTTAAACATGAGGGACAGTCCCCCATGACTATTAGCATGTTTTATGAAGCATTAAATCAATTCACAATTTCCAAAAAAATTCAACAAGTTTTTGATTATGATCACTGAAATATTAATTTAGGTTCATGAGACCAATCCAAAACATATCCATCATTTACACAATGTAAGACAAATGGGCATTTTACAAGTGCTTAAAATATGGATACAAAAACATAGATTTTGATAAATATTTAAAAATTATTTCTTCTGTTTGGCAAAAAAAAACCCTCTACACAGTTTGAATTTTCATTCCATTGGATTATATTTTTTCTAAATAATAGGATTTCCTAGTGCCTTAATATTCTCAGATAGCTATCGGCATTCAGTAAATTGTAAGATTTAAGACATTTGTAGTGCTGTCAGCATGAGTAGTTTTTAGAGTTTTATGTATGCAATAAGTGTCTTAAAGTCCCATAATCACAGAAGTAATGAAATTGAAATTTTTAGAAAGCATTTTGTTTCTAGATTACAACAGAGCTTGTGCCTGCTTTGTTGTTTTCTTTTTTCATGCTATCATCAATAATTGTTTGAGTTGGATAAGAGAGATAAAAAAGGGTGGTAGTATATGTGTTTTGCTTTCATATGTATTTATTTGGTTGAGTTGATTTTCCCCCTTCCCCCCATTTTTCCAGAAAAATGGCCCACTTCAGGTGGATTCCTGATAAGAGCAGAACAAATCATCATGGTAGATGGGCTGACATGACCATGGAGAAGTGAAAATAACGGTCAAGGAATCTTACAAAAAATCAAGATATCAAAATTGATTAGCACACATTATAGAATAAATTATTTAACTATTAGTTGATCTAAAGTGTTAAATAGGAATAATTAAACAAAGACTTTTCATAAACACCAGTTAATATGAATTACAATTTGAAACTATAATAAAGTGGAATGATTAAGCATTTTATAATTGTATCTACACTGACATGAAAAAAAGATGTTTGTAATAGACTGATGTAATATACCAAAAGTAGTAAAGACAAGCAAAAAAATCAAGGTCTATAACTCTCAGTGGAAAACAACATAACTGAAATACTTCTGCAGTATAGTTGAAGACCACAAGTAGTGAGTGGAAGCTGGCCAGCAGGTAAGCTCCACACAGATGCTGCCTTACTCCCTCACCCCACCAGGATGGGAAAGACAATAGGAAGAGCAAAGGAGAGATATATGTCATGGAATATCCCTTTGGTCATCTCAGATCACCTCTCCTGTCTGTGTCCCCTCCTAGTTTCTTAATAACTCCAGCCTACTTAGTGGGGAGGCCGTGTGAGAAACGGAGAACCCTTGACACTGAGCAAATGCTGCTCAGAAACAGCCAAAACACTGGTGTTTTATCAGCACTGTTTATGTCACAAATCCAAACCCAGATATATATGGCCGGTTAGGAAATAAATAACTCCATCCCAGCCAGAGCTAGCCAACTCCATCCCAGCCAACTAAAGCAGAATTTAATAAATATTTTTTAAATATCTCAATCTTAAAATATTCATTTAAATGTCAATGACAACAGACTTTCAAAAGTTCTATTAAAGGAAAATTTC
>PYHW01010164.1:3286376-3319462 GCA_013186435.1 Turdus rufiventris
GATTTTCACTATCCATTTCTTGAAAGAAAAAGCTCTCGCCTTTTCCTTTTTCTTGCAATACTGTCCCTTTAAACCAGGACACTAACTTAGGATGTATTCATGTAGGTATTAACTAAACCTTTCTCAGGATCTTACCTCTGGCAGGCAGACCACTCCCATTTTAGTCTTAAAAAAGAACAAGGAATGAATTGTGAAATAGGAATTTAAAGACTGTTCATGGGATGATAGACTGTATGAAACAGAGCTTCAAATGTTACTGCTGAAAAGCACTTCCTTCTGTGTGACTAGGTTTGACATTTTATGCGCCAAACCTTGTTATATGCTAAAAATGGAATGCAGTATATATGTGTAAAACAAATAATTTATTAACCTAATTATTTTCTTAACAAGTCAATGAAAATACAGACTTTTTTGCAGTTCAGTTACAGCAATACTATGAGACTGGGATCCTTTTGGGTTTAAGGTTGTTGGACTCGATGATCTCAAAGGTCTTTTCCAACATAGCTAATTATGTGATTCTGTGTGTTTCTGTTGACAATATCAGAAAAAAAAGGTGAGAGTGGCAAATGGGGCTGCCAGCATCCTGCCTTCTTCAGTGGGAGGGGTACGATGGTCGGTGGAACCTTCGCCTCTAGCCTTGGGTATTTTTAGGTTTATCTTTATAAATGTTCTCGTCCATTTGACACCCTTCTCCTGGTCTGCCAGCTGAAGTTCTTCCAGCCCCATGCACACAAAGGGCTATGCATTGTCAGGCAGTGACAGGCAGGGGGTGTCACCCCTTCCCCAGTGGGGCCACCACAGGGCTGAAGCTGGAGCAGGGGAGGCAGCAGCCACTGGCCCCAGCACAGGGCTACAGAAGAAACATATGGGAATTTGATAATGTTAAATGCATACATGTGTCTCCATACTGCTAATCCTTGTTTGTCTGTCAACTGCGTAATGATTCACAGCTATATTCGCATAGAAAACAAAGTCAACTGTAAATAAAGTGGTTTTTGTCTTTTCCTTCACACTTAGTTCCAAACTTTTACTTGAAAACTGAAAGCCAAAATTTATGTCCTTTCCCAATAGTTGATTAGGGAGCAGAATATGCTTTACTATTCCTTTCATTTCATGCAGTCTAATAGCTCTTTACTTTCCACTGGTTACGCCACTTTAATTAAAGTGGTTTGTGCAAAATAAATCAGCAATACAAAGAGCTTTATTTTCCCCTGACTAAATAAACCAAATTTGGTCACAAAACTGGAATAATAGAATTAAGTCACTTGCTTGGAATGTTTTTGATGACAATGACATGAAAAGATGTCTCTCATTTTCAGTTGATGCAATATAAATATGTCAATATATCTTGCTACTGCTTAATATAGGAGTTTATTGTAGATTTTATTTTTTATTTGTTTGCATATAAAAGTTTAGAAAATATATTTGATTAATGTTAAGACCTACTGAAAACCTGTGATAATTTATATGAATGACTGAAAGAATAAGATTTGGAGACAGAGTTTTCAAATAAATACGCTAAAATGCCTGAAAAATGTGCTGAGCAGTTGATATACTTGGGAATGTCATAAGAAAAAAATATAGAGAAAGGAATGGAACAGTAGCATGACATAAAAGCTGAGCTCTTTAAACACTTGGGAATAGTTTAAAGATGAACTGAAAAATATATTTCTGTCATTGTCAAAATTTGACAGGTAGGAAATTCCCATTTAGATAGAACTTCCCCTTTTACTTGGGAGGACTAAAAGATGGTTGTGGGAAGGCTAGCAATACAGACTTCTCATTTCTGGTTTTTAAATATGAGACAATTCCACATAGACAAGCCTGTATGTCCAAATGCAATGTATCCATGGCTACCAGAGGAGCTGGCTGATGTTGCTGAGGGCCCAGCCTTATAATTTTCAAAATCAAATGGAAATTGTGAAAGGTTTCTGGTGACTGGAAAAAGGCAAACATCACATCCATCTTCTAGGAGAAGCATCCAAGTAAAGGTCTCACCTCATCTGTTATGGGACAAATCCTATCTGAAGCTATTTCTCAAGACACAGTAGACAATTTAAGTGACTGGAAGAAGTTAGCATGCGTGGACCAAGGGTAGCTTGTACCTGGGCAGCCTGACTGCTTTCTGCAGCAAAGTGATTATTGCTGATGCTTCACACTTTGACATTAGGAAAGTCTTTGATACACCCTCTCATGATCTTCTTACTACTGAAATTTTGAGATATGTGTGGACAGGTAGACATTAAGGTGCACAGAAAACTGACTGAACTGCTGGACTCAAAGGCCAGTGGCTAATGCTGGAAAGAGCAGATGCTGGATTGGTGTTTGCTGATGTTGTGGCATCTTTCAGGAACCAGTCTTGGAAAAAATGCATCTCAGTGTCTTTATAACAACCTAGATGGTGGGACAGAGCATTCTCTCAGCAAATTTGAGAACAATCCCAGAGTGTGAAGAGTACATAGAGGGCAGGACTGAGAGGGAGAGGTAGGAGAAATGGGCTAAACGGAAAGCAGCTGGAAAGCAGCTTTGCAGAAGCTGGTAGACTCTAAGCAGATGATGAGCCAGCAGTGCATCCTTGCAGCAGAGGCCAATTGCCTTCTGGGCTGCACAAGCAGGACTGCAGCCAGCAGACTGAGGAACAGGACTGCAGGGTTTTGTTTTTTCACAGGATCTGGGCTACCCCTTACAAAACGACATGGTCATCCTGGGGGCTGTTCAGGACAGCCACTATGTCTGCCATGGGCTGGAGCACATGATAGACTAGAGAAAGCTGAGAGAACTGGGTTGACAGCCTGGAGAAAAGGAAGTTCAGGCAGACCATATTGCTGTCTGCAACTACCTGATCTGAGGATACAGAGGACGTGGAATAACCTCACAGAAGTGCCTGGTGATTGGCAAAGGACACTAGTCAGAACATGGGAAATTCTGACTGAATTTTGGGATTCTTTTTAACAGTATAGATGGCCAAACCTTGAAGCAAGGAGAGAGGAGTGCAGTGAGTCGAACCCTGGAGGTATTCAAGCCTTGTGGACAAATTCCTGCACAGCCTGACTGAATTTGTCCTGCTTTAAGCAGGATGTTGGACTAAACTACAAGAAGTCCCTCCTGGCCATAGTATTTTTTGATTCTGTGATTTCATGGCATTACTTTATTGCTTATTGAAAACAGTAGTTGTTTGATTATTTTGACTGAAATGTTCTCAGCGGTAGGGAAATCAAGTCCATTTCCCCAACTAGCCTACCCAGACTTCATTTATTTTAAGAGCTCTTGAGTGTGACAGCAGATATCTTTAGATACTAAGTCCTGCTTTAAACAAAACTTCAGTTCCACAAAGTATGGGTTAGAATACACATACTTAATAATGGTTTCTGAATTTTAATTTAAGGTTAACAAAACGTAGTGAGTAAGCCTGAAACAAAATCCAGAACTGAACCATTTTAGAAAAAAAAAAATGTCTTACTAGGCTGAAAAATCGCTCTTTTGTCCTTTGGTGTTTTTCTTGCCTTGCCTTGCATTATTTCTTCATTTTCTAATGCAAATCTAGGAGGAAGGATGGAGGGAAAAAAAAAATCAGAGTTTTTTACAGTCAGGTAACTAAGAAATTATTTAGCTAACTGAGAAATATGGGTATCAACTCTCATAGATGTAGGACCTTGATCTCCTGTGATTTGGAGAAACAATCTGTAAAAAGTTTATTCTCTGTGGGTTTTGGCACTTTTTTTGTTGGGTAGACAAGAACCTACATTTAAAATTAAAAAATATTTTAATTTTTTAAATAAAAATATATTAAAATATGAAGGAAGAAAAAAAGTATATGAAATCTCTATTAATTACTTTTGGATTTTGGAAAACATGTGAATAGAGGGACTTAAAAATGTGAGACAGATGGACTGAATGTGCTGTAATTTTACCAAAATCTTTGCTCTTAATAATTCATGTGTCTTGATTTAATTGCCAGTATTTAAAGCTGAAATAGAAGCTGGAAAACATTAAAGACTTATGAAAGCATAGGATGCATATATTTAGTGAGACTCATGCCAAATGATATAGGATATTTTATCACTAGCATGAGTAGAAGTTAAAAAAAAAAAAAATCTTACTCCTCTGTGAATTAATATCCTGTTTTCACTCATCAATAATTAATCTAGTTCTCGTGGCTACTACACAGTGTGAGTTCCGTGTCCTAGATCTGAATAAAGTAGAATTCCTGCCCCAATTTTTACAAAGAATTATATAATTTCTTGACCAATAGATCTTTAGGCGCATATAGAAACTGAAAATGGAAGAACTTCAATTTTTTTTTATTTTAATTTTTTGCTTTGTTTTGCAAATTATTACTCTTTGGGGGTATGTTGCATTCTGACACTGGCTTTAACTTTAGAACTGTGAGGAGGTATTGCAATAATACCTGTAAAAGCACACTTTTTATAAGTCAAATGAAATACACTATTATTTCAGACAGTTCGGATTCTGGTTGCACTCATGGAATTACATGGCTGAGAGTGTCAGCTATTCAGACCTTAGGGGAGGAGAATCAAAACTGAGGCCCTGAATAACTTTGTAACTCTTAGCAGAAGTGATCAGAATTATAGACAATGTCATCTGAGCACTGATAGCCCATCAGTGAGTAACTCAAGCAGTGAAGTAGCAATCTGTTGGTTGACAGGGCAGCACAGGCACAGAAGTTACTGTTGAGTGCAATTGCAGCTAGGTGGGTTAACAGGCCATATGCTCCTGGAAATTAGGGAGTAAACTTGTAAGGAAGTGTAATATGTATTCTCTTTCTTGAGAGAGTGAGTTAGGAGCTTTCAGATATAATGTATATCATTGGAAGGACTTCTTTTTTTTATCTTTGAACCTAAACTCTGTCAGAAAATTTAAACTAAATTCATTCCACTTAGCTTCTGGCACCTTCCTGAGGAGTCTAACCCAGGCACAAAAATGGCATAAGCTATTTCTGTACTTAACAGAATGACACCTCAAGACAGAAATCTAAATAAGTTCTGGATCATCCTGCGGAGAGCCTACTTCTCTCCGACAGACATAGACACAAATATCTGTTTGAAGACTAAAGTGAGATTGAATAAATCCAGATTTTTTGCTGTTTGAAGAAAATGGAAGCTTAAAACCATTCATACACATGTCAAGTTAATTAGGAAGGTACTAGTAGAGTTACATAAGAATATAAGCAACGTGTTTTCTGTTTGGTTGTCTTTCTGGTTCTACACAGTAAAATATAAATTTCATCTTTCCAGTAAAGAAAACACTAAAAAGTACAAATCTACTCATAACCTCTGAAAAGAAAATAAATTTACAATGTGGTCTAACAAGTAATAAAGCAATGTTTCCCTGAGCAGGCAAGCAGAGTAGAAATCTCACAAGGATATGAACTGTGTAGCAAAGCACTTCTACCAGATGAGAAGATGTGAATATAAAAGTACAAAGGATCCCACATTGACTGGCTGGCTGCATTGATTGCTTTATCTGTTCACAGCACTGCTAAGGCTGCTCTAAGGATCAGAGGTACCTAACTCCTATATTACCTACTTGAAAGTTCACCTCTGGAGAGTGATTGCACTCCTTCTGAAGTAGTGTCCTTGTCCAACCTTCCCTTACTGTACCACAATTTCTCCTAGAATATTTTGCTCTGGACAAAGAGACCTTGAGAGCAAGATGCACATTCCCATGGGCACCCAGAAAGTATTTACTGAGAAGTAGGACTTGCAAAATACAGGGCTAATCATTAATGTTCTGCCTAATCTAACCTCAAGTTAACTTGGGTCTCTTCAGTCATCTGGGAAAGAGTTGGCTTTCATTACTTCTTGGAGCAGCATAACCCTTGAAATTGTTAAATTGAGATCTTCCATCTCACTGCTCTTTCTTTTGCTTAGTTTTTTTTAATGCATTCTACTGCTTCTAGATCCCCGTGTTGATATTACCATCTGAACACTTCAATTTCTCTGTTTTCACTTTATTTATCTTGTCTGGTTTTGCCTTCTGTAGTCTGTCCCAGCTCAGCAATAGTGTTTGTGATAAAACTTGGTGAATGTCATACAGCCATTCTGCAAAGAGCTGAGCTTTAAATTCTAGGTGGCTCAAGCCCCGGTCATTGATCACCTAAGGGTTTCATTCTGAAAACTAAATCTAGGCTTTTAACTACCATTAAGAGTAACTTAGGATGTAGTTGTCATTAAAGAACAATATCAGTCTCCCCTATGTTTTTTTCCAATAAGGTGTTTTTTGTCCTGTATGGAAAAGGTCTTCTTGGTTCACTACCCTTCCTAACTGTGATGGGAAGTAATAAAAAGCCTGCTTCTCTGAAAGTGTTGATTTGCCTCAATCTCTTTGAAAACAGCTATTTCTCCTCTTTGTTTATTTAGGAAGTCTTTTAGTACAAGATATTTTAGGCTGTAGAATGCCTCAGCTGGAGATTCAGATATTCTCGTGCTGATTTTGGCTGGAATAGAGTTAATTTTCTTCACAATGGCTGTGTTTTGGATTTGTGCTGAACACAGTGATGGTAATAGAAATGTTTTTTGTTATTGCTGAGTGGGGCTTATAAGAGCCAAGGCCATTTCTGCTTTTTGTACTACCACACTGGTGAGGAAGTTGGTGGCTGAATGGGAAAGTTGGAAGGAGATACAGCTGGGGCAGCTGACTCCAAGTGACCAAAGGATATTCCAGACTACACGAGATCATGCTCAGCATTAAATGGGGGAAAGAAGGAGGAAGTGGGGAACATTTGGAGTGATAGCATCTGCCTTCCCAAAGAACCATTTATACGTGACATGTTCCAGCTCTCCTGGGGGATGGCTGAACACCTGCCTGCCCATGGGATGCAGTGAATTAATTCCTTGTTTTGCTTTGCTTGTTTATGTGGTTTTGCTCTCCCTATGTAAACAGTTTTTATCTCAGCTCACAAATTTTCCAGCTTTTACTCTTCCAATTGTCTCTCCAATGCTTCTGCTGGAGGAGTGAGTCCTGCTTGGGACTTTCTTGTTGGCTGTTGTTAAACCAATACTTATACTCAGGCGTGCTGTAACACAAGTCATACAAGCGAATATCTTTCCTCATTTGGCAGACTCTCTTCATATTACAAACTGTCAAGCAGAAAGCATTCCTTTATTTTTCTTTTTTCTTTTTTTTTTTTTTCTTTTTTTTAGTTAAAATGACCAGAATCACTCCTTATGCTTCTTCAGATGGAAATCATGTAAATGGAGGTTTTTAACAGATCACATTTGAACTCAGCTTTCCTAATCACAGACAGTGTGAGACTCCACCTAAAGTACAGTGGTCTGAGTCCTCAGCATGGGACAGACATGGGTGTGTTAAAGTGGGTCCAGACGAGGGCCACAAAGATTATTCGAGGGCTGGGGCACCTTTTCTAGAAAGACAGCCTGAGAGAGATGGGGTTGTTCAAACTGGAGATGAGCAGGCACTGGGGGAACCTTATTCCAGCCTTTGAGTACTCAAAAGGAGTTTAAAAAAAAAGAGGGAAAGTGATTTGATACAGGGGCAGACAGTGACAAAACAAAGTGTAACTATTTTAAACTGAAAGACTAGAGATTTAAATTAGGTTTTAAGCAGAAATTCTTTATTCAGAGGGGAGTGAGCCACTAGAACAATTTGGCCAGAGAAATTGTGGATGTCTGTGACAGTGTTCAAAGTCAAGCTGGACAGGTCCCCGAGCAACCTGATCTAGTGGAAGGTGTCCCTGCCCACGGCAGGGAATGGAGGTATTGGAATAAATGATCATTAAGGTGCTTTTCTACCCAAACCATTCTTTAATTCTATGATTACGTAGCTTCTTGATTAAATGAGTCAGGTACAGTCTTATTTCTGTTATATATCAAAGTGTGGAACTACACTTATTGATGAAGTAACTCTTCACTGTATCATCACTATAAATTAACTCAAGCCAATTGCACTACATATCATGTGGGATATGTAAATTTTATTAATAACAAAATTTTTTCTTTTTAAAGTCCATTTTTTTCTTAGGCTGGTCAAAATTTCAAATCACAAGATTTTGTTTCCATAGGGATTAATTACAAAAACAACCACTCTGGCAGTCCTCTGCCTTCTGCAATGCAAACTTTCGAAGACGTTTGGTACTTAATGTAGAAATGAGTAGGCTGAACCCAACTGTTTGGGTGCTCTGAGGTGGACAGAAAAGAATCAGTTGGGCTATGAACAACAAACAGAACTTCTCTGGTGATGAGATTAAGCATTTTCCCAAATAAGGATATTGTAACTGAGCTGCTCTGGTGTGTGGGATTCATAGGTATGAAAGTGCATGGAATTCGACCCTAAAAGGAATTATCTTCAGGCAACATAGAATTTTGCCCTTGAAAAAAGCATGAGAAAAGCATCTTCTGGTAATGGATTTACTCACCAGTCACTGAGGTGGCTTTTCCAGCCTCCATAATGAACGCAAGCAGCACTGAACACTCTCAGTATCAAATTGTAATCAGACTGTTATAATTTTCTACACGTTACAAAACAGACTATTGCCTTAGTAATTGTGAGGCTTATCAGAAAAATCATTACTGGCAGGAAATTTTAGTAAGATCTGTTGCAGGTTTTGTCTAACATCTGAGGAGACTTTATCTCCCATTGTTTTTGCATGCTAAAATACAATTAAGAGAATGAAATTACAGAGATGACATGAGGTGAACAGGCCCAGGGGAAACACTCAGCTGCAGAGAGCTATAAACTTCAAATACATCCCTACAATGTTTATAAAATATCATGTATGAAAAAAAGAAATTCCTGGTAAAGTTTCAGAAATTTGGAAAGGAGACATAAAGTTGAAATGATCTAAGGACAAGAACAAAAAAATTTTCTGTGGGATGAAAATTATAACCAAGAAAACAGGAAATGAGAAGTATTGCATGGAGAATAAGATTGCACACAACTAAGCATAAAGGTTGTATAAAAGGGCAGTCCACAGGGATTGAAAGTGTCATTGCCCTAGGAAGCAATGCTCTGAGAAGGTAGGAAATCATTTAAGGTGTTTTGTTAGTTTTTTGTTGGTTTTATTATTTTTGTCTTCTTTTTTTGTTTGTTTGTTTGTTTGTTTGTTTGTTTGTTTTCTTTTTAAATTTACATAGCTGCTGGTAGGAAAAGAGACACTGTATGCTTAAAAACCCTTGCCTTCTAGGTGGGTTTTCTACAGTTCTTGTCAAGATGGAATAAGAATAAACCAATGACAGCAAACAAGGTTTTTATTTTATCCACACAAATCTCTAAGTAGACAAGGATTATGGCAAGGAAATAAATAGAAGCCAGAAACAAAACAAATAAAGGAAGGGAGAGAAAAATCAACAAATTTTGCCTGAACTAATATAACAGGCCTCAGTTTTATTACATTGCGAACAAGTTAAGTGCTCACTATATTGTATGCATAAGAATGTTATAAATAAATGCAATAATACAATCCTCCTATAACCTTATTCTTTTATCTGTTGCAGGGGAAATTAATGTAAAAACACATCGGCAAAAATGAATCTCAGTAGAACAGACAGCCAAAAAGTAAGGAAAACTTTTTTTACTTTTAGTACTAGGAAATGCTTAGTTGTCCATTTACATCCTCCCAAATGCTGTCTTTAGCAACCCATCATGTATGCTGTATTTTGTGCTCAGATGCCAAACAGCATGAACAACAACAAAAAAATCCATCATGACAAGGGTGAAGAAAAATGTTAGCCTACACAACAGATTTTCTGGGAGGGTGGTTTTATAATACAAGATAGATAGAACCGGAAGCAATGTTCAAATCTGCATGCATGTTTTGAGATTTTCTGCACTTACATATATATACCGACCCTGCTTGCAAGTGATAAGGAAATCCTTCTCTTCTACAGAATAAAAAAACCCTAACATAATCATGCCCTGTTCTTCCTTCAATCATATTTTCCTTGGATTTGTATATTTATTTTTTAACCTTATATAAACCAAAGCATTTCACTGATCTATTTTGCAGCAAATGCTAAGAATCTTAGTTATTAGTAAGCTACAAGCTGAAATACCAGCCTGCCCTTTTAGTTAAAACTGGGATGTGGATGGACATCAGGGTGGTGATGTTAATTCCCAGGTTGTTCAGGAACTCCCCAGTCAGCCATCTGCATACATGAGATAACTGATGGCAGACAAAGAACTTTTAACCAGTAGACTGACTGCCCCACCTTCATCCTCAAGCATTCTGTCCAGGCTACTGTGAGAGACAGTATCAAAAGTTCTGCTGAAGTCCAAATTCTACTGGCTTTCCTAGATCACCTAAGTGAGTCAGACTGTAATAGAAGGAAGGGTTCAACAAGCAGGATTTTCCCCTCATGAAGTTGCACTCTCTGATACCAAGGACTATGTTGTTCTTCAGGTGTTTTTCAGTACTTTACAGAATAACCTTTTCCATTATTTTACCAGACATTGAAGTGAGACTGGTGGGCCTGAAGTTTCCAGAATCTTTCTTTTTTCTCTTTTTGAAAACTGGGACATTTGTCAGCTTCCAGTCATCTGGGATCTGGATCCGCAAGCCTGCTCAAAAATCAAATTGTCCTTAAATCTGCTGATTTATATCCCATGTGAATTATCCCAACGATCTCAAGGCAGCTCCTGTTTCAGAACTGATCAAACTGTACATAGAATAAATGTTTATAAAGAGCCAATAGAGAACTGCTCATAGAAATACAAAAAGGGTCATGCAGAGCAACATTTTGTACATTGTTGAGATATTTGTGAGATGTTTTATGTGGTGTTAGGGTAATTGATAGCAGTGGGTTATTCATATGCTGGAGTGGTCACACAGGATCATGAAGCAGCTGAAATTTTACCCAACCCTGCTGAAAATACCACTGCAGTGATTATTGCAGTGGAGACTCCCATTGCCATTAGACAACAATTGATCATGCTGTTCAAGAGGCCTGATTTCCCATATGAGTGTTATCATTTGCCAAGATCCCGATAAATTAGTTTTCCCTTTTAACAAACACTTTGTCCATGAGACTGTGAGTGCCTCCCTAAAAATTCACATACACATAATTACTGTAGTAGGATTAATGTGTCTGGAAAAGTGCAGACAATTTTATTTATATTCCAGGTCAAGGGTACATTTGAAGCTTAGCTGCAAGGGAATTACAAATTTCAGGGACAAAACCTAGACCTGAAAAAAAAAATGGCCTAGTCAAATGCAGTCCTTTTTGAAATAGGATAACAAAATTTGAAAAAACAAGTAAAGTGATTTATCAGAAGTCATTAAAAATATCCAGCTATGCATACTTTCCAATTAATTAACCACCGCTTTATGAAAGAAGGCAAAGCATAAAAGAACTGAAAATATGTGGATCTTAAAATATGCAGGTTTAGCTCACATACTCCAGTTCTGTGGATCACAGGAAATTTATGAATGTGGTAAGGGGAGTCTCCTTAAAAAGAATATTTGGTGCGAAGAGGTACCTTACCCAAACATGGTGGACATTCTAGCATGCTTGATAAAAGATCTGTCCCTGAACTTTAGTAACAGAATTGTTGAAATGGTTTATTTATTACATATATTACCACTATTAGTTAAAGGATCTGATTTTCAAAAATAACACCTGTACATTGTCATTTCCATTGATGAGCACACGGGCAGAGGACTGCAGTGTGCAGTGGGGTGGGGGATACTCCTTCACGTACTTTGATAAAATCAAGTCATGTACCTGAAACAAAAGCAGGAAAATGCTTTTAGATCCAGTAACACAAATGCAGCCAGTAAGAGCTGGCCTTCCTATTTTTCCATAAACCTTTTAATTTTAAGATAGTAAGTTTTATATTTTGTTTCAAACTAAATGTCTCATGATTCTAAATAATTCAGATCAGCATAATTGCCTTCATCAACCAGATTCATAATCTTTCCAAATAATACTTATCAGGTACTTACTTAAGCACTAAACATAGCTAACTAGTTGCTATCCTTTCACAAGGAGGGTGGTTTAAATTCTTTTACACTTCTTTTCACGCTTTATTGACTAAAACCTATGTCAAAAATCTCATTAGTTTCTGAGAATCAATCTCTGCTTGATACATTTATAATTTGTATTATAGTACACTCTATAACTGTGTGAAACACCTCATACTGTTTTCTTCTTCATTCTTCTCTTTCACACATTTTATCTAGTTTATCATATTTAATCTCATCTACATTTGAATCACTTTGTGAAATAAAGAGTTTTTTAATTAAAAAAACCTGACCATTGGTGTGATTATCCCAGTGCTGGAGATTATTGCATGGGGAGGAAAAAAGTTGACTGCTATCTTTTTTTAAAAAAAGAAATGGTTTTAACACTTTTCGAATTTAAAAAACACAGATTTGCCACTTTTGACACATGAGGGAATAAAAAAAAATTGAACTATATCTGGGATTTAATTTTTACTGTTATAGTTCTCTTTTCTAGGCCAGTTAATACAATAACACTGTTTGAATGCTGTGCTAAACCTCTCTGAAAACAATTTTTTACAATGTATAGTTTTTTTCCTCTTCATCTACTGAGAAGGTGAAAATTAAAATCTTGACTAATATTTCTTAGCAATCTTGATTTCAAAAACAAGGTAAATTTGAAAAATGGGATTTCATTTGTTTCAAAAGAGTCAAAGATAAATATTTAACCTTTTTTAGAATGTCACAAAGACATTAGAAACGTGTAGGAAGGAAGTCGCCCTCAGTAGATCTAATCATCTGGGATACTTCAGAGATGTGCCTTCACCTGATTAGTGTGGCCTCTCTTGCAGTGGTATTTAAGCAGAAAAAATCCTTTTGTGTATTGAAATAACCTTGAAACTCCAATTCTATGATGCATAGTCATGTAGCCTATTTTTAAATGTTCACTACATCCCACACTTTTGAATTAGCATAAATAGTGTCATTCAGGGTTTCTTTGTACTCAAATACAAAAACATCCAATTAAGCCAAAGCTTCCAGATATATGTGACAGCACATAACCTCTGTGGAAAAATCAATGCCAAAATCAAAAAATACACAAGAGTTAAAGTCAGCCCTTCATTTAAGTATGAAATATCCATTAGTATTGACTGAATTCTCAGCACATTGCATCTCAATATTTGCTTATTTTAGGTGAAAGAGAAACCAGTTCCAGATAACTGGACCCACTGTGAACAATACAGTTTGATTTGAAAACTAATACTTTGTATGACTTTGTACTTGGGTAACAAGAGAGGATTGTGGCATTACAAGAAGACAGTAACAAGGACAGATCAGTTTGTACCCATTGCCCTTTACCTTGCAAGGTTTGTCACAAGGATAGATTAATGTTGTACTATTTTCTGTTCTCATTATGCTCCACCTAAAGGAGAATGAGGCATTAGAATTTTAATTCCTCCTGTTTCTAGCACTTCAAATATTCTGTAGTTTCTAGTAGAATGATAGTTTTTCTTTCTTCATTCAGTGCTTTGAGTAACTTAATTGTTTGAGACACTGTGATAGTGGTTAAGTCCTGTTGTGCGTATTCTGATTCTCATAGATATCTTTCTGACCACTGTGAACTAGAAAAAGAATAAACACATACAATACTGGCATGCAGTTATGAAAACACTACACTCCATGTTTTATTTTGAACTTGATTTTGGGAAGCAGTCTCCATTTTCTGCTCATGGTAATTTGCAGGCATAATTAGTGAGGTACATTATTATCTGGCTGGCTCTTTGCAACACTGATGGAGTCAACACTGCAGTCAACACTCAATGGATTACTTCCAGCAGTGAAGGTAAATGCCAAACACAGGCAAAAAAAAAAAGACCAAACAAATACCTTGTTATAAAAAATACAATATTAAGCCAGTTACAGAGATTTATTGTTGTTTCTAATTTTGGCAGCTTCAATCCAGATAAATCTCTTTACAAGCAAATTATTTTATCTGACTATTTACAGATGTCAACCTCTCTATATTGACTATAAAAGGAATTTATATATATGAGCTCCATTTTTTTTTCTTTTTTTCCTAAAAAGCACATTTTAAATAGCCCACACAATAGTATATGAACATACATATCATATCAACACTTGTCTGGGACATATTAAAAAGCATCCATGTCTGCTGTTGACTACAGTTGAAGCAAATAGTCCCAAAAATAAAAAGTATTGAAGTTTTGAGGTGTTCACAAGTCGACATTAACATACATTTTTTTGTCTCCAGTCAGAATGTTTATTTCTGTCTACATTCTTTCCTTCAAGAGAGTTTATCTTCCAGCATGGGTATAGATCAGTCACTTTGTCTACCTTTCACTTCAGATTGATTACAATTGAATTACTCACAGATTTCACAGAATATTCTGAATTGGAAGTGACCTACAAAGATCATCAAGTCCAGATCCTAAGTGAATGGTGAATTATATAGCCTGTAAATTCAGTGGTGCCTTGAATATTTTTTTTTTTGTTTTGTGATTTTTTAGAAAACACAAGATGCCATAAACCTTATTCCTTGGTAGCTTGTATTTAATTTTGTCCTTTTATTGGTAGATTTCAAGTTCCAAACTAAAGTCGATTTGAGGGTTTATAACCAGAGGAATAAAAGAAAATATTTCAAGGGCAATAAAAATCAAAATAAATCTTAATAAGTATTTTCTACATGTTCTGTAATGAATCATTATTTTTCAATATAAGAAAAAAGCACAGGTTTAGTTAGACTCAAAATTCACCTTAATGAATGCACATTTATTCTGATGTTATATGAGAGGATAACAAAGATGTCTTGTAAAATATTAAACAGGAGAATTATATCTCAGATGTGTGATAACATCCCTTGAATTTGTATTTTGCCATATTGAGCAACTTTCTTAATTTGACTACATTTATTAAATTACAGTAATTTCATGACCATAAGGCACGCTGGACTATAAGGCGCACCCCGGGAGTCGGCAAATTTTGCAACTTTGTACATTATATAAGGCGCACTGGACTATAGGGCACACTTTTTTTTTGCAGCAAGGATCCGCCCCCAGCTCCCCCCGCGTGGTTGCTGTCTGAGGCGTCGCCTCAACCCAGCAGCCATGGCCCCACAGGCACCCAGCAGCCGCAGCCCTGCCAGCTCCCCCTGCGGCTTGCAGCTCGCACTTCCGAGTTTGCAAATTTCTGAACTTTGTCCATCATATAAGGCGCACCAGACTATAAGGCGCACTTCCAGGTTCGGGCCAAAATTTTTGTCAAAAGGGTGTGCCTTATAGTCGTGAAATTACTGTAAAAAGAATAGATTTCATGTTAATACTTTCCTTTCTAATTTATGGCCAGAACAAATGATCTCTCTACTATTAATCCAGGATTCCAAATAACTGAGTCATTCACAAATTATAGTTTTTTATAAAGTTGTGTAGACTCTTCAATAAGGCCTTTCAGAGCTGTATAAATTTGCATTTCACAACAAAAAATAAGACAGAGGCTTGAAGAAAGGCTTTGCAGTGCTCCATTTTTTTTGTGAATGTCTCAAGTTGTCTTTGTGAGTTTGTTTTTGATTATCATTATTATTGTTCATTTTCCATATTATGACCACCAGGTTATGGGTTCTTCTATGAAACCAAGTCAGATGATGCTGTCCAATTGAACCCCCGCTGAGCCACTGTTGTGTGAAACCATCACAGTAGTCCCTTTGTGGTTACCTCTACTCTTCAGAAACCCCAATGATGTTACATGAGCTGTAACTCTGTCCTTACCATCCCTGTTACCATACATTTGAGGGAGAGAGAGAGGGCACCTAACACCAGGTGCCTCCTGACTTTGCTGAACAGAGGGAATTGTGGCAGCACAAGGTACAGGTTCGTGTGCTGCAACTGGTTTTAGTCATCTGATCTGAACACATTTCTCTAACAAAAAGACCACATGAAGATTTCTGGTTTTTCAAACATAAAATGTAACAGAGGGGGAAAATGCAACAAATCAAATTAAACAAACAAACAAACAAACAAACAAACAAATCCAAAGTCAGCCTGTTCATTTGACAGTACTGAAAATCACCTGACACTATGAAAGCAATACAAAATTCCATCACTTGTTAATTAGAACTTGGGCATTTTCCTGGGCACTCTTTTCCATTATTCTAGTGCAGCATAAAAGGAAAGCTCTCTTTTTTCTCTCAAAATCCTCAGATGACACCAAATTACTGGTTAAATGCTAACATACACCCACTGAAAGCAAATCAAAGTGGCTGTCAAGAAAACTGGAAACTTACAAGAGAAAATTTAACACCACAGGGCACTTACAAATATGGATTTTGAAGCAGTGATGTTGATTGGATGGTATAAACTTCAGATTCATATTTGATATTGAAAATTCACCATGATCCATAGGCACATTACAGAAATTTCTCTCTTGAGGCATAATTTGGCTTTAATAAAAAATCTTAAGACAAAGAATTAGGATGGGAGAATTTACAGCATTATGATTACTGTGAACTCCAGAACAGTTCTATATGTTATGAATAGTGAGGAAAAATGCTATTTTGTCTAGATAGTACCTTTCATGATTATTGTAGAGCATTTTTATCGACTGAACCTGAACTTATTATTATGGTTTTCTGGTCAAAGTTGCTGAAAAATAAACGCCTTCACTAAATCAAGTTGAGACATAAGATTAGTTCAATAAATCTCTTTCTTTTTAGCTTTATTTCTCTACTTTTACATAGCCAGAAATCATGTAAGGTTTACAAATAACATTACACCTTCCAAGGGATACATTCAGTAAAACCGTCTTTGGGAACAACTAGTCAAATTCCAAACATCTGACTGATTTGGTTTTTATACCTCTTTCTCATTTATTGTGTGAAAACATTCACAAGGAAATGTTTTAGTGTTCTGATATGTTGGAGAATTGCTTTTTCTTCATGGAACTAAATGTATTTGCAAACATTAAAGAATTATTTCTGCCAAAAGGACAACATCTGCTACTGTGATCGCTGCTATGGGTGATTCTGCAGAAATCCCCCTTGACCTTGGAATCCCTTTATCTTATGTGATTTAGTGGTACTTAATCAATTTTCAAGAGAAAATGGATCTTTAAAAAAAACGACTATGTGGCTGCTTGCCATAGGAGAAGATTCCCCTTTTGTTAGAGGGCTCAAGGTTCTTGAATTTTTTTTCCCTTCTCTCTTTTTTTGGCTCATTTGACCCATATATAACATTAAGCAGCTCCCTGGCTGATAGACAAGGCCATCTCATCATATGGTAAATGGTAATATGCTCCATTACCCAGTAAGTTTAAAATCACAGCCACAATGAGAAGGCTGTGTTCTGAAATTAAGTGCCTCTCCAGGAAGGAATCAGCCACCAGCTAAATACATGAATAGAGCAGAGCCCACCTAGCCCAACCGAGGTTTCAGAGGAACTTCTTGCACATCCTCCATGGAGTGTTCTCATTTTCATGATTACACTTTTTTGTGTTCCTTCTCTCCCATTCCATAATTACTTCTCACCCCACAGATGGTGTTTTTTTCTCCCTTTCCCAGCATGCATACACTTGCAGTTTGTATGTGGAAAAGTACAATTTTTTACAATGAAAATGTCAGAGTTTGGTGGAAATGTTTTATTTTCTTGATCTATATTCATTCCTCTCTTCTACCTAATATTTCCCTCACCCACAGCATCAGCATCTAGGGCTAAATTTATATAAGCCATCACACTGTTGCTCATAACTGGCCACGGAGGATGCCGGTCTCAAAGTTTGGAGGATAGCATAGAAGACTCAGAGATTACATAAAGTAAATTTAATCTTTCTACAGGTATAGCATATGATAGTTCTTCTCAGGAAACAGTATATCTAAATCAGGGAAACATTGCCTGCAACACATTCAGATTATATATATGTATATATATTTAGTACCTCACAGAGCCCACACTTTTTGAAATGCACCAGGAATGAAAATTAAGTCTGGCACCCTTTGATGATTACACCTACTCAGAAGTAAAAACAGAGTCGATTCAAAGGTAAGAATACTTTAGGGAAGATAAATTCCCATGGGCATTATAGGGAGATTTTATTGGCAGGGGAGGTATGGAAAAAGAGGCAAAATGTGCAGTAGAGTCCACATTATACTAAATAATTTCAATGGTATTATCTAGGTAATATTAATTTTTTAAGTAGTTATGTGTTATATGCATGAAAATTGAATTTATGTTGAAAAACAGAAGAATTGGATGCACTGGCAAACCACTATATATTCCATAGCTATATTATTCTGCCATTGAAGTGTAATTTCATATACTAAGCAAAAGCTCCAAGTTTTGTAACAAAAGTTGTTAATAGTCATCATAATATGAAAATATTAAAGAATTTAGAGAGAACACAGGCAAAAAAAAAAAAAAAAGGTCAAAATACCTTATAGGAAAAATTAATTGTGTAATATTGAGACTGCACAGATGTGACAAAATAAAGTTATATTTAATGTACTTTCATGAGCTTTATGCTTTCTGTTATAAAGAGAATGTCTCTGTAAGTCAGTATCCTATTGGAAGATGTATCATCTTTATACATGAAAAGTCTAATCACACCATTGTGTTTAGGACAAATGAGTTATAATTAATAATCATGTCCATTGGTTTGATCATCTTTGCTGAAGAATAAAATTTTCAAGCAGGTACAGAGAAGCAAAGACATGTTAAGTGAGGCCCTAGACCACAATACCATTGCACTCCAGTATGAGCCCACATTAAATGTGAACTATTGAAGAGCTTTGGACAAAATAAAGGTATTTTTAAATATTTTCATGAAACTCTTGAGAATTTATGCAATAAAATTGTTTTTTCCAAATGCAAACCACAACTATACTTTTCAAATCTGCTTGGAAGAGTTAACAGGAAAATGGAAAATTATAATTTCTCAGGCACATTGTCGAAGTTAAAATTCAAACTTTATTGGCAATAAATAGACAAACTCAATCACTGACATTTTATTTAGTGATTGCCTTGATTGACAAAGTTATAAAACTCAGTCATATTCAGGATATTCCTGACATTTTGAGTAGCTATAGCTTGAGAAGGTTGTTTCAGCTTCACAATTACAGCCAGATTTTGAGAAGACCTCAAGACCATATTTTCAAGTACTGTTCATATAAAACTGGAAACAATTATTATAAAATATTATTTTTTCTTCTAAAGGTAAAAAAAAAAAGAAAGCAAAACTCAGTATCTCCAATCATAACACTTATCATCCACTTTTCTAACGCAATCTCTTTTGGCAATCTGGCCAATTAATTTGAGTCCTAAAGGGGACCTGATTCTTTAGAAAACATGACCTCAATCTGAGGTGCTGAGTCTTTATTAGCTTTTACCAGTTTGATCTTCATGAAATTCAGACCCTACAATTTTGACATCAAAGAAGAAAAGTAAAAAAATAAAAAGTATGTTCAGTTGTATCCTTTAATACTGTATGATACAGCGATATGTATATACATGTAAGAGATGTAGATATATAAACATATGTATATATACATAAATACATGTGTTGCCTGGTCAGTAACACCTGAAAATTCTGAAGGCTTTTTTTAAACTTAAGGACATAAGGATTATAAGCAACTGCAATCTAATCTAACACAATGGACTCCAAACTGGGATTGAAATTTCCTTCAAGTGTTAGAACATCATGATCACTTCTTGGATGTTTTTAAACTCAAATTTTTTAGTAACTCGTGTGTTCATTTAAAAAAAAGAGAAAAAAAAAGGTTTGCTCACATTTTACTATGTTACATCAGAATTCAAGTAAGGTGTATATGTTCAGCATCTCTTTCCACATTTGCACAAATATAAGTAAACAAATAAGTAACTTTTAGACTAGTGACCATGGACTGACTGTTTGCAAGGACAATATTGGACCATAAGGTATTTGATCTAGAAGGCAAATAATAATTGACTAGGATCTTATATAAGACCTCCACTTACATAAAAAAAGCAATCTTTAGTATAAGATCAAAACTCAGAATGCTCAAAAACTTAACACAGTGGATAAAACACAATTTTAATTAGCATGTGAAAGAAAATATCCATTAGTTATTAGATTAAGAAAAAGAGAACTAATAAAGAAGTTCAAGTGTCCAGTGTGGATTCATGAAAGTCATTAATCTCTCAGAAAATCTGTTTGATGGAGCTGTCAGTTCTAAACCTGAAATTAAAGAGAAAGTCTATTAGTTCATGTGCCTGAAGAAAAATAAAATCTGAACAAAAAGCAATGTCTTAAGCAAGTTTTAGGAGGGAATCAAGATACATAAGCAATAACAAACTGAGAATAGAAGGAGCTGCTGTTTCTTTGTTTTCAATTATATATACTAATGCATATTTAAGTAGTTTGAATACTGATAGAAATCCATCTCTGACATTTACATGAAGGGCTGGTGTAGAAATCCTTATATTTAAGCCTAAAGATGTTTCTTTCATAAATGAAATTGCAGGACACTGCCAGACCATATATTGCAGATGGTATAATTTAAGTTTTATATAGAAAGCTTTTTGATACATAACAATGACTATTCGGGGGTTTTTCAGTGTTTTTTTTTTCAAATAAGTACATGTCAAACATTTAACGCAGTCACTCAGTAACAGAAAGTTCACACAAATTCTCTATAATACACCAAAGCCTCTCTCAGGTTTTAATTTTTAGTACATTTCACTATTTTCTTCCATGTTACCTTCGTAAATGCTGCCAGGAAAATTCCTTGAATTGCATCCCTAAATTAGAAGTAACATCACATTGTTGAGAACTAAGGCAGACCAAGTTACAAGAGGTGAAGAAAGGAGGATGAACACAGCTGAAACAC
Organism: Turdus rufiventris; assembly: GCA_013186435.1. Lineage (NCBI taxonomy): Eukaryota > Metazoa > Chordata > Aves > Passeriformes > Turdidae > Turdus > Turdus rufiventris. The sequence continues at coordinate 3,307,163 of PYHW01010164.1, forward strand.
AAAAGGAAAAGGATTAAATGAAAACAGAAGATAGCAACATTAGGTTGCTCTTTACAATCCTTTTTCAGACTGGTCAAGAGCTATGAAAATTGTACATGATTTTGAAACAAAAACACACTATGTGAATGCAGACTTAATTTTAATTTGATAAAGTGAACCATGATTTATAGAAAGTCTCAGTAGAATTGTAACAGTTTTAGAAATGCCTTCTGAATAACTAGTATGGCTTGTAAGTTTAAAACCTCATACTATTGCCCAGGTTGGTTTTCCTTGCACATTTTCTAGCTGGACTATATTTGCTGTGATGAATGTAGATGAGTAAGAAACTGCAATAATTATGGACCATGTTTCATTCTCTTAATCCATCTGCATATTTAATCTAACTGGAGAATGAAAATCAAATTACATGGACAGGAGGAAATACAATTGCTATCGTTTGAGACACCCCACCATGGTAATAAAATTTAAATAATTTCAGACCAAATATTTTAGGGTCTTGAATGTTCAGTTCTTCCTCAACATAAATACATGGAAAACAGCGATGACAAAGAAATCACCAATATGTTAGTCTTCTGCCTAATATTATTTATGTATTTACCCACAAATTTGCATGCTCTCTAGACTTATGAATATACAGCTGTAGTCTCTTGGCCCACAATATATATACACACAGCTGTTTTACTGGCATCATGAAAATAGTAAAAAACAGTTCTATTTCCCAGGTTGTGTCGTATATTTATAATTTGGTATGTGACTTCCCTCACCAGACATCAGTTAAAAGAAATGTTAAGTTCTCTGAGCTAATCATGTATGTTTTTGTGGGAATTGATAAGAGACAGACGGGCTGTGGTAGTGGCAAATTATTCTTAGCAGGTGCTGAGCCTTGGTATCAAGTAGAGAAAGAGTTTAAATGACTACTAACTATTAATTTTGTTTTCTTTTATTTTTCTTCTTTTGTTTTCTTTCTTTTTTTTTTTTCTTTAATATAAAGCAAAACGAAACGAAACAAAATTGCATTTTTATTCAAATATTCCTATCAGCATCTGGAATGACATTTCTAGTTCATTAGCCACAATCACAAACCCTCTGAAACCAAACATAAATCTATGTTCTGTCAAAGCCAACTGTAAATATATGGGGGTTTTTGAAAGACCTTGTCTGAATTGCAATTTTCTGGTCCCCTCAAAGTCATGAAAATATCTCTGCTGGTATCCTACTTGGTAAGTGAGAATCTGTCTAAGAATGGTAAAATGGTAAAATCAGCATAGGTTTTGAAGACATTAGGGAACTTAACAAGTGTAGGTGGTGTTACCATAGCAAAACCCACTTTCTGCAATCTAGTTCCATAACTGCCTGGAGTACCTTCATATCTTTTAAAGAAGTTGCTGATTCTTCTTACTGATTTCCTAGGTGTGCATCATTGTGTGAATTTGTAAGAAAATAGGTTTTGTGGTCAAGAGTTCTCAAATTTCTCCTTTTAAACCACATTCAAAGACAAAATCTGAGGGTGTTTTTACACTTTTTTATAATTCATCTGGATCCTCTAAATGTAAGGCTGATGTCTCGAACACTGGATTATGACTTCAGGCTGAGAATAAGCAGCAGCAGCAGATGGACTCCCGAAAAACAAAGATCCCGTTTTCATGCAAATACTCCTAGTAGTAAAGAACAATGGAAGATAAATATTGAAAAATTTATAATATGGGAACAGAATGCCTTGTAAACAGTATGCTTTAAGAGTCAGCTGTTCTTTAAGCAAACTAGGATAGAGTAGCTCTAGAGATACATTACATGATTCAGTGTAATTACTAGCTTGTTCAAGTAAGTGTGTTTTATCTGATTCTAATCTGAATCTTTCAATTCAGCTATATGGCACAATGATCTACTTTGCATTTTGGAAAATGCACCATACAGTAACACAGAAAATACATCTTCACAATTTTATGCAATATTAGATGCTATGACAGAAAAATGAAATACAGAAGGGATTTTCAGCAAAGTAATGTTTTCAGAGTGAGGAGGAGAGTTTGGAGGCACTGTAAAATTCTAATGAAGATCTCTAACTCCTTTATTTTAGTATTTCTGCAGGGCTTTAGTGAATATGAAAAGTACAGAAAAAGAGTAAGTTTAAAATACATATATCTGTTGATTGCACTGTACAATTACAAGCTACTTTGCTGTAATAATTTGCTATCTATTTGCTATCTAAGAAAGGAATTACTTTATCTTGATGATCTGTGCCTAGAAAGAGGCTTATGCTATCACTTGGGGATTTTTTTAATGATAGCAGCTCTACACAATTTGTTTACTTCCTTGAAAACTTTTTGCAATTCCACAGACCTTTATTGATCTTCTTTCAATCAATTGACCACAGTTCTACAGAATAACACTAATAGTCAACATACTAATGAGAATTTCGGACCCTTTTCAAAAGGATACTTGACCAGTCAGTGGAATGCTCAACGAACCTGTGACTTCATCATTAGCAGTAACATCAATCTATAAAGAGGTTATCTTTTAATGCTGTTTGAGAGATGGAGACAAGAGGGATTGCTTAAGAGATACAAAGAGACAAATACACTCATTCTACATACAGACAGGGAGGCTGCTGGTCACACAGATCACTTAACTTCACATAACTTCTACTGTAGAGGTGCTCTATCTCATGTATAAATCAAAATGATTGGTTTCACTGCACTAGCACTTTATAAAAGAAACTAAAACCTTCAAACAGCCTTGCCAAATAAAATCTTTCTTTTCCTCTGAATGCTTATTCCTTATAAGTCTGATAGTGCCAGGCACGAATATTGTGTTTGAACTAGTGAACATTCACAGCTCATCATAAAATATTGCAGTCAAATATCTTAACAGACACTCTTCTTCTCTCCCATTCTCTCAGTTTATTTCTTTCCCATGTTATTATAAAGCTTAAAAAATAAAAATACTCTGGACCTTCTGTCAGTCGATTTAGATAATAGGAACTAAAATAATAAACACAGAACAGTAATAAAGGACAGAAAACATCTTCTTGAATATATAACAGAAAAAATAATATCAGCAGAGTTCTCTTAGGCTTACTTTTCTCAGCTGTTTTTTGTCCCCTGAAAGTTAGAGAATTTTTAAAATACGTAATGCATTATTACCAACTTACTTCAAAAAGAAAACTTGGAGCCATTAAGTAGAAAGGCATTTTCTTAAGCAGTGTTTGAAATCTAGCTCTTTCTGTTATGTTGCAGGGTTTCAGTTTTGTGGAATTACCTTTGTGACAAGATATAGCGTATTTGTAGGTACTGATATTTGGATGTTCATTTTATGTAATTCAAAAACTATTTTTCAGATGTGTATTCAATGAAAAAAATTTATAAAATATAATCACTAAATGTCTTCAGCTATTTCAGTCTTTTTAAAAAACAGATGACGCAACCTGAAATTAACTCAGTCATAGTCCACGTATTTAAAATTACGCATTTGCCACAGCTATTAAGACCTGGAAGGAAGGAAGGAGAAAGCATCAGCAGAGACAATCTGTGATGAACTGACCATAACCTGTGCTGCTGGGTGGAATGTGGAATCCAGGAAAGAAGGAGGAGTGGGACTAATCAGTTTTTAAGATTAGTTTCACTTCTCATTATCCTGCTTTGATTTTGATTCAGGTAATTTCCCCAATTCAAGTCTGGTCTTCCCTTGATGGTATTCAGCGAGTGATCTCTCACATGATCTTTAACTCATGAACTCTTGCTATATTTTCTCTCTGTGTACAGCTGCAGAGGGGAATGATGGAGAGGCTTTGGTGGGCTCCTGGCATCCAGCCAGGTTCAACCATTACAGAAACCCAGGATAAATTTTATCTTTCTTTCTCTATTGCTTAATCCTTTGCATACCTTAGTGATATACAAGGTACAGATGGAATTTTGAACAAGTCAGTTTACATTTAGCACAGTGGGATGTTTCAAATAAATGATTCTGGGCTTCCTCTTTGTTTTTTCCCTAACTCTTTAATTACATATATTTAAATCTTTATAGATTTTTCTTTGCACATGCTTCACTTTTAACACGCTCTTCAGTCATTCATACCTCCAGATTGCCCATGTGTTGTTTCTTCAAATAATGATGTTTTTTTGACCTTTTTCTAAAGCAGCCCGAATCTCCCACATTGAATACAAGTAAAATATGTCGATTTCACCTGAACTCCACTTTTGCATTTTCTTTTCTGCTGAAAGTGAAATTAATATCATAGCTGATGTGGCTATCCAAGAACAAACTGCTTGATAGAAAGTGCTCCATAATCTAATGGATTTATGCACACTAAGGACAGAAAACCTTCAGCACACCCTGGGCCAGTATCAGGTAGCATCTTTTCTTTCTACTGCTTGTGTTTCAGTGCTTCAAAATCTTCATGGTTTCTTGCGATTCTTGAGACATTTTTTTTTTTCTTCCTCCATCCTTAATCACAAAGCAGGAGAGTCCCCTTCTAAAGTAACACAAATAAGAAAACGAAATAAAACATTGCCAAAGACCTAAATCTTCCCTCTTCTTCCTTATTGCCATAATGCTACTGGCTGAACAGGACCCAAACTAACAAAGTTATCCTTAGACAGAAGAGGATAAGATTGCTGCCATTGTGGAGAGGACTGCACAATTTTTGACAAGCTTAACACCTGTGCTGAGAAATCAGGAACCTGAGACAAACTCTATTTTGGAAAAGGAATCTGTGATTCATTTAATTCCTGCCCATCCAAATAGCATGAGACATTACTTAAAATCATAAATTGTATCTACTTTTGAAAGTGTACTGCAAACATCTGTTATTCCTTAGCAATTCATTGATGGGCATTTTTCAGATTCTACTGAAAGAAACTTACTTTCATAAAAGCTTGAGGTTTTTCCTTTTGGTTTTTGGAGTGTCTGTAGGACTTTTCTCTGGTGAGGATGACAAAGAAGAACGGATATATGTAGGAGAATGTACGTGCAATTTAAGGAACAGAATTTACCATAAGATTTAGCCTTCCATCCCTTCTAAATCCATTAGGATTATGAAGGATTTTTTATTACCCCCAGAACATAAGGGCTCAAAGAATAAATTTTAGAGTAGTACATAACAAACAATGTATCATCCTGATATATCACTATGAACATTTTTCCACTTAGAATTAAAGGAATCAGACTTGGGAAGAATGACAAGGTAACCACAACAAAAATAGATTCATCACACTAAAACAAGACAGAATGACGATGAGAATTGTATTGTAACCGTGAATCAGTTTATAACAAGAACGCTACTCTAAACTGGATCTGGATGACAAATGAGCTTCAAACAAGGAAATTCTCAGAAAATGTATTATCCAACACAGAGAATCAAAGGGGGCAGGAATAAAACCTGAAAATCGAGCAGAACGGAATGTGGGAAGATGTGTTGCAAGTGTGGGAGAATAGTTTGTAAGGATAGTGCAGAAGGCAATCTTTCCCAATGAATTCCAGCTGTACTGATTACCGAGGAGTGGAAACAGCCTTGCCTGCCCAATGAGGATGGAGGTTATAAAAGAGTGGGCTGGCTAGTTCAGAGTAAGCTGTAATAGCAAATTGAGACCCGGATCCTGCTGGCTGTGTGGAGGAAGGGACATTTGTTATGCATATTTGGAGATTAAATTCCTGTCAGATATCTGGTGATATTCAACTGGTTACTAATCCAAAGCCTTCATATTAACAAAAATTCAGTGGAGTTACAACTTGAGGCTTCTGTGATTAAAAAAATATATTTTCCAGAGTATTTTAAGTTTTGCACTGAGAAGAATATAATATAATGGCATAAACAGGAAGAGATTGTGTGCTTCAATTTCTGTCTAATTAGCTGTAACGGAGACTTTCGAAGAATGGTTCTGTCATTTCTCAAAATTAAAGTCTATTTCAGGTAGAAGCAGTTTCTTCTTCCATTTTATCTCTTTTTCAATGCGTATAAATTTGCTTTTAGTAATATTTTTCTGTTAATAGTAATAATTTTAAAATAAGATTCTTCAGACTTTAGTCAATTGGAGGAATAATTATGCAAATAAAACTAGTCAAATATTATGAAAAATGTGTGTTTATTTGTTTTTCAGAACAAAATGAAAATATATTTTAGTAATAAGTTGAATTATATAAATTTGTTTGATAACAATTTTTTTTTCAACAAAGATATTTAAAACATTTTAAAGCCTTTAAAAATCTCCTCAGCTTTATTGTGAGTCTTACTATGAATATGTGTTGTTGGCTTGAATTTGTTCTCAAATGCATCAACAATATATAGCTGTACTAGTAAATAAAAAGAACTAAAACATAACTCTATAGGAACGCACCAAGAACATGATTTGCAAACAATGCAGTTAACAAGCAAATATTCAGTTGCTCATTTTTACACAACGTAGGGAAACGCAAATTGCAGCCTATGTGCCATAGGGTGGTTTGATGCTTTTGTTTCGATATTAGAATTTATTTTTTACAAAAGTAGTAGTTTAGGGTTTTCAATTTGAAAGAAAGCAAGCACTTCTAGCTAATTGAGTAGAAAATGAAAAATCTACCAGGGACATATAACATGCATCTCTAGGCTGTTTTATGTGAAGAAAATGGGAATGAAATCTTCTTAAAGGTTAGTCTCTCTGAGGCAGGTTAGATTTTAAGCACCCATCTATTTCTAATTTCTAGTCTACTCTGTCTACACTAGCCGAAGGCTGAGACTCTATCTGGCTTTCTAAGATGAGCCCTAGCTTTGCCTCACCTCTACACTAGTCTTCACTTACAGCTGAAGATTTTTTCATCAACTGAATGTGAAGGTGTTTACTAGTTAGATATTTATTATTAAGATAACCACAGTGTACTGGCTTCAAATCTCCAGAAATTATTTGAGATTATGGCTGTTCAGTATATGGAACTGACTCATAGACTGAGATGTTTTGCCTTAATTATTTGGGCTGCAAATTATCTCCAGGAAAAGAATTAAAGGTCAGAAATCTTCAAAGTCGTCTTCACTGATTTTTCTCTCGTTCTTTTTCCTGATGGCATTGCTACTTATTTCCCTCATAAGTGGCTGGAGGGCTTGTTGGTTGTCCTGTCTTTTCATTGTTCATTCGCTTTCTTAGTGCTACATCCTACAGGCTCTTTTTAAATGTGACTTTTGGTGCATCCAGAGTTAAGAAAATTTTAGTCTCAGCTTTCTCTGGTTAAAGTCTTTAAATGAATATGTTAATGTTTTGTCACAAATGCTGTTTTACATAGACATAAACCTTCCCCCACAATCTATCCATGTAATCACACGAACATAGTAAACAGTCCAAATCCTAATCTGGATCCAAATTTCAAGTTTTGCATATGACTAATTTCTTAGCATTGCCTCTGAATTTGAATCAACTCCTGCTTGCTTTCTTTCTTCCTTCCTTCCTTCTTTCTTCCTGACTTCCTATGTCTTGCTATTCTTTCAGACGTTTGGACTCTGCTATGCTTCATCACCCTGCATAATACTTCATGATAGTCATGAAATGCTGACTCCTAGATCTGTAAACTGTTCTTCTGCCATAAACTGTGCCTATTGACAAGTAAAACTGAATAGTTTATCACAAGTGTCCTTCTCTTATGTACCTGATATTTTCTACAGCACATATATCATACCACTGATTCTAATACTGTCAGCTTCATAATGTCATGGTGGGAGCATTCTAGTGGGGCTTTACTGCTGAAAACTTTTTTAGCACTTACAGTAATCATTGAATAAAAACACATGTCATCAGGAAAACATAAAATATAGCAATTTATGAAGAATGCAAGTACGAAACTTAAAAGAATAAATGCAAATTAAATTATACCTATTATACACATAGCTCATGTACATAGATGTGCACACACATATACTCTATTATATCAAATGTCTTTATAAAGTGTGCAGCTCAGAACCTTAAGATTAATTTAACCCAGAACCCACCTCTACATTTGGTTGTTCATAAAAAAGTAACTGGTGAGGATATCTGGCTGCCTTTGATTGCTGCAACTGACTAGCCAGTAGCCATTTATAACTACACTGATTAAAGTAGCGTTTTCACTGAACACACCAAAGCAAAAATTCCCTTTTAAAAAATATTTGATAAAGAATTTGGCCATTCATCCCCCCAGCCCTTTGAAATAACACTGATTAAAATAACATCCAGAGATAATAGTTGTGCCTTTATGATTCCACATATTATTTGTTGTACTGAGCAGTTTCTGTAAGTTGCAATTTCTTATGATGAAGTATTTCTCCTATCAATGTTTCCAGAACATTTAATCAATTAATGTTTAACTTTGGTTGGTAGCGTTCATGTATGATTTACGTCCTTTACTTAAATGATAAATTATCTTAGCTATTTTTGGTGAATCACTTGGTCTTTTCCATACTCATGTTCAGACAAATGCCTAATCCAAAAATGTTACAGCTGCTTGTTACAGAGTTTCATGAAGATGTTCAGGATGTAATTTATCCTGGCCTGGTACTATGTCAGTTTTAATAGGTCTAATTTCCTAACTCCCTGCTTCATTGTGACCATAAAGCCTTTTAGCATTTCACTTGCTTCACCAGGAAAATTTATCCCAGGCTGTGGAATATGACCTTCAAATTCTTTCATGCATACACCAGCAAAGGATTCTTTCAGCCTCTTGGCAATATGAACCTCATTTGTCATTAACATCTCACTCTTGTCCTTCAATAGTTCATCTGACTCCTTGTCTACCTTCCAGTCAGTATTGTAATTGCAACATTTTAATCCATTTATTATTTTAGTCTTCATCATTGTTAGCACTAAGAACCCTACCTTCTGCTCTCAGTCTCCTTTGTCTCTTCAGACTTGTTTCAAAGGAATTTTTCTTTCAGTGTTTTGAGAATGCCTATTTTCTTGCACTGCTTTTTTTTATTTTATTTTTTTTTATCTAATAAAAAACCTTATTTACGCAATGTGTTTGCTTCATATAGCACCACACTTTATGATCTCTGCCTCTTTTCCTTTTCCCTTTTTCTTCTTTCTTCCAATTCAATCCATTTTATACAAGACCATATGGATTTTCCAAATGAACAGAATAAAGTGTTGGATAATATTCTGGGTTTTATTTTTTTATCTTAGCCATGCCTTTTTCTGGATTGACTGATACCCCAGAGGGTCATGTTGCCATCCAGAGGTGCCTGGATTTTCTGCAGAAATTGATTGAAAAGAAAGTCATGAAGGTCTACAAGGGGAATTGTTAAGTTCTGAACCTTGGAAAGAAAAACCTAAGATGTCAATATAATGTTGGGGGTTAGTCATCTAGGAAGGAACTTGGCAAAAAAGACCTGGGGCTGCTGCTGTACACATGACCTTCTTTATATAAAGTATTGCCAGCAGGATGACAGAGAAAATCCTTCTCTACTCGGCCACAGCTGGAGTGGTGTGCTGAGTTCTGGGCCTCCCTTGTACAAGAGAGGCATGGACATACTGGAGGGAGTCCAAGGAGGGGCCACAAAGGTGAAGAAAAAAAGGCTGGAACTGTTTACTGCAAAAAAGAGAAGACTCAGGGGCAAATCTTATCACTGTGTATAATTACCTGAGGTTGCGTAGAGTATGTAAAGAGCCTGGACCTTTTCAGTGACAGCACCAGAGCCAATGGGCACAAACTGAAACAGAGGTCACCCTGTCTGGATGTCACAATTTTTTACTGTCTGGGTGACTGAGCACTGGCACAGGTTTCAAAGGGAGGGTGTGGAGTTTTCATCCTTGGAGACATTCAAAAGCCATCTGTGCACAGATCTTGCCAGCCAGTTCTAGGTGTCCCTCCTGGAGCAGGGGATTTGTACCAAATGACCTCCAGAGGTCTCTTCTGACCTCAACCGTTTTGGGATTCTGTGAGGAGTCCCTAGACATGCTCATTGTTCTGCACTGTCTTTTAATACATATGTATACAAGTAGTTTGGAAAACCAGCCACAATCTCTTTTTGTAAAGTAAATTCAGACTTTGTTTTCTTCCATTTTTATAGTCACAAAAGAAAAGCTAATGTCTTTTTTTCCTAATATTTCTCCTCACGTTTTCAATTTTGTAATTAATTAATATGTAAGTGATGACCTGTGAAGCAAAACTATATCAAATGCAATCTTCTTCTTGGGTTGTATGATTCAGTTTGCCAGTTGAAAATAATATAAACCCTTTAATATTAATCCAGGAATAATATCTATTTCCCTTAAAAATTTAAAAGCCCTTCCCAAATCTGTTTTCCTCATAAATTCTGCTTTGACATGTAAGCCCTTATCAGCTGTACTATTCCATTTTCTGTTATTTTGGCCATTCAGTGAGGTGTTGTTGAATGGCTGTAATGGGCTGATTTTGGACTGTTACAATCTGCCATCCTTGATTACTTGCCCAACAAAGATAAACTGATGGAATTGTTGCAATTATACTTTTGCAGAGAATTTCAGTAGCAGAAAGGGAGCAATTTCTGTTAACAGCAATTTTTGATAACAACATAGACCCACTAAAGTATATTAAAATAAGCTTACTTAGGAGAAGTGGCATGATTTGTGCTTTCCTAGGAGTTTGAGGAATATAAGCACTATATAATATAAGGTAAATTAAACCTAAGACAGTCTCACTAAGCAATAAATATCTTAAAGAAGATACAGCATATATTTACATAGTATTTTGAGGAGATCGAGTTATTTCAATATATCTCATACATTTCAATTTAGACATGAGAGTTGTATTATTACTGAAAATTCATTGCAGTAACAGGCATTATTACCTGGCATCAATGTAGGGAATAGGGTATGCTGTCTCTTGCCCCAAGGAGTACTTTGAAAAAGGCTCCCACCCCTCTAATTTTGATAAAAAATTCTATGCTTACTAAATCAGTCAAATATGCAAAGCATCAAACATTGTTTTTATTATTTATTTAGAAAAGATAATAAGACATTTGTAAAGTTTAAAAATTAATTATATCTAAAAATAGGTAGATGAAAATCTTCACCTTTTGAATATACAGAAACACAGCTAGGTGAATACATTCTATATGGTGAAAGATCACTTTTAAGAGAGTTTAAGAGAATGGATAGATATGAAATTCTAAATGAAAAATTTTCATTAACATTGTTGGTGGGAAATAATGTTTAGGACACTACAGTGAGAGCTACTTAGAACTAACTGTTGTATCATATTGAAACTTGGCTTAAACTATGCTAGTTTGTCATTACACCATTCTAGAACAGACTATTTTTGAGTGACTTCTGATCACAAGCTAGGCCAGAAGTAAAACAAAGAAACTAAAAGTACATAATTTGCACGAGAGAGAAAGAATGGACATTTATCTCTTAAGGAACTGCTTGAAAAATATTTAAGCATCTTGAGTATTATTTGCTTTTTTGCAAAATGTTAGAAAGTGTAGAGCTTGCAAACTTATTCCAAAGTATTTGATGTTTGCGGTAGCTTTCAGCAAGTCAGGAAAAGAAAACAAAATACAGATGAAGAGAACTTCACTTATTCTGAAGTAGGACACGTACAGGATGTTTTTACATACGCAGTGAAAAGAAAGATAAAAACAAAGCATTTATGACTAAACTACTTTTTGACTATCACAGGATGAGTAAGCCTGTTCAAACTTGCAGAAGCCAAATCATTTGTTTGAAATATAAGAGGCTGCTTATTTGCTTTCACAGCTTGTGAAATATGGACTGTTCTGACACTGGAAAGATTACTTCAAATTCTACACAGAAACAGCAAACAATTTTGAAGCAGAGCAACATGCAGAGATTTGAGCTACAATTATTCAACCAAAAAAAACCACACATGTAAGTCTATGGTGAAGGAAATGATGCAACACAAGGCAATGTCATGGCACAAAGAAAAGGTAGTGGGAACTGCAAAAATTTGTGGGATTTTTTTCAAGAATTTGCAAGTGCCATGTCACAAGTGCTTTAGGTCACTTGAAGAATCACCAAGGAAGTATCAGCAAAACCAGAAGTTTTGGGAGCAGACAGTATTTCTGATAAATTCGAGAGCAGCTGAACTGCCAGTAACCGAGGCTGAGGGCTAAAGAAAATTCCTGAGATAATATTGTCATATTGCCCATGGGTGGTGATGGAAATGCACTACCAAGTGTTATGAGAGTGTAGCAAAGAAGATCTAAGATAATTTGTTCAGAGGAGTAATTCACAACAACTATATCCAGCATCTATGCCTAAGATAGATAAACTAGAAACATGAAATAAAATGCAGTATTTGTATGGGCACAGATGCATAAATTAATGTGATGTTAGAAAAACTGGGACCAGAACAATACTAGTA
>PYHW01010164.1:3326091-3377200 GCA_013186435.1 Turdus rufiventris
AGCCGCACCTGATTATAAGCCACACTTTGGGTTCAGACCAAAATTTTAGTCAAAATGGTGCGGCTTATATTCGTGAAATTACTGTATTATTTTTATTCTCCATCAAAACATTGCTTCCCACCTTTACTCCAAGAACTTTTGAGTGAGTCAAAGAAAGCAGAGTGCGACATTTTCAAATCACCCAAATGTTTCCACACTTCAAAAGAAAACAGTGTATTTTTCACTTGCTACTCTGGAGCATTGCACATTGAATTTCAGCAAACTAAATTGAGCTAAATCCCTTTCTTCTCTTGAGTTCAAGTGCAGCACAGGCTGGTCTCTTCACTACAAAGCAGGCTGGAATTTACATGTTCCTCTAAAACATTTTATTATAGTCATTAAAATAATAAGCCCTGCAGTTTGATCATAACCTCCTTCTGGACTTCACAACTTATTAAGGTGTCATAACTTACTGTACATGCTCAGGGAGCCTTAGATCCTCTTCTGGAAGATGCCAAGGGAAACAAAATCAGCAGCTGCTACTTCTTCATCTTCATGGTTGGCTGCTGTCAAAACAATTCATATATAAAATGGGATTTTCCAGCCAGGTGGCCACCAGGAACAGTTGGTCTCACAGGCCCTCTTAAGTCACAACTTGAAACTTTCAATTAAGACAGTTTTTCACTGTGTTTTATAACACTTTTTTGACTGGTTTATAACAGTGTTACCAGTAAAGTTTCTTTAAATAGCATTGATAGCTTACCCTAAAGATGAAACTGCTATAAAGTAACTGTTTAATGCACAGCTTTATTCCTTTTTTCATCTTAAGAATTGGACAGCAGGTAATGTCTTGTATTTGTCAACACAGTTGGGATTGACAGACAAGTAAAAATCCAAAATACTTAACAAGTCTTCTGTGAAGGCAAGTCAAGGTTTCTTTAGAAAAGAGACATTTGAAGAGATTTGTTAGTTTAAGAATCATTTCATATCAATAGAAAAAAGATAATTATTCCCATTTGCTTTGCACAAGGGGTGTAACAGGAGTAGCGTAACTCTGTTTAATTTCAGGAATAATATATATACAAACAGACATTTCAAAATACTTTAAATCAGGATGAAAAAGACAGCATTTTAATTTGTAGAAAACCTGCTAAAGTTGATTTGCTTAGAAGAAATTCTTAAGATTTTTTTTAATGTATGCATTAGGTAAGAAACGTATTAGAAAGGAGCATAGTCTCATTAAGCCTTATTGAGGCCTATATGATAATTATTGATCAATTTACCACTAGACCTTAAATGCTATTGTAGGTTTCTAAAATGTACAGCTGTCTCTAAAAAAAATTCTCATTCTCTGCCTCAACAATAACTAACGTCAGCTGAGTTGCTCATGTTTTTCAAACCTGGAACCTTGAATACAAATGTATTTAACTGTTCACCTTTAAAATCATATGCATAAAACTTTCAACAATATTAATGTGAATGACCAATTTAAAATGTTCATTAATTACCTTCCTCCTCTATAAAAATCTTAAATCTTTTTGAGTTTGAGAGTCTGAGCTTCAATCAAGGTATTATATGGAATTATATGTAGAGAAGTGTACAGGACTCACAAAATCAGTGAAAATTTCCTCAGTTTTTCATCCCACATTGACTGGTCCAGTGGAAGTTGGTTCTTCAACCACAGTACTATAAGGAAAACAAAGTCAAACTTTGAATGTCCCCTTCCTCCAAATAGTCTTGCAATTGAAAAAAAAAAAAAAAAACAAAGAAAACCAAGTGTACTTAACTATTACTTTATTAAAATGGCTTCTGATATTTCCTAAAGCAATTGTTCAGCTTGTTAGTGTTAAAACATGAACTTAAAAATTGATTGACCAATTGAACAGATCAACATGGACTTATTTCCTCATCTAAATGTAGATAGATATTATTTTATTTCCTACGGAAAAATTGAATAACTTTTAGTGCACTTATTTTCAAACTTTTTTGTATTCACTTTTAATAAGCCCACCTCTTTCTCTCCTTCCCTCTATTCCCAGTTCCCAATTTGAGGTTGGTTGCTTTAAATGTATATTAAAGACAATTATTAAAATATCTCTAGTTTCCTTATATATAACAAGAAACATACTTAATTCTTCCCCCCTACTCCAGATAATTTTTCAGATTTGATCCCTCTGATTTCCTCAATCTATATTGTTTAAACTATAAATTAAGAAAGCTGAAGAATCCAGATACTTCATGTACAGCCATAACTCATTTTCTGCTCATCTTTCTCTTCGAAGCTGCTTACATAAGTGCATGGAACAATACTCGTGCAATACTCATGCTGTTTCCTCCTGCTTTGATCAAAACATTGTTTCCTATGAAAGAAATGTAATGAAAGAAATGTAATGAAAGAAATGTAATGAAAGAGATCAAGGCACCAGAAACGAGACTCTGTGGTTTATTAGTCCAGCTAGCTCAATACATTTCAGCAGTTTGTGAATACAATGAGGAATTCTCTAATACTTCATACAAAATTCTTGTCTATAATAACTACCTACATCTTCTCTAGCGTTTAAGAGAAATTTTGACTGGCAGTTGGAACTTTTCCCCTAACAACAGAACTAAACAAGGAAATAAGTGATCCATGCTGACCAATTTATCAATCAATGTGCCAGTGTAGTCATTTACTCAAGCTAGGATGAAGCAAGCTCTTGCACCACAAACATCATTATTTGTGTTACATAAAAGCATCACTGACAGAAGATTAATGACATTTTTGTCATTTTTCTTTCCCAGACAGTTAAATAATTTTATCCTGTTTCATTACATAAAAATATTGTCTACTACAGAGCATTTTAAAATACACTGTCTGTAACTTTCTATAATATTCACTTCAGGAAACAATATTATTTATTACAAAAAAATTCAGTGGGATAAAAAAAAATCCAGCAGAATCTCATGTATTACTCTCCATTTTTATTTTAGTTTAGGCTTGCTAAGGAATGATTTACAAGTGACTTGTGAAGGCCTCCTGAAAAAAGGACAGCTTCATAGCTCTTCCAGAGGATTTTTCTGTGCCCGTACTATCAGCTGTATCATTGAGAGAACAAATTGAAAAAAGCATAGTTCTATCGCATGGGATTTTGCACAAACACAGAATTACAAGGGTCTCCAATAAAAGAAATAAATAATAAAAATGCCTATGGCAATTAGGAACAGGTTCTTATAAAAGCCTGTTGACTTTGTCATTGCTATATGTGTTTTGTGGTGCATATTACTGAGATTGATGGATGTGGCTAAAATATTCTGTAGCTTGATTGCTCAGAGCAGACAAAGCAGACAGCATACTAGAACAAACTACAACTGTGCCTGTGCATTAAAATTCACTACTGAGAGGGAAATGGGAAATGCAGCTTATAGATTTACAGGGACAGTATTTGATTACAAAGAAAGCTGCCTTGCTGCCTAGTCCTGACCAAATGGACAAGACCAGAGAATTAGATATGAAAGACACCATTTGAAATATCATGGAAGTGAATATGATACATTTTAGGAAAAATTATGAGTTTAAATCAAACTACATTTAAAAAACCCAAACCTCTTCCTAGTCACATACATGTCTGAGAGGTAAAGCTTTCCCATTTAAAACTCTTGAGGCACCCTACAAGACAAATGTAGAAGGTGCTTGACAAAAGCCAAGATGAGTTTACCAAAGACAAATCATGCCAGGCTAACCTGATTGCTTTCTACAAAAAAACAGTTTCTTCTGTGTAGCAGGTGAATTGTTAGAAACAAAGATCCTGTTCTTATACAAATGGGTTTATCAATTTAAAAAGGGAATTGGAAAAAACGTTTAGCATTGTGTAATATAAAGGACAATTTTCAATAGGTTTTGAAACTTTAAAACCATGCAACAACCATATGAGTAGGCATAATTACAACCATTAGAAAAGAATAACAGCCTACATTTGAGATCTTTGAGTTCAGAAAGAATTGTGTTAACATATATGAGACTGCTGTTTCTATGTATGGAGCATGTGTTACAGAAATACTGTAATAAAAAATTATTGTATCATTTTACAACAAGATTTGATTCTGACCTGACAAAATAATCTATACAACTCAGATGCTCAAGAATAATTATTTCTATTCAGAAAGACGTCTAATAGGCATGGAACCTGACTGCTTTAAATTTCATTGCTTCAGGCTGTGCAGTAGAATCTATGAAATTGAATCAGGCACCTATGTTTCCTATAGTAACTGCAGGGATTGAAGCATCTTGTTATGGGATTCTTAGCACACAGCATTGTCTAAACAAGGAAGAACTGATGAAATAGATGCATCTCAAATCCCAAACTCAGTAAATTAACTTATTTTAAAGTGACATTTCTGATTTTTTTTCTCACTGGATGGCTGGCACAACACCAACCCTACAGTGAGACCAAGAAACCTGCCTAAGTTTTCAGACAATCTGAAGTTATACCTTCCTAAGTTTTCATTTTTTCCTGATCCACAAATAGACATTCAAGCATCTCAGGATCATGAAAAAGCGTTGTTACACAGACCTGTAAGAGGATTTCCTATACAGCCTTGAACACTAAATTGTAATTGCTTTTTCTTTCTCTAAGAATGACATCAGAACTCTAACCCACATTTCTAATGTGAACTGAGAGTCTCTCCAGGGAGACAAAAATAAAGCCAATTGCAAAAGAAGAAGACAAAAAGAGGCCAGAGGAATAACAGAGAGAGGGGAAACGATAGTAGAGGCTGACAAGCAGGAGAGAGTAGAATGATGAGAAGACAAATAAAAGCTTAGAATGCATACAACAAGGATTAATATTATAAGGAGACAATTTCCCAAAGATTCAAAAACACATTTTAAGTGTTTTTTTAATTTTTAAATTTTTAATTTAGTATATTCACCATCTTTTTACAACAGAAATCTGCAGGTCTCTGTCCAGTTACAATGATTTCCAAGTTATAACAATCCTTGCATCAGATCTGTACCTTCCTTATGCTGCAATTGTATAGTCTCAGTGTAAATGATCTCATTATCTCCCTGGTCTATAACCTGTGTCTCAGTAGTGTTAGAGGCACATATTATGATGGAGAATGCTTTAATGAACACAAATAAGATAGGACTGCTTTCTGAAATTTTTTTGTGGGCTTCTTGGTTTGTTTTTTTTTTTCTTTTATTATTTTAGTTTAAAACAGTGCTTATGGATTACATCTTGAAATTTGCCCTTCTACTGGATAAAACTTAAAAAAACCATAAAAACCATAAAACTGTCTAGGCTGCTGGTAGTAGTATCTATCCTGATTAGCAAACTGAAAAGGGTAAACTGAAGATTTGTTGGCATCCTGGAGTGCCACACCGAAGAGACAATGCTGAAGGAGTTCTGAAAGAGATAATTTGCATAGACCTTTCTGACAAAGAGCAGATATGCTCCTCCATCATCTTCCTTTTTTTGTGGAAATCTCTTATCAACATTAAAAGACTATTTAGCTCTGGTATGCCAAGGCTGACAATGCCTACTGCTGAGCATCTGAAAATTAGTGCTTTCATTTAAAGAGAAGAAGTATCCCTATCTAATTCTGTTAGATTTTAAAGCTCTTTCATAAAATCCAGAATAGGCCTTGCTGAAGCTGGTTCTTGTATTATGCTGACCATGATGACTTATCAGAGAATCTTCATGCA
Organism: Turdus rufiventris; assembly: GCA_013186435.1. Lineage (NCBI taxonomy): Eukaryota > Metazoa > Chordata > Aves > Passeriformes > Turdidae > Turdus > Turdus rufiventris. The sequence continues at coordinate 3,331,754 of PYHW01010164.1, forward strand.
TGCAGACATAAAAAAGAAATCAACACAATAAAAATAAGTAAGTTAAATATTGTACATATTATCATGACCCTGCAGTGATCTGTCAAAGTGCTTATTTGTCACAATTCTTGATATTATAGGCATGAGAATGAGCATTTACAAATAGCTTTTGTACTTATAACTTTTGATGTTTACCACAACAATTTTTTCGAAATGTGGAGAACATAGAGGACTGAAGCCAGGCATGGCTAAGAGGAACTAAAAAGTTTAAGATTTTTTCTCGCCAGTTACTATAATTTATTGTGCTTTTTATTCTCTATCATGTTAAAGGAAACAATTTAACTTGTCTTAGAAACCTAATCTTCATATCAATCTGTCATGCATTAAATACCCCTAAAGCCAAAGGAAAAACTTAGGTTTGGCTTCCATGTACAACTTTATTGGTGTGTATACACTAATTTGTCCCTGCAGTGTCACTGTAGTGAGGTAAATAAAGTGAATGTAAAAAATAATCTCTTATGAACTAGCTCTTTATTTCACAAAATATTTCAATTTCCTTCCAAAAGCAGTAGCACTCCTGGCAGTGTGACCTTCAGCTATGGCCTCTTGTATTGAGTATCTCACAGCTCATCAGTCCCTCCACTGCACCATGAGGAGACCTCCTGTAAGCATATGTTGGCAGTAAAATTATTTTTCTAAAGGGTTTAGGACAAATCCCTTCAAGATGCTAGTGAAGATACTTTTGGGAAGTTGTAAAAACTAAACTTTATTTAAAATGTAGAAAGAGAAGAAAAATACAAGAGAAGAAAAGCTGGACTCTGCTGGTAATAAGAACAGAAAAAATAATCTCTGAACAAATGCTCACTCTACATAGTGTTTAGTTGTCACTAGATTGCACTGGCAACACACAAGGTAACTCTTCCACAGTACCTGATCTAATGGCACTTTGCAAAAGAGGAGAGATGAAACAAAGACCTTATAAGTAGAATCATCAGAAAAGGTAGTGAAAAGATATATCAGGGAGAAAAAATGAAACTGGTAATATGGTACAAGCAAAAAACAGAGCTTGAAGCAATATCAGTGAAGGATCAAGCAGAAATAAATGCTGAGAAACAAAGGTAATGAAAATGAGAACAAAAATGGCAGAACTGCAAAGGATATAGATGAAATTACATTGGAAAATCAAGGCCTGGAGAAACTTTTAAAACAAGATAAATCAGACAGAAGGGATAGAGACACAAAGCTTTTTGAACAAGCCAAGACCTTTAAAAACAGATGGAATTCTCATCTGTACCACTGCTTTCCACGGCATAGTCACAAAACATTTCTTCCAGACCTCATCTTGGTAATCTGATGTGTCATCTCATCCTGAATCAGGAAACTTCAAGTGTCCTCACAGGGAGTCTGCAGTGGTCAATTTAGTCTCAATTTTTCTTAAAAGCAACAAGGTTTAAAAGCGTAGATGTGGTATCTGGTCTGATAGCAACAGGGGAGGGAAAAAAGAAAGAAGTGAACACAGGTGAAGAAAATGTACAATCAGAATAACATTTTTCTGATTAATACAGACTTTTAATGATATAGATATTGATTTCTATCTGCTAATATATGCACTTGTGGTTATTATTTACTCTTTAGATTCATCTCCTTTAACCATTTGAGTGGCAGTAACATTGCATCAGAGAAATACCTCATTGTGACAAAATATTCCTTTAGCTCTCTGTTCTTCAGTGGGAATTCATTCCAATGGTTTCTACTTTATTAATACTGCCTTTGGTACGTGCTGTGTGTAGTACTTTTCTCTAGTAGGAAGTGCATAGGAATGCATTTCAATCAAGTAAACAAAAAAGAAGACTGTGTTCACCTTGACTTTTCTGTTATTGTGGTGCTTCAGCCGTAAAACTAAATTTAATTCAAATTAAACTGCCCTCAATTAGAGTAAATGGAGAGGTAAATGATGTTATTGTACAACAGAATATCCATTACACTAAAAAAATTGTAGATGACCTACTTTGTACCAGAGCATGGAAAAGCTGCCAAAACTGCATGAAGAATTAGATATTTTTAGTTATGCTCAATTTTGCAATTCAGGTTGTGCAAGCTATAACTTAATGAAGTTGGCTGAGATGCTTCATCTAGAAAGGAATACAGTTAAGCCAGGTCTCTTTCATCAAAATTGTACTTGTAACTTTTTTCCAGGACAAACAAGTATAATATGGGATAGAAAGAATAAGAAATAAGATATTAATAGGGCTGCAAGATTTATATAGTCACAAATATAACTGTTTCAACCAATATAGAGTTGTAATTCCACTTTAGGTTCATGATATTAAATTATTTAATTGTTGTGAATTCTTAAAATCTTGAAAATGCAAAATGTCCATTTCAGTCTTATTGGTATAATCAGTGCTTGCAATTAAAATCTTCCTTCCTGAAATACCAGTTTAAAACTTTTAAATTATTTAACATTTTCTTGTTAACACTTCTGTCTGGCATGTCTAGAAGAAAACTGATGGAGTTAAAGTTTGACAGTCCCTTAAGCTGTGGGAGTGTATGTGATTTTTATCATAAGTTTCCCAACAGAATCAATTACCAATGACACATTTTCTTTTAGAAAAGTATTAAAAAGTCACCTCAAATGCCAGCAACATTTTAACAGAAAACACTAGAATATTACTTGTCATCCTTTCTTTCTGTTTAATGAAAGAACATATAATCCATCAGGAGAGGAGAGAGGATGGTGTTTATCACTAATAAATGCTGACACTTTTATATGTCAAACATTCCAGCTATGTTAATCTTTCACAATACTGGTGGCAAAATTTACCATCAGAGCAAGTGTTTGAAAATGTGAAAAAAAGGTAAAGGACCTAAAATATTGTTTGACCTGGTGAAATGCTAAATGTGTATATTAATCGATGGGAGTTTTTTTCCATGGAATGATTTCTCATTCAGTTTGTCATCAAAACTGTCTCAGAATTTTTCAGCAGTGAATTGAATATTTCGGGGAATTTATTTTTTCACACACACACAGAGACATACATAAAACAAGAAAACAAACAAACAAAAACCAAACACCCCCCCTCAAAAAAAAAATAATCTACTAATTGCCCAGAAGGTGCAACCTGGTTTTCTTTAATGTAGTTTTCTTGTGGGTTTCAATGTTACTGATGGAATATTTTTTTCAAATGAGTGCCTATGCCCATATGCTTGCAAATTCTGTAACCAGGTAATATTGTTTAAGATAATTGCTATCAAAACAAATGTCCTTTAAAGTGTCACTGCATTGACTTTGATTACACAGGTATATAAGGAATATCAACAAACTGTTTTCAAGTTGTTTGATTTTTGTTTGGGCTTTTTTCTTGAGAAAAAAATTATTCAAAATCTTGGCCTAGTATTAAAATAGGATCATCGTTGACTTTATTTATACTCCAATTGATTAATTTATCTAGCCTATAATACACAAAAATAACTTTTGTCAGGGTTTTTGTGGCATTACTTAGACTTAGACTAGATTAATATTTTTGCTTACTGTCTAGATTATTTTTCTTCAAGAGATTTCAGATAGCAATGCTTTAATTGGCTAGGCCAAATTAATTTTTCCTCAGAGAAATGGACAACAGGAAGACATAAATAACTGAAAGGGATATATACAATGATCATTCCTTAGGGGATATAGAGAACTGCTCCATTGATACTGGTTAAATTGCACCTTCTATATCAGCATGACTATGCCCATCAAGTGATGGATAGTCTTTTGTAACATGCATTACATTGTTTTCCCTCTTCTTGTACACTGGTCTAGACATAATCTGTAACAGCAGAAAGTAATTGCTGTGATAGTGTAATGGATCTGTACTGCAACTTTACTTTCTTAATAGTGAATTGTAACAATATCTTGCAAAATGAGAAGTTTCAATTATCTTTAATGGACCCAGAGATGTCACTTTATGTATTTGTTAGACATCTAAGCACAAGAAAAAAAGAGGAGAAGGGCTAAAAAAGTAGCTGAGTATTACTGGTCACTGTACTAAGGAGGGACATTAGCAAATGTAATTTAAAAGAGGGAGATTTTACTTCTTGCTTTAACCCTTGAGTAGGAAAGAAGTTAACTGACAAAAAAGGGACACACGTTCAGTCACTAAATGCATTCAGATATCTAGATCAGATATCCAGTTAGGGTTTTTTTTGCCAATAAAACCATATTCACAACATATTGATAAAAATGCCTTTGATTTGATGGTCTTTAACTTTTGAGAAGTGAAAGTAATTTCAAAGCATTTTAAATCTGAAATTCATTGACCATTTTATTATGTGTCCATATAGTTACATTTAAAATTAATAATTTCACTTTTTCCTCCTTCTTTTGTCTACAAATGTCATATTTTTATGAAGCAGAAATTTTTATTGCGTATTTCTTTCCCATTCTTACTTTTAAATCATATCTAAACAGGAAGTTGAATATAAAGTATATTTAATGTTGGACTCACCATATAGCTATTTGCTGATTCTACCACATCATGGAAGCTCGAAATGATAAACAAAGTGTGTTCCAAACTTTGAGGCTTGGTATATATGTTTTCAGTCTCCAACAAAGGCTAGGGATGAGCCCCTAGAATAATGGATCTTGCCAGTGTAATATGATGAGACCAAGACAAAAGACATCAGCCATGAGAGTTACTCTCCTGTACATTATATTTTATTTTTCAATATGAATTTCAATTGTATTCTGAAAAACAGAGATAAATATCTGAGAATAAAATCTATTAACATCCCCCAAAAACTTCTTCTTCCTTTGTGTTTATTTTGACATCATGTATTTTGCTTTTGTATTTTGTTTAAATTTTACAAACAAAATGAAGCAATAATTTAGCCAGAAGCAAAATATTTATAGTGCAAACAATTCTCTTGCCAACCTGTACAATTCTCTAGAGAATTACATGGCATTTGTATAAGAAAATTACCTTCCTTAGAAGAAAGATCTCACAGGTAACTGAAGACTCACCATGGGAAAAAAGGAATGCTATAAAATAGTAAATTATAAATTAAAATATGAGAAGATTTTTCATGAAAAATCATCTTGACAAACCACACAGTCAGCATATAGTGTTAATCAACTTAAAGGTAACATCTTGAAGTAGAATCAAAACTAAATTGTCCTTCAGATCCTTCTGGAAATTAAATGGAGTGAGTTTTTTTTAGGATATGTTTACCAGTTATGAACAAGAACCTTAAGCTTTAAAAATAGTAGAACCTCTAGAGTAGTTTTGTATTGTTTGCCATGATTTTAACAGTCAGAAGTAGTTTTAGCATGTCATTACAGACTTGTAGGACTAAAGTAAAACTGCACCAGATTAGCCCTAAATTAGCAACCTGGGGACAATCAAGAATTTCAGCAGTCTTCACAAGGGCAGGCAGACAGCTCTTCATGTTAATCCTTTGCATATGCTGAGGCACAAAATATTTTTATATCTACAGATTTCCAAGTCTAAAAACTTTCCTCTATGTACTCAAGGACAGATCTCCCTTATGACAAAGGATCATTATCTTTACAGAATTATAACTGTCTTTTAAAATTTTTTACTTATTGCAAAATTGAATCAGCAGATCTTTTGGAAAAGGTCAAGACTTCTTTTCAAAACACCTCTCCTATTTGGTCACTGTTTGAAAAATTCACCTGCTATGAAATTTCTGGGCTCACATCCAGATTTCTTTAGGGAGATTTAAACACACATCTCTCATGGCAGTGTCCTAAATGACAGCATGGCCTGAGGCTATAATTTCACATAGCTCTTCTCATTATTTCACATAAAAACTTCTTCCTGTTAGGAAAAAGTTGTTGCTTGCCTATTTGTAGACATATGACTATATAATGATATGACTGTACAATCAGTGTACATGATGGATTTTGGTTTTATCATTTATGCAACTGTAAGAACACCTAAGACTCAATGCACAATATAATCTTATCTATGGTATACTGCTAAGCACAACAGAGTGCACCTTCCTGAGGAACAATAAAGCCCTCAGAAGAGTCAAAGGGAACATTGCCACTCAGAAATTCTGGGAGGGTCTGTTCCTACAAAATGCATTGCAAAAGATTATTAAAGGAGGAAACTAAACAGAAACCAAGACCTGAACACAACTGTCACATAAGCACTTCAAAGACAAGAAAATGGTAAGATCAAGCAAAAAGAGTAAAAAAGTGACTTAGTTAAATTTCCAGAACTACTACAGAAGTCATTCTGCCAGTGCTTGAAAGTTTGAAACAGAAACAGAAACAGAAACCAAACCAAACCAAACCAACAAAAACCAAACCAACCAACCAACCAAACAAAACAACAACAAGAACAAATTATAATAATTTTTAAAAACCAAGAACAAATGAAGACAGTTAAGGGAAATTTCTAGTTTTTAAATCTGTAAAAAGTATTTATTTGGTAAAAAAAAGAGAAAAGAACAATGACAACACTTCAAAATAACCATAGGAAGCTGAAAATATGAAAACTCTTAGAGAGCAACTGTAACATACGTTAATAATTTGTTTTATCACTTGATTTTATCATCCAAAACTCGTTACTTATGTGTAAAGTTAGAGTTAGTTTATTGCTAACAATGCATCCACAGCTGAGTAATAATTGCTTAATTAAAAAGTGAAGTTTTTATTATTTTCATGTGTGATGAAATGAAGCTGATCTGCTCTGATATATTGGACCATAGAAGGAAACAAAACAAAAAAACTTACCTGAGACATCACTCTGGTGTAGGAATATAGGGATTTTACTTCCTATGCCATTGAAAACAGAGGTATAAAACAATTAAATACCAGAGTAGTGCCTGCCATATTCTTTGTGGAGCTTCACTCCTTGTGTGATCTTTCTCCTGGCCCAGTTAACTTTGAATTCTTCAAATGTGCATTTATTAGTTCTAACGATATCATTGTCCCTCCATTAGCTAAAGAACACCTGATGTATAATGAAAACTTTACAACTACACACTACGTTGTCCCCATTCTAGTGAGGGATGTAAAGAGAAAACTAGGCATTTATGCTTCCTGGTGGAGCTAAGCATCAGAAGAATACTGCCAAAGTACTTGGCTCATGTGTGACTAAAGCCATTATTGAAAACAGTAATTTCAGGTTTAACATGTTTTCAAATATTTTCTAGGTATTCCTTATAAACAAAATTGTATTGAAGCCACTATATGGATGTGAGACTGCTAAAAACAATGGGAAAAGCTATTTGGAACAACTACAGTAATCAATTATACTCTTTTCTGAAACAGCTCTTGAATAGCCAATGAAACATGGTTAGGAAGTCGAGAGAAATATCAGATGACCTGTAAAACTTGTAGGTGTAAATACTGTGACTTTTAAAAAATTCAGTCTCTCTTTACCTCAGTGCCATTCCCATAATGAATTTATAAAGGCAAATTCAAATTCTCTACAACTGTCTTCCAATATCAGCTGGATATTGGATTCTGCTGTATTTCATTTATAGCCATCTTTGCAAATATCATAGTGTTTGTCATAATTTTTTTTACTGTAAATTTAAAATTGAGTTTGAACCTAAAAGAAAAATTTTGTTTCCTTTGTGTTGATAATGAAGAAAACAGGAGTTTCTCCAATATATAGGATCCTGTAGTATAGGATCAAGAAGTTAAAAAAAAGCGTAAGACCTCCCAAATATAATCAGAATTTAATTTCACTAGTAAATGACTGTTTTGATCAATGTTCAAAATATTTCTAGAGGGAAATTCATGAACCTCTAAGGTCTGATTGCTTTCTGGACATCCCTTTCCAACACAGAAAAAGGCACCATAGTTAAGCATTTGATGTAGATAAGTGTCTACATTATCTTCTTGCAGTGTCAATCTCTTCATACTAAATTTAAGAGGCAGGATACCTCTGCTTCAGTGGTGTTTAATTCCTTATAAGGGGCATCTAAGCCTTACCTGGATTCACCTTCAAGCAATTCTTGGATTATATGCAAATGCAACTTGCTTAATGCTATGAAGAGGAGGAAACTCTGGAAAGTAACCACATGATTTACAGTGATATTTGCATGGTTTTAATAACAACCAGTAGCTACCTGTCACAAATACAGTAAGTATGTTGGAAGAGGTAGAACAGGAAATGAAGGCAAGGGTTTGATGAAACCTCCAGGGAAATTTTGAGGGAAATGTTTCATGATTTTGGTTAAAGCTTTTATTTCTTTTCAGCCATGTAAAATCTGAAAATTATCATAATTAATGAAGCTACTTGAATTAAGCTCATGTATCCTAAGAAGTTATGAAAGAGTCAGAAATGCTGAATAAATGATCACCAGTCTAATTTACAGCTCAAATCTCTTGTCCATCTAGTGCATATTTATTTTCTTTGTACATATGTTTGGGAGTTTTAAGACACTCGGTATGCTTGCCTTCTCCTTTCATAGAACATTTAGAAAACATCAAGGAAGCCAAAGAGAGATCATCCACTGTAACACTGATACTTCACTTCCAAAAAATCTATATCCCCTTGTCATTCAGATGCAAATGAAGAAAATGAGTTTGATTTGGTAGCTGAAACATCCTGCCTAGAACACTGAAGAAATCTTCTTTTGGTCATTTACATTTAGTGTGAACAAACTATGACTAGATTGGAATCCAAAAAAGTTATGAAATCAGACCTGCATATTTGTTTTTGAAAATACTGAGTATTGTGATTTCAGATATTAAAAGTTCAGTAATATACACCCACATGCACAGACACAAAATGCCTTGGTTAATATCACTTTCAGCTAGAAAGCAGTTTCATGCAACCTTGGTGAATGTGTGTTAAACTCCATACTATTAGCGCTGTACAAACCCCACTGGATTATATAACATCAAGCTTGACATTAGAAAGCACATCAATCAATTTTCATGCCTGAATCTCAAAGAGGAAGTGACACTTCTGATATATTCCTTTATATTTTGTTAATAAAGAGAAATCTTATTAGTGGGAGATTCAAGATGGTATAAACAAGTTTTTGAGCTCAATATACCATATGCTATAGCTGCCAATTATGTTCTTGTTGACATTTTCTGCATGTGGGAATATTATCATCTCAAATTCATTATGCTTCTGTTCACATGGACTGTGTTAATTGGCATGTGACACTTTGAAAATCTGTTCCCAGGCAATATTCATAAATAGTTCTGTTTCATATGAGCGATGTATTCAGTGGGCCCGATACTTAAAAGAATGTAACAATATAGTTTTCTCATTCCCCACTGTTTTATTCAAAAAATAAATTACTTTTAATTTGTTTTATTTTTCCTTAAACCATGATTTATTCCACTTTGCTGTGATATACCATGTTTAATGATTTATTGTCCAAATGGGAGGGGGCTTTATATATCACATAATTTTACTGTGTTATTTGCAATTAATATGTGCAAATCAACCTAGTAATCGAAAACATCTTATTCCATTTAGCATTTTCAACAGAAAGCATAAAGTAGTAAAGGACTAGAGAGGATGTGTAAGCTGTGTTCCACAGAATAGGTGAGATTTCATATATTTCAAAGATGACATCTTAATTACAGCACTACAAGTGCAGACTGAAGAAAATGAGTGGGATATATCTGAAGATCCTAGGATGTAAACAATAATAGCTCTGTCACCAGAAAAGACAGTAAGGGCTTTGTCATCAGCTCCCTCTAGAGAAGAATTGAGTGAAGAGTTCAAGATGCATCTTATCTAAATATGACATCAAAATGAGGCTTCTGGGTCAGAACATTATCATGTTAGAATGGTTGCATTGTTAATGCACATCGATAGATGTCTCTGAAGAATGGCTCAGATCTCAGGTGGCTTGAATCACCTTGTCAGGCAGCACTGTGTTTTGTCTATGAGTATTTTGGAAGTCAAAGCCCACTCCAATTTATTTTTAGTTCTAATGCTAGGATTTAATATGAGGATTTTTCATTCTCATAATTCCTAATAATACCATCCAGGCAGTATTTGCATGTTTTTATGGTCAAATAGAGAAATAACAACACACCTGGCATCTCCTACTGACATTTGTTACCACATCTATTAACATATCTGTTCTTTGACTACTGTTTCTCTGTTGCCAGCATGATGATTTCCATTTTGCACTTAGGGGTAAACTGGTATTTGGTTTTTCTTCCTTGTTCTCTGCAAGTTCCTGCTTCATGTTATGCTCACAAGCATTATTTCTACCTTCTGTAATATATGAATATAAGTAGCTGAAACAGAAAGAAACATTGCTATATGCCAAATACAGACTCTTGCTGTTACCAGGCAAGTATCTCAGTTCCAGCTAATAAGTGTGCATCTTCCATCTCTGTTAGAAATATGAATTAACCAGAATTTTGCTTGAGGAAACTATACATTTAGTAAGTTTTAAGTGCATTTACATCTGTGATAGACAGGATGGATGTATATTCTCACAAGGAAGAACAAGTATTTCCAGAGAACCTGGTAACAGTCTCCTTTACAGCCAATTAATAACATTTGGCTTGTAATGTCCACAGATATAATATATATACTAATCATTTGATATCTGGACATCTGGAAAACCTTGTACAATGTTAATGGTGTACTTCAAGTTGCATAATTTACATCTGCAATAACACAAATTACCCTGCAGAAGGCCATGGCCACATATGAGGAAGGACAATATGTAGCACTCACTGATGCACAGCCAAAGCAACAGACTGTGAAGAGTGTTGGAACAGAAATTGTAGTGAGAATCTATTACTATTTTATATGCATTTATTTAACATTTAAATGATGCATATAGTTAATCAAATGCACTTTTTTTTTTTTTTTCCCTGTCATGTCTACGACTATGAGTTGAAGCAAGCAGTAGCTCAGTAAACAAAAGCCTGCAGCATCCCCATGTCCTGGGATTCTCTTATTGATGGCTAATGAAGCTGAGCACACAGCCCTAGCAGACACGCGTGACCATACACTCACAATACATGTACACATCTGGCCACACAGATCAACACAGATGGAGCACACAGCGTTAAGACAAATGCAAACAGCAGCAATGGTCTGACCTTGTTCACTTCATGGGATGCTCAGGATGAATGTCCATTAATGGAAAACAGGTGAACATGTATAATATGGATCTGTCCTGCTGCTGCTCTTATACACTTAGTTTATCCAGTAACTAACCTCCGCATTCTTTGGACTCCAATTGACTAATGCCTGGATGGACACATGCAAATGGATCTTCCAATTGATTGCTACTTAGCTCATTAGCTAGTGCCAGTCTCTCCAGTAGCCAGGAACTTTTGGCTGACTTTGATACCTGGCTCCCAGGACTGTTATTTTACTTGCCAGATAGGCCACCTTGATACCCCTGACATCTGCCCACACAGTGTGGATGCAGCCCAGTTTCTATTACACAGATAAAAGGGACCTTGCGCCCCATAGTCCCAAGTAACAGTCTAGTTTCTACATCTCCCCACAAAAATGTGCACACAGAATAGATACTATCCATTCCTATCTCCACTTCCAGAATACTCTTCCCATTATAAGCTACAGAGCAATGGACAGTGTCTTCCCTTAATTTTTGAGATGCCATGGGGAACACCCTTACTAACTTCCTGGTGCAGGGTTTTCCCTGCCTTTGGGCCTGAGGGTGCCTTGGGACAGCTCTGGCAGCTCAGAGAGGGAATGCATGTTTCTGACTGGAGTATTAGGGTGCTCCTGTTTGGCTTTTAGTGTGTGTGGAGACAAGTCATTATTCACACAACTTAATGAAACACGACTGTGAAACCTTTTACTGTACAGACACACATGCTGTAAAAAAAACTCCTCATCTCAATATAGAAGACAAACAGAAGAAAATATAGGTCCAGAAGTCATTCACTTCAGATTAGTATTTCCACTAATGTTCCTCAAAGTGTTATGGCTAAGTTAATTATTCCATTCTGGATCCTTTCCAAGAAAGGAGGCACATTATCTCTTCTTGTTTGCTGAAAAGACATCACGAGTGCCAATTTTTCCCAACATCCACAGATCATAATCAGGATTAATTAAATAACTAATAGTTAAGAGCATGAAAGAAACATTTTCAGCGTGGTTTATTTTAAAAATTCCATCTGTAGTCATGACTGTTAAAGAGAGATGTGGTCAGGATATGAAAGATTTGATTTCATCAAATCTCAAAGTTGAAGTGTTTGTAGTGGTAAGACTTCATATGGCACAGATATTAACATAAATATGAAAAGCAAGAGAGACATTTAAATAGTAATTTTTTAAAAACTTCCTATTCCATGCAAATATGACATCATTTTTCTACAGACATGAAAAACCAAGACAGTGCAAATATTGTCTAGGAAAAATCACCATTTCTGCAGTTAATTTAACTTTTCCGTTTTATATTCTTTGTATTATATATTTTGACAATGATTTTCCTTTTCCATATTTCCCTTTTGTTTCAAAAACAAGGGAGTTACAACTGGTTCTCTAAATCACCAATTAGTGGAAGTTAATGATACAGTTACCATGAGAAATTTGTGCACTTTAATATTGAAATAGTTTTATGTGAGAATTCTTCCGCTCCATCTATGTGCAGCGTGCTGTACATCACACACACACACACAAAAAAAAATATTGCTTTCTTCCTTTCTTTCCCAGTTTCACAATTGTCCTCATCTAAACTGGTTCCACCCATTTGGATTTGTACAAAACCTTACTCTGCTTGTATCATGTAAAAGTCTTTTAGTCTTTTATGCTTTGTAGACCAAAAGAATTCTTATTCTCTGACTTATGGGTATATGTTTCTTTGTAACATTAGGAAGTAAGTAATTGAGTAAAAAGACTTCATCATTAATTTTAAGTGAAATAAGAATGACTGAATTCTACCTTCAGCCATCTGCAAGCTACATGCTTTTCCAAGCTGAAGAACCTGCGTCCTCAATATATAACTAACTCAATATAACTAATGATAACTAGCCAATCAAGCAGGACTGTCACTTTATTTTAAAATAAAATGTCTGAAAGAGGAGAAAAGGCAAATAAAAACATTCTACAGATTGTTATTAAACAATCCTTTCTGTAATTTATTGAGACAAATATACCTTAGCATACTTTGCAACTTAAGGTATTTGATAGTTTTATCGAAGCAATTTTTGGGTCTTTCAAAATAGATAATTGTGACACTGAACTGCACTTTGATTATGTAGCAAGGTATGTACTGCCACCATTTTGGCTAAAGTAATGATACATGTATTTGCTGGAATGGGAATTATTTGTTTTCTTCTCCTTGCAGATAAATTGATGTTGTAAATGAAATGTTTAAAAAACACTATTCTTGCCTGCCATAAGGCCTGCAAGCACATTAAAAGAAATTTCAAGAACTGATGAAAATATAGGATCTGCTAACAGAATTGACATTCAACATATTCATAAGCTGCTTAGAAAATGTAAAATTAATGAGGTGACAGACTTCGACATGTATGCAAGGTAGGATAGTGATAACGGAAAAAAAATTTTGAAAATGTGTAAGATCATCTCGTAATGGGAAGTAAGTTGGCAGATAAAATGATTCATATATAAATAAGCAACCCCAAAAATCTGTAGAAAATTATACCTTTTAAATTATTTATTATTTTATTTATATTAATTATTATTTTCCAGAAAAGAGGTCTTAGAATTTCTAAGAGATGTAATTGAAAATATTAACTCGGTGATAAAAATAACAGGAAAAAAAATCAACAAATTTAAATGAAAGCTAGAACTACCTTAAAAAATGTAACAAATTAAATAAATCAAATGGAATACTGTAACTCAATAATATAAAACATTGTTGCAGAGTCTTGTGGCTGCCCTGACCAAACTTGAATTCAAAAAGTAACTAGACAATTTTAGGAAATACAAATTTACTGAAAGATATTAAACATTAAAATTGCAATTTATTAAAAAAAAAAATCCCAAACCTCCAAATTACTACAAATGGAAATAACGAAAAACCCAAAATACACTACTATGCATATGTGATGTACTATTTCAGTGTTACTGGCTACCATCAGATTCAAGTATATCAAGGGAAACAGACTTTTTGTACTACATGATATTTTCATTTTATACTTTAATCACACACACTGTCTTTTGACTTTTATCATATTAGAAAAGTGATCACAGCTAAATACTAATAACACAGACATTATTACATATTAATTAATATGTGATAATGTAGGTTGATTGCTTTTTCTCCTTCTTATCACCAGTGCAACAAGTTATCAAAGAGATTTTGAATTACATTTAGTGTGGGCAGAATTAGATCTACATTCAATCAAAGTGAGATACTGAAGCATTTAGTTTTTATGAGATAAACACTAGGATAGTCATTCCTGGTGGTAAGTCATGTAGGTAGACTAGTCATGTCAATGGGACTTTAAAATAATAATGTATTTTTTTAAGCTGCATTTGATAGATAGAAAGACATTTAAAGATCCTGACAAGAGCAATGAAGTAATAACTGTGAAGAATTAACATCTTTATAATAGTAATCAAATGGAGGAAAAGTATGGAAGAAGATGTCACTCCACAGAAAATGATGAAAACTTGAAACATTTAGAAAGAAACATTAGGAAGATCAGGCTTTATGTGTGCAGAATGGAAATTTAACTATTTTTTGGTAACACTTGGAAATGCTAGAAAATATTATTCTGGGATATGAATAGATATGAACATAGAACTAAATTAAAAATTTTGGTTTCACCTTCCAGAGTTTTAGTCAAGAAAAATAAGGCAGTGTAAAGATCTCTTGAGGATGTGCCACATATCAGCTCTAATCAATTCAAAAGCATCTGATGTGTCTTTAGGTGAAATTTCAGTTTTGATCAAGTACATGCACATACAGTATTTGTTTCTGTCACAGTCAGATGCCCAAGTGTTGGAAGAGATTTAGTATTTATAATCAAGAAGACATAAGGGTTAGAGGTAGGTCGCTTTGACCATTACCTGTCTTATAAATTAAACCAGACAATATTTATGTGATTAAATTGTTAATCAACTCAGGATCAGGTAATTTCCCATGCTGTTCAATGAAATCCATTTTCCTCATCAAAACACATGAAAAAGGAATTTAATAAATTGCTTGTTAATTACTATTGGGCAACAACTTTAAAACAGATTTGTTTTATTCTATCACATGCATGTTGGTTCCTTTGGTGTGATGAGTCATATTAATTAAGAAAATTGAATTACTTACCAAATATTGATGAACAATAAATATTAAACATTTATTTAGAAATTAATAAGAAATGGTGCTTCATTTAACAAGTTTTCAGCTGTAAATATGTATTTATCATTAAATTCAAACTTCCCAATGCTTGTGTGTTACTGAGGGTTAGCAAGAAATAATGTGAATTGAGATAACCATAGCAAAATATAATTATTTCATCTTCCAAAAGGATGATGCATCCTTTTGTCTTCATGTTTATTTATAATAACTGGTCAGCAGCTGTTTTATTTTTTCTTTAATTAGTACAGAACAAGAACAGAATAAAAGTGAAAATCTATGTAAAATGTACCTTAAAATGGTTACTGATTCAAATCATAAATTGCCAAGAAGTTGAATAAATAATTTGGATTCCAACTTCTAATTCATATATAAGTATACATATTAAAATCGACAAACAGATGAGCTATATCATGCCATGTAGATTTTTTTTTTTTAGAAGTATCAAATTGTCTGTTTCTGGTAAAGATTTTGCTTTCAAATATTTGTCTTTTTTATGATATATCTTGGAATTTTTCTGATCAAGTTTGTTCCTAGGGTATTTCTGAACTCCAATTGTTCAATCTTACAGGAGAACGTTTAAGAATTATTCTCTCTGAATAGTTAGAAAAATAGCTTGGAACTAATGTCCTCTAAGTGAGTGGGAAGTCCAAAAATAACAGTGATTGAAGCACACATATATAATCTCTGCTTCACCTAAACTGAAGACTTTTGAGACCGAAAGGCCATGCATGTTCCATGTAATGTTAAATATGTCTTTCACATGAGTTAAGGTGCACATGTAGAAATTTAAAGAATCTCTGAATTTTATGACAGTGCCTATGTTTTAAGGTAGATTTTCTTACTAGCCTAAGACCTGTCAAGTGATCCACTGAACTTTTGTGGTATAATCAAGAGCCTTATTTAGAGGCAACAAGCACACAGGGGGATGGGTTCCATTCAGGTGTCAACACGGGCTTGGGTTTATGTACGGGGACAAACCACATACTTAGCATTCAGATAAACACATGCACCACTGACTGTAAGTGCTTACTTAGTAGTAGCACTACCAGTGACTGCTTAGTATCACTAAAATTGATAAAAAATGAGCACTTTTCTAGTGGAATGAGGTCTGAGTTCACATCAATGCTCTATTTTAAAAATAGCAGGTTTTTAAGGATGTGGATTACTTTTCTGAACATTAGAAGAATATTATTTGTGGTGTATTAACTATATGTAATGTGAGGCACTTTTTATATGCAATGCACAAGACTGGTCCCAAATTTTCATTCATTCAGGAGCTTTACAAGCTCAGTAGACTATTGATCTCTACAACCAAAATAATAGTCTTCAAAATTAACTTTGCTTCATGTTGAAAGCAAGGATCGGTGGTTAGATGAAGACAACTGGAGAATTTTATTTTTCTTTTGAAAACTAAAATATACCTAATTGCTACTGCACTGATGTGCATCTTGAATAAACAGTTTCTAATTTCCTAGAGATCAAATTGTAACTTTACTGATTCAGTGAAATAACTTAGGTTAAGTTTAGTGTATTAATAGGGAAAAGAGCTGAGTGTTCATGTCAGATGTTAAATTAGGGACAAATAAAACTGCATGCTTAAAATTGGAATTTATGGGTCACTAGTTCTGTGAACAGTGTTCTTAATCCCTCAGAAATACATAATCTCTGTGCCACGTATTTCTGTACTTCTTAGTTATATCATAACCTCATAGTCATTGCAAAAACCTGCTAGCCAGTCATTTTAACCGTGTAGGAATTTTACACTACAGTTAAATTTGAACTCAAATCCAAACAATTTATATTAATTTCCAAACGTTCACTCAATGAAAGTCTGTTTCTAGAGATGAAAATCTTATCCACTGTGCCATGTTCTTCTCCTTCCCAGAAAATACCGTCTTTTAATAACATATTTAGTGTAATCAATACTGACAATGTGCAAACAATTACTTAAAAGGAGAGTGCTATAATTTGAAGGTAGCTTGTGTCTGTAAATTGTTCCATACCCCTGACCTCAATGTACCATCCAGACATTCCTCATTTCAAGAAGGTAACAACATGAAGTATATAATTTACTGGAGTTGAGATGAGTTTTCCAGGTGCTTTCTTCTAAAACTGCTTAATAGCAAGCATTTTGTCTGCCAGTTTAGATGTTCCTCTACGAATCTTTCCTGATTCAACTAAGGTTTTGAAATCTTTTCAAAAGCTCTAAGAGTTTAGAGTCTTTGTTTTGTGGCAATAATATTTCATTTGATACATGCTATAGCTCATTTTAATGCCCTGTCATTTGTTGAAGCCCAGGGAATATTTGTAACTTGCTTTTATATTAAGGGTTGCACTGATTTACGAATTTTTCAAAATAGAAATTTAGGACACAATCATTCTGGAATTAATGTTTCTTACTTCAATTTTTTTAATCATATCCTTGCCTGCATTTATAAAATGCACATAATAATCAGGAGTTCTCATTTATAGAAAAGCCAGATGGCTGCCCAGACAGATTCCTATCATTGCTGTTGATACCAATTACAATTTACATGGTCAATCACTAAGATCTTAATTTATCACATTTCTTCATCAAGGAGTCTTCAATGAGTAACTCAAATATTTATATGTGGGCAATTGCTGAAATGCCTTACTGAACTAGAACTCATAAGTACAGCTACTCTGGAAGAGAAAGGGTATATGAAGCTGGAGGAAATAGGAAACAATATTACAAGAAAAATTCTTAGTTGCATCTATATTGCCACTCTGTTGCTTAAACAGTTCACAAGGGCCACCAAAGTGGATATATGATGGCTTAGTTTGAAACATGTTGCCTTGGCTATCCTTTACCTGCTGATTTCTGGCATTCCTGTGAAGGGCAGAATATTTATATGTGCTTTATATCCTTCACAGCAGCAGTTTTAAGGACCTTTTCATGTGTCACAACTACTATCTAACAGTAGAACACTTTTCTAATTACTGAAATTGCTACTCAGCCTCAGTGCAAACAAAGACCTATGGAAACAGAGGAAAAGATGCATTCTGTTTCAATATACACGTCACCTACAAGCTACTTGATTATTATTATGCAGATTGTCTGTATGTAAACAAAAGGGTATAATTAAATGAAATAGACGGCAAACAAAGAGCAAACAGAAATAATAATACTTATAGATTAAGAGATCTATAAAAGAAGATAATCTCTTTATTTGGAAGTCCCATTTCTGAGCAAGCCTACAGAGAGTAATGCTAAAACCACTACAAGCTTCTTCAGATGGAAAAAATATCATTCAGACTGGTAACAAGAGATGGATATGAATCTCAAGCAGACAAACAGAGAATGTATATTACCAAAGCATAATCTGTTTCTCTTTTCTTTACCTCAGTATATAAATATATATAAATAACTAGTATATAAATAAATAAATATAAATATAAATATAAATATAAATATAAATATAAATATAAATAACTAGGATGTCTGGAAATTACAAAAATTTGAACAGTTTAAGCCTAAATGTGAATAGAATACATATAGTTTTTATTTGCTTCTCTTTGCCCTACATGATGTACTTTCGGGGGATATTGCTTGGGGTTTTTTTACAGTTCAAACTGAGCTTGAACTCAGTTTATTCTTTTGTATTTCAAACAGAATACAATCCATGAAGAGTACTAAACATATTAATAACCTGTATGAAGAAAAAACCGAAAATAATAGTAACATGTAAGAAATAGTAGGTAATTTTGCAGTATTGTTGCACCACATAATTCCACCTTCAAAGAGGCACAGGACTATGAATTTCTTGCTAAAAAGGCAGATTAAAATTAAAGCCTTCCTTTTCTACAGGACAGAATAAGCAAACAAGTCTTTGAAAAGTATTTCAAACACATTCAAGGTCAGGCGACAGAATATAGTAGTTACACATCCTTTTAAAAGACCCTCAAAATATTCCTTTCATTCCTTTCATTTTGCTTGCATTAAATGTTAAGTCTTAATAGAAGTTACAGAAAGGATTTAAAATTTACTTCCATTTGAGCTAATAATGCTTTGAGTGGACATTCTGTTCTTTTCCTGAAGTATTTAGAGTGTGAGGTAAATATTACATCACAGCAGATGCTGACTTTCAAATAATAAATACTGAAGATGCAGTGTCCATAACATATGAGGCTCTGCTCTTGCTAGAGCAGGACTGGAGCCCTGGATTTAAGCAATTATTAGCTGTCAGAGAATACTAAAAGTGTTTTCTGTATTTGGCTTCATTTTCATCCAGAATGGAAACAGTTGACACTCTGAAACCACTGATATGAATACGTGCAATGTGTATCTGATGAGTGAGAATAATTAGGAGACTCATATCAAAATTATATTCTTTATCTAAACTAAAAAATCAGTCTAAGTTCTTTATTTACTCTTTTCAGGAACACAGGCTTTCATTTTATCTTACTGAAATATAATCAGTTAACAGAAAAAGCAAAATTAATTTAAAAACCCTACTAATGTCACTATATCTAAATGAAAATGCTCTTCTCTAAATAATTAAATAAATTCAATAATGAGAACATTTAAATTGAAATTGTTTGTGGAAGTCATTAGAAAAAAAATAAACGTTTCTTTTTTTCTGATCATGTTTAGATGTTTGTGAGCATTGAGAGAAAAAAGTACTCAAACAATCCCTGGTCTTACTAAAATAATTTTCCAGATCAATATACAAAGAAAGAAAAGAAAGAAAATGGAACGTAGTATAATCAATAATTTTGTTTAAGATTAAAGTATATAGCTATTACATATTCAAATTAACTGGGATAAAAACAAGTAATAAACGGGATCAATGCCTAGTTACCAATGGGAGAACACCTTTCACTAAAATCTAAGGTTTGACTTCTCACTCCTGATCTTGACTGAAGTTCAGTGAAACACCCTCTTAAGGTCCTGGTAGTTGACATTAATATCTGAGTTGAATTTTAAGTAAGAAAAATAAATCAAGTAATTAGAAATGCTTGTTTCATAATTTTGGACTTTCCACATTTCTCATTTCTTCCTCAGGACAGATGATCTCTCATCATATAGAAACTAATAGCATTGTCATTTTCTCCATTCTAAAATGGGCCCTGATTTGCAGCTATTACCTAGCTTTTTACTCAAATTGTCTAATTAAGGAGCAGAATCACTCTAAACCCAGAAAAGTTGCTCTTGACATGTTGCTAGATTGTGAGATTGTTGTTTCTGTTCAAGACCTAAGCAAAGGTTGTTTCTGAAAACTTATTTTCAATACTTCCAGCTTGTCAGCTACTACCCTTTCCTACAAACTTTGTCTCAGAGCATAATTGTGATGAGGAATTTTAACTTACAAAGTGATTCCCACAGTAAACAAAATAGAGGAACATGTCTTGAAGCATGCGCTCAGAGCAACCACCTTTTGCAAAGAAAGAGCCAAGTAATCCAATTTCTTTCAATTGGACTGCAGAAGAAAGATAAGGAGAGAATGAGTAAACAGCCTGTGCAATCAGCATCAAAGAAAGAAGTTAGAGCAGCTCTATTTAACCATCCTTTGCATAAGAGTCTCAGGAAATTTCACCTGAACATTAGGAAAGATAAAGTAATGATGTCAATAACGGAATGCAGTACTGAACACTTCCAAAGTACCCAAAGCATTTTGCACTTTTTGCAGATAGAATGTCCCTTGGCAAAATAATTTTCATTTTAGCAATGATATAAAGACATAATAGAAAAGCTTACTTTCTCTTACCTTACTGATGAATAGTGGCAAACTATTAACAGGTAGTCAAAGATATCATTACCTTTCTTTTAGCATTGAAGGGCCTTACGCAGAATCTGATAATGACATAGAAGTCTCTCCTATGGTTCTTCCATTGGAAAATAGTAGGCATTTGTCTTTTCTATAATTTTTAAAAATTTATTTGAGAAATTTTCACACCTTGATAGTATTCTTAGACTTCGTACTTCTGAAAGGCAAAAAAATATCAGTGAATGCATTATTCAGTTGCAGAAGTTTCTGAATGGTGAACATTTATCTCATAATTATGAATGTTAAATAACTGAAAGTTTATTTGTACAATGAATTTCAAGTTCTCTTTCTGACTGCTTATATCTGTGAATGAGACGTGTAAATAAACCAAAAAATAGAAATGTGCTTGTCCTATTACTACACACTCTTGGAAATAGTCTTACCCCATCTTTCCTATAAGTTCCCTTCTGGTAGTCGAAGGCAGAAATTAAGTCACCCCAAAGTCTTCTCTTTTCCAGGTTGAAAATCCCACTTCTCTCAACCTCTCCTCACTGAGGGAGGTGATTCTGCCCCTGTACTCCAATCTGGAGTGCTGCATCCAGCTCTGGGGTCTTAAAAAAACCCCTCGATTTAATAGTTTCACATAATTTTTTAAATTATAAAACATGCAATAGGCTGTTGATCTGATTTTTTTTTTTATTTTCATGACCGTGAATTCAAGTCCCCACTAGTAAGATGTTTAACCCAACTCTCTCTCTGTCTGTTAAATAGGCAAAGCTTAAACCACCACCAGAGACTGACAGCTTCCTTTGAAAGAGCCTGCTTATCCTTGCTCCTAACATTGTCATAGTAAGGTTAGTTGACACTGGAAGGCACACTAAACCAGATTTCCCTACTCAGAAACTGATAGAGTATGATTTTTGTTGTTGTTAATCTGTTTATGTTTTCTTAGTCTTTTTAATAAGTATTTAGACATAAGATTAAAGAATTGGTGACTACAGGTTTCTTAATTCCTGTCTTCTGAAAGTAAACCTCAGTCAAGGGCTGTGTAATCTGAATAGTGATTTTTATTTTCCCCTGGCACTGGTACCAGAACAGAGCTGTCTTGCCTGCATTTTCACAAATATTACTATCGACCTTTGAAGCAAGGAAGTGAAAGAAATTACCAAAGCAACCTTAATAGCCTTGAATGATGGGAAAAAATAAGAAAATGGAACTGCAAAAAGTAGTCGACGCCAAAAATTAATCAGTAAATCTGATTTGGGCCAAGTTAAACATTCACAAGTCACTAAGTGATGGAACAAAAAATCACTGAAATTGCAGTGAAATATAAATATTTAATTATAGGATCTGAAGCGTTATAACCCACAGATCTTCCTGTGGCTTAGTGCTCTCTGTATCCTGAAAACCAGGTCTGAGACCCACCCCTCACTGCTGAAGAACATTGTTCTAGAATATGACAATTAAAAAAGAGTAAGTTTAAATTAAGTATATAAGAAGACACAAAGCAACTGAAGCCTAAGCTCCTCCTGTTTCAAAAGGGTAATTATAACCAGCATTCATTGCATGCAAACAGGATACATTTGCAACACACAGGATTTTTTGTCTCCCTTTATTAAATGATACATGGTTATCAAAAGATGAAAAAATATATGGTTGTAATGAAGTGTGACCACCACTTTAATTCTGAAATTTTCCAACATCTTCAAGTTTAATGTTGTCTACATATGCTGTTTCAGAGGACATTTTTTACATAAATCAGTATTTTCAGATGAGATATGTGCATGCCTTTTTAGGAAAAGTGCATTCAAACCTGAGGCTCAAACATTTTTTCAGCAAAATATCAGTTATTCTAGTAAAAGAATTTATTTTGCCCTTCAAATAATACATTGCATATATCTGTGAAGCATTCTGGGTGTGGCAGTAATCAGTATGGGTAAGATTTGTGTATTCTGTGCTATCCTACGATCCTATGATTTGTCCAACTAATTAACGTATCTGGCACAAACCACAAACTTACATTGCCAAATATTTGAGGCCCTGTCATGCAAGGCAAACTCTGACTGCCATTGTTTAAAAAAATAAAAAATCACACTTCTTTAAATCTCTGAGGACAACACTTATTAGAAAAAAATTACAGACACAGCAAAGAGCAAACAATTACTGCAAGGATGTGAGTGGTCATGGTTTGAAGAGTTAAAACATTTAAGATGGAAAGAAATGTCTTCAGTTATTACCAGTACAGTTTTTAAGTTGGCTTGCAACCTGCATAGTAGATGAAATGGGTAGGGCAACACTGAATGTAAGAAAATTCTTATAATACAGTGGCTTTGTTTTTTAAAACTACTTCTGATGTACACATTAATACTGATCTGTAGGAATTTTCTTTGTATTTTTATATAACTTTGGGCTAAGATGACAAAATCAAACCACTTAGAAGCTTTTGGGAAAAATGACATAATTTACCTTCATTCAGTGGAAAGGCCATAGTATTTTAGCAGTTTTGTGAAACTGACATCTGAAAGACTGAAAGGCATAAAAAGAGAAAAATTCTGTTCTTTCCCCTTCTGTTAAATAAGTCTGAAAAGCTATGTCAAGATTGAACATCACTAGTAGATTTTGAGATAATAATTCAGAGACCTTTAAAGACAGCATTTTTGGTATATTACTGAAAGACAAAATTTTGACAAATTATATAGTGGCATAGGTGCATGAATGTCTCTGTAGCTTTATTTGAATCACTCCACTACAGCTCAAAATATTGCAGTTATGGTGAAGGATTACTAAGATATACTACTGAGTATCAGTTGATTATAATTTCAGTTCGATTCCATCAACAGATTTTGACTTAAGGACAAGCTGATAAAAATAACACCAACATGGATTCTACTAAAATTTACCTGTTGCAAAACCTATTAATGTTCTTTCTAACAATATACTTGAGGAGAAAAGTAGTGAATCTTTGTGATAATCTTTAAAAAAAACCTAAAAAACCAAACAAAGCAAAACAAAAAAAAACCCAAAGAAACCCCAAGAATTAGTTTCCAGCGGTTTTGTTAAATTTTGTTAAATTTGATATTGCCTGTAAAAAACACCTTTACTTGTTTTTTCTCCCCTCCATAATTAGGAACACCTATGTTAAGAGGTGTTTTTGCAGATTTTTAGAGAGTGGGATTATCTGTCCTTCAAATCTTCTTCAGTTACATAATGTGAAATAGTTTACTGGAATTTTTAGCATTGAAAAACAATATTTTCATTTATCTTTGAGACCAAACATCTTAAAATTTGTGTTATGTCAAATGCAGTTACTAAATCTTTTAACAGAGAAAGAACCTGTCTCACGGCTCTAATGTATAACTCCTGAACAGAAAAATGGCTATTATCTTAATTTTTGTTAGAATTATAAATTTGGGGGAAAATAAAGTGCTTGTTAGTAGACCATAAGTGGGGTAATTATTAAAAAAAAAAAAAATTATTTTATCAGGTGACTTTTAAATTCATTGCAAGTAAGTCTTCATAAAAACTTTACTGTAAATAAAATCATAAACTGCAACACTGTTAATTCTTTATATAAAAATTTATGGTTTATTCTTGTTGGTAATTTATTTCTCAAAATATTTTTTCATCTTTCAAAATATTTTTGGGGTCAAGGCTTCATAAAGGTAGCTGGTAAATAAACATAAGAAAGATGAAAGCTAAAGTATTCAAGAAAGGAAAAACATCTATTTTAAAATATTAATCTAATCTTAGAGCAGGGTTTTTTGGTTGTAGATTTTCTGCTATTTATAGTGCCTTTTATTTTGTTTTTTAAAAAATTATTTAAAAGACCTTTTTTTTTTTTTTAATTGTCTGATTTCGTATTTAGAAGTAAAGTGTGTAAACTGTATTGATAAGAACAGACTTATTGAGACCAAGATGGGGATTAGTGATGCATATAATTATTCATGTACAATTGTAATATGATGGTATTCAATTAGAAAAATCACAGAAGTAAGCTATACTCTTACCAGTTTTATAAAATAGCTGGCAGCTTTGTGTACAAGAAACAAAGCAAAATAATTAAATTAATATTATATAATTTCTCAAATAGTATGTAGCACATTAAAGAGCAATAGCTCCAAAGTCTAGATTGCTGCTTACAATGTCTTGTAATGTCATTAATTTATTTATCTTTCAGAACTAATTTTTTGTGTTGTTTTTTCATCTATAATTTGAGATACTTTGTCTCAGAAAAAAATGTACAAAATTCTTTATTAAAAAAAAACCAAAACAAAAAAAGAAAAATACATCTACTGTTTCCTTGTCTTGCTTTAGAACTTAGGATGGACTAGTTTTGTAAAAATTCTTAAATCATGGATTCAGAGAATCATTTAGGTTGGAAAAAGCCTCATAAGGTCAGAGTCCAACCATTATCCCTGCACTGCCAAGTCCACCAATAAACTATGTCACTAAATGTCATGGCTGTACACCTTTTAGGTACATCCAGGCAGGATGACTCAACCAGTTCTCTGAGCAATCTCTTTCACTGTTTGAAAATCCTTTCAATGAAGAATTTTTTCCTAATATCCTAAATACTATGTAGATAGAAAAACTGCAGGTGTGTTTTTTTAGCAATGGAGTACTAGGAAGATGGTGATCAGCCACAGCTCAACCCCTGAGTTTGACCATGAGGACAGGAATTACCAATTACCATAATGGACAAAACAGACTGAACTTATGGAACAGTAATTTAATTTATTGTAAATTAAAAATAGAGGAATATTTAATTAAGGATCTTTTATTTCTCTTTTCTTTTTTTTCCTTTTTTAAAAATTTTTATTCTATATTCTACTATTGAAATGAAAGAGTAAATCCAAAATTTTCTTTGTAAAATATCCAACCATAATATGATGAGGATAAAGAAGTGTTGCTCAGAATTATATATATTTAGAAATATTCACTAAAGCTGTACATTCCATATGATCTCATATATCACACATGTAAATCTATACTGAAACTTTTTTGCTGTATCTTACCCAAATATATTCAAGTTTATCAGTATATTTTCAGAAAATAAAACATAGGAAGTTTATTAATATTGATAACCTAATGAGTAATGTGCAGAGCATTTGAAATATATATGAGGTTAGAGTTCTTGGTGAATTTTTTACCTTAGAGTTGGTAGATTCTCATGCCAACAAGGGAGCCACTGTTGCCATTTTTAGTCTTCTAAGGAGGTACTTGCCAGTGCCAGAGGAAGATTTGACATGAGGATCTGTGAAATAATTGCTAACTGGGAAATACATGAATAATAAACAGACTACTACTATCCCTTACCAAGTGACCTGCTCACCCTGCCACAGCCTGTTAAGTCTGAATTTAAATCAATGGGCAGTCCAAATCTACATCCAGGAGGTAGATTTCTTAGTAGACAAAATTCTTCCTTGCCTTTGAGGTCTCCTTTGAGTACCTTTTATGAATTTAATGCAACCACACACTGATAGGATCTGAATAGTCACAAAGGTGTCATGTTCTCACTGGCTGGCTCTTAAAAATGTTTATGGAGCTTGCACAAAAAAACCTAAACGTACCCAGTAGTGCTGCAGGAACCATGCTAACTGCAGTCATCCTGCTCTCTCAGACACATATGCCACAGAGTGTGTCATCATCATGCTCACATTTAACTTTTTTCTCAGCTTCATTCATGACTTAGATTGACAGAGCTATACTCCTTGGAGTCCCAAATCTGGTCCAACTGAGATCAATTCAAGCCAGTATCTCTGCACAATACTCACATCCTTTAAAAACTTCAGAACCAAATCCATTGAAAATCACTGGGACATTGATCAAGAGTCATGCAGCCCTTTCAAAAATCAACATTCTTTAAATCTGTAAATATGAAAAATCATTTATCTGATTGGTTTCTCCCTTTAGAATGATTCTTTTTCTTACCAAATATATGCTTATTTGCTTAAATGCTATAATCAAAACCTGTGGTTTAAAGTAATTTTAGCATGTTATTACTATTAATATTATCCAAGGTTCACAACAGATTTTATTTGAAAGAAACTTAGTTGACATTTATCTGACACATGAAATGAAATAGAATTTACTCCCAATAGAAATATACTTAAATTATTAAGTAAGAGCAAAATAAAAATGTGAGGTTTTTTTTTTAATTTTCCCATGCAATTTTTAACTAAAGAAAAAGTCTCTCATATGTGCACCAAGTCTCTTTGAACATTGATATTTGTACTACTTTGGTTAAGCTGTGAATCTGTTAGTACATAGATAATAAAATATAAATTTCTGAATGCTACTAGTTTATATTAAAGTTGTGGAACACACTGTTGGTTGGAAGTTTCAGATTCTGAGCACTGAGTAAGAGTTTGGAATACAATGTCAAAGAATAATGCAGTCTGCTTCTTATTCAACAGCATTAAATCTCCTTTTTCCTTTATATCCTGCTATAGCAAATTTTATTAAAGAAATCATAGCTGATAATGAGGCAAAATCCAAAGTTCACATTAAATTATGATGAGTTTAAGGTGCCTCTAGGCCAAACCCACTCATTTTTGAGAGAGTGGAGAAAATAACTCTCTCAAAATCAACAGTTAAGGCTCAGGAAAGATTATTAGTACTTTTTTTCCAATAGCTTCGCTGAGACCTGAAATCAAATCCTGCCTTTCCTCAAGGTCCAGTGGCAACTGAGATGTGATCTTTTGTTTTGTTTTGTTTTTTGTTTTTTTGTTTTTTTGTTTTTTGTTTCTTTTTGTAGTGACTAAAGAATAACTGATTGGTCGTTTGCAAAGTACTACAGCTTAAAAAAAATATGTATCTTTGAGATACCTTTCTGTTTTTCTGGAAAATAGGTTACGTTTACTTTATTGTAGGAAACTTGATATAATCTTTTTTTAGAAGACAAAAGATGGGGAAATACTTCTCAGTTTAGGCACAACTACATGTTCTAATGGACATTAAAAAACAGTTGAAAGCTGCATGAGGTCTTCATTTTTGATAGCAGGTCTATGAAAGACTACAACTCTGATATTAAAGTAAGTGCAGTTCTTATAAAGCTGATATTTCTGATATTTTATTTAAATATTGGTCAGTTAATGAACCATTGCAACCAACGTTTTAGCCACAGAAGAATGTCTCAACTCGACAACTAAATTCAAACTGTAGCTCCTCACAGCCACGGCTATGTTGTCACCTATTCCTTAAAGCTCCTGAGATAAATAGATGTCATTTGATTTTTCCAAGACTTTGTACCCTGATATGCTTGAAGGACTTCAGTTTTTACAACATTAGATAGCCCATGGTCTTATTTATATTTAAACTTACCCATCAAACACAAGGTAAATAATAGCTCAATAAATCAGGAAAATATTAATTTAGCTAAATTGAAGATGGCTCAAATCAAAGATTAATTTTCACTAGTGTCCAAAGAGATCCAAGCCCTTATCTATCATCTGAGCATGACAGTGTCCTACCTCCCAACACACTGTAGACTGCAGTTAAATGTAATTTTTAGAAATTCTGTGTCTTTAGAAACGTAGTAAGTAAAATAAGAAATTTTAAAGACAGCAGTGTTTTGGGGTTTCAGTAAGATGTGTTCTGGGAACACCTCTGTGTTCTGAACATCTCAAAATTTCTGAGTAAAATGTAATTAAGTATTACTTTAAACCATTAACTATAATTAGTCAAATCAAAATAATTAAAACACACCCTGAGGTGTCATATTTATCAATGGATAGGTTTATTTGATATGTCAGTGGTACTTTTCTTTCAGTCTCATGCTCATTTCCAAGCAGGGCTACTCTAGCAGGTATTATACTAATTATATATTTAACGCAGGGAAATATTTTTTTTCTCTGATGCCAAATGCTGAAATGCTGTGATGCTCAGGGCATTGATACCAATCACTTGCTTTTTTATTATTTGAAAGGCTATCAAGAAGCCAGCAAGAAGATGACATTTTGCTGCACAAGAATGTCAATTAAGTATGAAAAGGATAGGATTTTATTTATATGTGTAGTAGCAGATTCTTGCATATGCAGTTGAAGTCTTTATTTAGATTATTTAGATTCAGGAAATTCACTTTTCTTTATCTTTTACTGATATCACCAACAAGCTTGGGCAAATCCATGCTGTTTAAAGGGATAATATGATCTCTGTCTTGATCTTACACTTTCTGTAATAAAACAGCTTTTAATTCAATCGGAAGTAATGAAGATTTTAAATATAATGTAAACAGTCTTTTCAGGGAGTTTTGAATAGTATCCAAACTAACCTAAGATGAAGCTCTCTACATATAAATATTAAACATAGAGTCACTAGAGGCATTAACAGAGGGAAACTTAAAAACTCTGACTTCTCCCTCTAAAATGCACCATTGAAAATGAGCTCAGTGAAATACGGATTTAAAAAGTTTTATTTATTCTGGGATTTTTTTTTTTAGATCTGTTGTACATATTAATTATAAATTAGAGACACAGATCTGAACTGAAGGGTATAAATGTTTAAGAAGTTACAAATAATTGAAAAAGCAGGAAGTCCTTTAGGATTCCATCTTTCTTTAAAAGGATTCTGTTTCTCATTTTGTTTTGGAAAGCTGAATTCTTGGACTCACGGGAAAGTTCTTTATATTGCAGGCATGTGACTTCTGTTCAGAGCTGACTGACAAGACCAAATCTAATCTACATGGGTTGTTATTATCAGAAATATTTTAATTAGAGCTCTATACTTGATTTACTTGATTTAGAGAATTTATTTAAAGTAATGTTGAAAAATAAAATCTCATCTATCAAGCATTTGCTGGCTTTATTATTAATAAACTAATTTCCTTTTCACTCAGGTATAGATAAAACAGATGGTTGAATCTAATGTTTTTCTGTTACAGTTTCCTCCCCAAAGTGATTTATGAATTCACTTTTACTCCCTACTTGTTCATCTGACCAGAAACAGATGCACATACTTGAACATATACAGGTGCTTGTATGAGAAATCAAGTCACCTAACAGGAAAAGTAGAAATTACTTAAATATAAAAAGCATCTGTTTGCCAGTTCAATCTATTACAAAGGTCCTTCTCCTACACCAATTTTATGCATACATTAGAAATTTCTACACCCTTGTGAATTAAAGTTATTCAGGCTGTGTATGAGGAAGGTTGTCTATTTTGGCAGAGTCATAGAAAGTTAATTTAAGATAAAACAAAAATTCAAAATTCTAACTTAATCTATAAATACCTGGATGATTTCTCTATCTTAAATATAAATATAACGAGATATACATTTTTAATAAAAAGTTATAATTTTAAAAATTTTATTTCTTTAGTTATAACTTTTCACCCACCTAAATAGCATCTCCTAAATCAGTGGAGAGGAGGTGGGAATTCTTAGAATGATGACAGATCTAACTTTACAGTATCTTCTAGAAAAGACTTGTCCTTTGAAGCATTTTCTCTATAATATTAATCACTGCTATTCTTTTAACATGATGAAAGTAAGTAATTGGTTTTTATCTTAAAAAGCCATAAGGGAAAGCTTTGGCACAAAGGGAGTGTAAAAAGGTACAGTAGATATAAGATTTTGTTCTAAACAATTTTGAAGAAAACTAGCACCAAAGAGTTTTAGAGGAATATAATAAAATGGGGGTTAAGAAAATGCTTGCTCAAAATAGAAAGAATAGATGGAAACCATTGTGTCTGTTCAGAGGGAAAGGTAGAATGGGGGAGGTTGCTAGATATGGGAAAAGAGACATGGTTAGTCAGTGATTTTTAAGAGCTGCTTTTTTATACTTCCACACTTTTATTTATATGGAATAGAATATTTTCTTCCCTCAGGGATGAAAGCATTTTAGATTTCTTGATGTTCTGCCTTTAACTTTGCAGCCAAAACTAATATTTTTTAATGAACATGTATTTCTATTTAAAATATATTTGCTGTAAAAAGTTGATTTTGATCTGCTCATGTGCAATCCAGTCATTCTGTAATCGCTTCTGTAGGCAATATAGCTATAGGCAAGTTGTCGGTATTTATGTTTAAGATACAAGTCCTTGTTATAAGGAATTTTTCCATTGGGATAAACAATAGCCTGGAGAAAAAGGCAAGAGAAGGAAACCATATTTCTAAAAAATTAAATAAAAATGGAAAGACAAAATCTAATACAAAAAGCCATAAGGCATTTGCAGTTAGCTCTTACTATGAAATCAACGGATATTGTGCATATTCATACACCCACGCACACTTAAACACACTTTCATATATTTTAAGATTTGTCTTGCCTTACAGTAGGAGATCTTTAAAAGCAGAAATATATGAATATACTAAACAGAACTAGGTAAAACTTTTCAAAAACCAATTCTTTAAATCTATTTGATTAACTTCTTCAATAACACCTATGATATTTGCCTTAAACCTACCTGTTTGGTAGAAAAAGAAGAAGAGGAATGCTTTTTCTTTTTCTTTTTTTTCCCTCTGGATTTATTACAGTTCAGTCACATGGCCATTTATTTCTCATTTAAGGGATAGCCCTACATCAAATCAAGACACTGCCCAGTGTTTCTATCCTAAAAGAAAGCAAAGCCTAGCCTGCTGAGCCATGAAAACCTTTGCAGTGAGAAGTGAATATAGGCATATTTGTTGACAGCCTGAAGGAAGAAAGATTTATTCTGATAGCTTGATGTAGAACTGGGTGTCCAGGTTTCAGAATTACAGAAGGAGTAAAGTTAGAAGGGATCACAGTGGGTTGTCTGGTCCAACCTTTCTTCTCAGGCAGGGTCATCCTAGAGCACAAGATTATGTCCAGATGGCTCTTGAATAGCTCCAGTGAGGGAGACTCCACACCCTCTCTGGACAGCCTGTGCCAGTGAAAGGTCACCGGCACAGCAAAGAAATTCTTCCTCATATTCAGGTGGAACTTCCTGTGCATGAGTTTCTGCCCTTTGCCTCTTGTCCTACTGCACTAAGAAGGGCTTGGCTACATCCTTCTGACACCCTCCCATTAGATATTCATGCAGATTGATGAGGTTCTCTCTCAGTTGTCCCTTCTCAAGACTGAACAGGCCCAGCTCCCTCAGACTTTCCTTGTAAGAGAGATGCTCCAATCCCTCAGTCATCTTTGCTGCCCTCCCCCAGACCTGCTCCAGGAGCTCTGTCTCATCCTGAGGAGCCCAGAGCTGGACACAGCACTCCAGATGTGGCCTCACCATGGCTGAATGGATGAGCAGGATCACATCCCTCAACCTGCTGGTGATGATCTTCCTAATGCACCCCAGGACACCACGAGCCTTCTTGGCCACAAAGACGCTGCTGGCTCATGAAAAGCTTGTTGCCTGCCATTGTGCACACAATCATCACCAGTGTTGCTTTTGTGGGTGCCTGGCATGTGATCAGTGTCAAAATATCTTCATCC
Source organism: Turdus rufiventris (assembly GCA_013186435.1). Taxonomy (NCBI): domain Eukaryota; kingdom Metazoa; phylum Chordata; class Aves; order Passeriformes; family Turdidae; genus Turdus; species Turdus rufiventris. The sequence goes on from PYHW01010164.1 coordinate 3,364,113, forward strand.
CACTCCTGCCTAGTTCTTGGCCTTAAATTCACTCACAGTTGTTCTCTACCTTCTACCCACTGAGCAGTGCAGGTGTACTGGGGTTGGCATCAGTTCCTAATATGTTGTCTCTGCCCCTCCTTAGAGGGAGGACTCCTCACATTTTTTCCCTATTCCCCTGTAGGGTCTCTTTCATGGGAGATAATCCTCTCTTAACTTCTCCAATGTGGGTTCCTCCCATGGGCTGCAGTTATTCACAAACTGCTCCAGCATGGGACCTTTCCATAGAGTTTCATGCTTCAAGAACAGATTGCTCCAGTATAGGTCCTCTGTGGGATCACAGGTCCTTCCAGCAAGCCTGCTTCAGCATGACCTCTGCTCTCTACAGGTCCACAGGTCCTGCCAAGAGCCTGCTCAAAGGCAGCCTTCCCACAGTTACAGCCTCCTTCAAGCACTCATCTGCTCTGGTCATCTGTGGGCTGCAGGTGCGTCTCTGCTCCAGCAAGGATCTCTGTGAGCTGCAGGGGCACAGCTGCCTCACCATGTGTGCCAGACTGAAATACAAAAGGTTAATGCCTAAAAAAATTGGCCAATTACAAAAGCATTAGGTGCTTTGCTGAGGCCAGTTTTGTGCCCTCCAACCAAATGAATCAAGGTGAGTTCTTAGGTGTACGATAGCAAAACATATAACCTGCGTAAGAACAGCCCTGGGGCTCAAGATCTGCACACCCATCACCAGAGGATGACCACCACAAACAAAACTTTGTTTAGCAGCAAGCTGGATTTTGAGTCAGATGGTTGAGAAGGCTAAGAAGCAGATCCTGCAGACGTGGGACAGTACTTTTTACTATGCCAATATCCTCCCTTACACAACTGGCTCAGGGGTAAAACTCCCCCTCCCCCAGGAAAGTATCAGGACATTCACATGTCAGCCTGAAGATGTTCATCCCTTCTGATGGGCCATAATTGGTTCAACTAGGCTGTTGTGACAGTGGTCATATCCTAGAAGATATCATAAATCAGACAGATTTCTGGGGCCTTCCATCCTAGAAGATATAATAAATCAGACAAATTTCTTGGGTCTTCCATCAAAGGATTGTGCATGATCCACAGTGTTGCATAACAGTGTAAAACTCATCCTCAGGGGAAGTATGTGGGCATTCTCACCTGAAACTGAACATATGTTAATCCACTGAACTTTCCAACTGCAGTTGCCTAGTTGTTCTGGGGTTTTTTTCCCTTCTTCCTAACTGTAATGTCCCAGACGCACCACCACTGTTCCTGAGACACAGTCTTGGTCAGTTTCAAACTAATCTTGAAAATTGGCTCTATCAGATGTAGAGGAAGTTTCTAGCAGCTTCTCACAAAAGCCACCTCTGTAGCTTCCCCTTGCTACTAAAGCATTTCTACACAAACCCAATACACATAATTATCTTTGGATTAAATTTTAATGAAGGCCCTTTTCGCCACTAAACCCAGAAAATACTTAGTGTTTAATTTAATCATCTAAATATGTAATATTCAGAAAACAAGCTTAAATCAGTCCTGCTCTCTGATTCATCTTCCATGACGAGGTATTATAAAATATCTAGGCAGATCTGGAAACGGGTGACAGAATCTCCTCCCATGTGGTTATCCCAGCCTATAAAAGAAACGTGCTTTCTTTATCATATTTTCTATTTGCAAACTTCATGTAATACCCAAGAAACAACAATACATAATAAATCACTCTACTCCAGCATGTACATGTGCGTGCATAAATATATTTATATCTATATCTATGCATATGCATATACATTTAATATGCATAAACATTTAATGACATTGATTCTAGAATAGAGAATTAATTGTCAACAGAAAACAGGAAAAACCTTGTCCAGACAAGGTTATCTAGTAGACTCTGTCTACCAAAATTACATTGACTAAGAGTAGAAATGTTTTAACTTCCAGTGTCAGGCTGTATTGTAAGGCATGATTTTTGCCACAAAAAAAAAGTCCATTTAATTTAGGCATTTCAGTGGTTCTTGGGTAACTCTAGCAAGAAACTGTTATTAACACAGGTTTGAGTGTTGCTATTTTCCTCAAATATTAACAGTAGTTAAAAAATCAGAGTACTTTATCTTTGGCAGCTTTTTATATTTGGCAATGAGAAATGTTAAGTTGCTTTAGCCTGAGAATATAAAATGGATATTTTTTCTGTTTCAAGACATGCTGACAAACAAATTACCAATCTCCTTTCAATGAATATTATCTTTGTGTTAAGATAAAAACAAATGTTCACAATGGGAACACAAACATAAAAGCATTTGATGTATCCAGGTCTATATTTTCCCTCTCAGTACTCTGACTTTTGGTTTCCTCAGATACAGGCCAAATGTCAAAATACAATTCCATGAAAGGTCTTCTTTGGAACAGTCATTAAAAGATCTTCATATGACATCATGGAGCTCTGTCTAAGTATGAGCTGACTGCATTCTAGAATAAAATATTTTAATATATTTAATAACACTAGCCTCAGCAAATAAATTGTCTTTGTCTCAATATAGAGTTTATATGTGAGTTCATTATACAGTGAAGAAGACTTAAACTAAGGTAATGAATTAACAGGATTGAATATCAAAAAGGTTACAGAATAGCCACTGAAGTCTGTGTTCAGAATAGCATATGAGAAATTTAGCTCAAGATGGATTCATAGCTTCATAGAAATTAATTAATTATATGAAAATAAAATAATGTAACTCTTAAGAACAAGAAGCAAGATCCATCAGTTATATATATTGTATCAAATCTAAGAATATGGTGAATAAAAAATACTGTAATTAAAAGGGAAAGGTAGTACAGTCCTTAGAACCTCAGTCTCGAAGTTCATGAAATATCTTCTACTAAACTGTCAGGGAGTTGCTTGCAATGAGTTGCAGGCAACCTGATCTAATTCTTGTTAACTGCATTGATATTATGCCCACGTAATTTACTGGAAGGCCAAGTTAGTCCTGAATTCTTAGTAAAAACTGTTCATAAGTTATGTTTACACAGAATATGTTGCTTTAAAATTGTTAAGTATAAAGTTTACCTTCATTTAAAAGCTCTATAAAGATCATAGTTGGAAACCAAAGCACTAACTAATGAGACAGATTTGTGAATTCTTGAAAGGCATGAAAAGAAAAAGAATCAAGATACAAAAACATTTTGTTTGCCTTCTGTTTTATTGAAAGGATCATTCCAGAATGACTATGTGTTCTCACAAAAGACTGCATCAAAAGTATTCAATGCTTTTTTCTTCATAATATAACTAATACAATTTGCATACATTTTAAAGTTTTGTAAGCTCTTCAACTTTATATAGTTCAGTATCTTGTTCTGCATGGCAGTTAGAAAATATTCTCATTATTATATAATTATTAATTGTCCTGCTCCATTCCCCAATTCTTTTTACATTGTTTCCTTAACAGTTTTCAACAGCATGAATGAATTAATTCTTCAAATCAAGCATGCATAAGGAAACAATCTTCAAAGAAGATTTTACCAGAAACTTTCTAATTTACTTTTTACTCCTGTGACATGTACTGCAACAGTTGACTTTTTTCCTTCAGAAAATTCTATTGTAATAATGGAGTAGAGTGTTTAGGGTGAAGGAAAGAAGTTAGTCAAAGAGTAATTTCTCTGGAAGATCTTCAGTTACAGTAATTTCATGACCATAAGGCGCACCAGACTATAAGGCACACCTCTGGAAGTCAGCAAATTTCGCAACTTTGTACATTATATAAGGCACACCAGACTATAAGGCGCACTTTTTTTTGCAGTGAGGAGTTGCACCGCGTGCAACAAAATAACGAATTAGTAACAGGGGCTGCCTGCAGTCCAGGGCGGCTCAGGGCTACCATGGTGCGGCTGCAGCCCGCAATTTTGAGTTGGCTCAGGGTGGCCACCAGCTCCCTTTCTCCCTCCCTCCCCGCGTGGTGGCCGGGACCGCCTGCCTCCCCACCCACCTCCCCNGCCCCTGCCTCCTAGCCGCGCCTCTTCCCCCCCAACCCCGCTCCAGCCGGGCTGAGGCCACCGGCTCCCTGTCTCCCGTCCCTCCTCCAGTTGGGCTGGGGCCGACGACTTCCTGACCCCCCACCCCTGCCTCCCCACCCCGCCCTGCCCCTGCCTCCCCTACCCTGCTTCAGCCATGTTGGGGCCACCGGCTCCCTGTCTCCCCACCCCTGCCCCCCCGCCCCGCTCCAGCTGGGCTGAGACTGCTGTCTCCCTGCTCCATGTCTCCCCACCCCGCTTCAGCCGGGCTGGGGCCGCTGGCTCCCTGCCCCACCCCGCGCAGCTCGGCACTCCAGCGGTGCCGCCCCCACTCGCAGCTCCCACTTCTGTGTTGGAAAATTTTTGCAACTTTGTACATTATATAAGGCACACCGGACTATAAGACACACTTCCGGGTTTGGACCAAAATTTTAGTCAAAAGGGTGTGCCTTATAGTTGTGAAATTACTGTAAGACCAGGGGGAATTCCTGAGCAGAAGCAGTGAGAGACTTATTCTTTCGTTGGTAATTGATTAATGTAGTAGAAACAGCATTTAGTCACTATCACATGCCAGTCAGACCTCCAACACTGCAGGTATTTTACCCTACAGAACAAGGTATTCAGTATTCTTAACTCCTGTAGCTATTCCCAAAATGGGCCGTAGATCACAAGGAATATTAATGAACTATAGCAGAACTCACACAGAACAAGACACAACGTAGTCAAATTGATATGATTTTATGTTTGGCTAAATGCCTACAGTTAAAGAATAAGGCTAGTTGACTTAATACGATCCTGATTGTTTAGATGAAATATTAAATTCTTAAAAAAAATTAAGAAATCTGAACGTGGAAGTCCAAACCACTAGAAATTCAAATCTCAGAGAGAGAATACTCTCATTCTTCTAGCATATTTATTTTAAAAAACCCAAAAAACCCCCACCAAACCAAAATAAAGCAGAACTGCTTGCTTTAAACTCATATAAGAACAATAAATAAACTTGGACACTCATAAGCACTGGAACCAGAAACTAAAACAATGGTCATAACAGTTATATCCTAGAATTGAAACTACACACAAAGACCCTTCCAAATGGTGCATGGATCATTTCCAATTTCATCTTTGCAGGCTCCCCAAAATGGATGCAGCTTTCTAACAGCTCTCCAAATTTGCATACACAGCTGATAAATACTGGCCACAGTTTCAATATGTGCTGAGCTCTCACACAACAAGGACCATAACCAACCTTTTCTATCGCCCTGTAGAAGTTGGAGGGCCAATCCTCAACCTTGTATATATGTAATGGCCCAGACATTCATCATCTACTATTTAAAGACACCTCAGAATAACACTCTCCATGTTTATAAACCCCCACTGTCTACATACACCATACCTGTCTGGTTGTTCCCTGCCTTCAGAACCTAGCACCCTGGCCTTGCCTCTGAGCTTTGACAATGTCTGGGCCCCCGAAACATTTGCTGGAGTTTTGATGTGAGAACTACTGTCTTTAGCCACCTGACAGCTGTTTTCACAAAATACAATATATCATATAGAGTATAAGAAGGCATCTCTGAAGTTCTTCTAGTAAAACTTCATGCTCAAAGAATGCTGACTTCAGTGATACATTTGGTTGCTCAGATACTTACCCAGGAGAGTTTTCACAGTTTCCAAGTCTGGGAATTTCATAAACTCCTGGATGACTTTTAGCACCATCAATTAAATGCACTGGAACTTTACTAGCTTAATATTGGCCATTGAAAGAAAACATTGTTGGAAGTTGTCAAAAAATGTAGTGAGCTTCTTCAGGAAGGGTAAGGATAATTTTTTTGAAACTGCACCTTAAGAAAAACTATTTTATTCTCTGCTTTCTTAGATGAACTCATAATAAAAGAATATATTGCAAACAAACCAAAATGTTAGGAGGACTGAAAAACAACAGAACAGAAATGATACATCTTTATTTTATGGAGAAATGTACAGTAATTTCACGACTATAAGGTGCACCCTTCTGACTAAAATTTTCCCCTGAACCCAGAAGTGTGCCTTATAGTTTGGTGCGCCTTATATAATGTACAAAGTTGCGAAATTTGCCAACCCAGAAGTGTGAACCACAATGGTGGGGGGCAGTACCGTGGGAGCACTGAGGGAAGGAGGAGCTGCCGGGCGGCAGTGGCCCTGGCCCTGCCGAGGGGCGAATGAGGAGCTGCCGGTGGCCGCAGCCTGGGCGTGGGACCGCCCAGCCCCCAGCCAGCAGGAGCCACACAGGGAGAGAGGGAGCGGGCAGTGCTGCGCCACCCCGAGATGCGGGCGGCCCCAAGTCGCCCTGAACCGCAGCAACCCTGAGGTGTGAACCATGGCAGCCCCGAACCATGGAGGCTGCAGCTGCCCCGAGCCCCGCCTCGCCAGCAGGGGGCAGGCGGGAGTGCCAGGGCCCGCCTGCACATGGGGAGGACGCTTGGGACTGGGTTTAAAGGCTACACCAATCTGTTAAAATGTTTGCAAATTGAGCACATGCCAGTAAACTCCACGATTGTGAGATTCTGATACTAATTAGTTACTTTGCTGCATGCAGCGTGGATCTTCGCTGCAAAAAAAAGGTGCGCCTTATAGTCTGGTGCGCCTTATATAATGTACAGAGTTGCGAAATTTGCCAACTCCGGGGGTGCGCCTTATAGTCTGGTGCACCTTATAGTCATAAAATTACTGTAAATAAAATATATTTTTAAATGTCATTTTTTTAAAAAACAAAACAAAAACAAAAATAATAAACAAACAAAATTAAGCAAACAAATAAATAGAACTCTGGTGAACACAAATATTGCAATCAATAAAATAACATGGACTAGATATAAATAGAAGAAATCAGGGTTTTAGAAACTATGGAGTAGAGAAGGGGTTTGTTAGAATACATTGTTACAGCATTCTTGAGGATTAGCAGTAATTTTTTTTTTTTATATAGAGGAAGCTGACAACTGAATTAGAAATTACCACAATGAAACAAACTTATGTTTTCTCCAATTAAGATAAGAGTTCTTATATGTCATGGTTTTCTGATATTGGAGAAGATCTACTAAGTCACTTTCAATTTTCCATTTCTGCCCTAGGTTGCAATTTGCATTCAAGAAAGGCTCTCCTTATTGCTGCAATGGACTCTTTTGTCATTGTAACCAGGAGACAAGAGATATGTCAATAAACAATCAGAATAAAATAAATAAGAGTTTACTACATCAAAGACAATTATTTAGTGGTGCTTTTTACTCCGGATATGCCAAAGACCCAGATTTGTCTGTGTCACACATGTTGGTCTTTCTAAATATATTGTATTAATACCCAGATGAGAATTAAACAATTACTGATTCACATGAGCGTTCCTTTGGCATTTGTATTGCTTCAGCTCTTAGCTATCTTTCAAATCCCCAGTAATACTCATATCTGGCTGACAGCTTACAGAATTCTTTTGGGATACACAGAGAAAAGCAGGAAAGGATGATGAAAATTCAATCAACATAGATGCATTAGGATCAGACAGAATACCAGAACCTTCTAAGATCTACCCAGGTATTTTCAATTATTGGCATATAGTGATCTCAACTACTGACTTTGGAAGGATATTTCAGATCTTACCCTATTAATCATACAGAAATAACAAAATAAAGACAGAAAAGATTTATAGACTGGCCATTCAGATTTTTGCCAACTGGATATTTTCTAAAACTCTGTGCAAAATCTACCTTTAAAGGTCTCCATAAGGCATTACTATCTCCCTACTGCCAAGACATCACTCTCTTACTACTCCCTGATATTAACTACAAAAGTTCTTTCATTTTTTATTAGTTATTCCACTATTCCATGAAATAATCAGTCCTTGTACATCATAACAGCCTTTAAATATTTGTAGAATGTCATGACCTACTTTGTCATCATCTACCTGTTAAAATTAGTTCTTTTAATCTTTACGCAGAAGTCAATATATTTCTCCTGTTCTTTCTAGTTACTTTTTATAACATTTAACATTACGTGAGAAGATTTTACCATTTTCCCATTACTTACTCTAAGCTAATATTATTCATAGCTATCGTACTAACAAATGTTCAAATTTACAGAATCATAGAATCATTTAGATCAGAAAAGACCTTCAAAAACATGACATTTAACCATTCACCTAGCATCATCAAGTCCACCAATAAAGCACATCTCTAAAGTCCATGTCTACATGTCTTTTAAATACCTTGAGAGATGGGGACTCAATCACTTCCCTGGGAAGCATGTTCCAATGCTTGACAGCCCTGTCAGTGAAGAAATCTCTTGATATCCAAAGCCCTGATACAACTTGAAGACATTACCTCTTGTCCTGTTGCTTTTTACTCTGGAGACAAGACAGACCCCCAGCTTCCTACAACCTCTTTTCAGGTTATCTGGAGAGAGGGAAAGGTAAGTTCTTCTCTGAGATGCCTCTTCTCCAGGCTAAACAAGCCCGGCTTCCTCAGCAACTCCTCATAGAACTTACCCTCTAGACCCTCACCAGCTTTGTTGTCTTTCTCTGAACACACTCCAGAACCTCAATGTCCTTCAGGTAATGAGGGGCCCAGAACTGAACACAGGATTTAAAGTGTGCCCTCAACAGTGCCAAGTATACAGGGGGACTAAAACTTCCCCAGTCCTTCTGGCTATACTTTTTTTTAAACAGGTCAGGATGCCATTGGCCATTGGCAAGTGGGCACACACTGGATCATGTTCAGCAGGCTGTTGACCAGCACCCCCAGAACTTTTCCACCAGGCAACTTTCTAGACACTCTGTCACCAGCCTGTAGAGCGTCAGGGCATTGTTGTGACCAAGTACTGAACCTGGTACTTGGTTTTGTCGAACCTCATTTTGTTGGCCTTGGCCCATCAATCCAGCCTGCCCATATCTCTTTCTGCCCTCCAGATCAAAGCTCCCACCCATCTTGGTGTCTTGTTGTAAAACCCAGAAGCAATTGCAGGAACTGAATGTTTCTATGTAGGAATATGAGATAAAAATTCCATAAACATGGTAGCATTCTATGAGAGAGGAAAAGACTCACAAATTAAAACAACAAAAGCAATTTTGGCATTGGCTATGCTTCAAAGAAATTCAAGTCCTGATATGTAAATTATTGATTAAAATCTAGGAATAAATTTGCATGAAGGAAAATATAGTTAAAAACCTTAACTAAATTGCTCAATAAATTCCAATTCACATAGTACATTTAATAATGTCTTTGGTTCTAACAGAAAAATGAAAACAGAATTGCAATATTGTGTGCATTTTCAAACATCCATATCCCCATTTTACTTGGTCACTTTTGTCATTCTTTACAGTCTCAACTAACCTAGTCCATGTATTTTTTTTTTATTCCACAATCAAATCAAGTGCCCACTATTTATTAATTTTAATTCTTCTTTCCATAAAATAAGAAATTTTTTCCATGTTTTTTGAGACACAGGCTTGAAAAATAAGTTCTTAGCTATTATAATTCAATAACATATTAACAGAATGTTTGGGGAAAGTGAGGAATTATTTAACATATATTTTGGAGTGAAATATCACTCCAAAATGAATAGGCAGGATGAAGGGCAGAAGAGATTTGTCTATTTTATGATGTTGTTTTTTTAGCTCTAAGAAATTTAGACCTTTATAAAGGGATGCTTACAACTTTCTCCGAAGTAGCTTTACAAAATCCCATAGAAAACTGAAATATACAACCTGCTGCAAAGCTTTCCTTAATGCCAAAAATTCAGTAATTTTTAAGTGGAAAATGTTTACCTATAACACATATCCCACTAGCTCCTGGCTAAGCCTTCTTTATCATTTATAGACTTTAGTGAACATGATAGAATTTGCACATTCAAAATTTCTTGATCTGGTCTTGGCCAAGCGCTCTAACAGATACTTTTCTTTAAAATGAGAATATTTTATACCCAGTGAGTAGTTTTTTCTTACTTTGACTTCAGTTCCTTAGTTCAGTTTTCTATGTTTGATACAAAAGAAATATTGAAATCTTTTTCAGTTCCACAAGGAGAAAATCAAAAAGTATAATTAAAAAACCCCCCAAAAACCTGTATCAACAGGAAAATGTGACTAGACACAGATTTTCAGGCCATTTAAAATATGTTTTCCAGACATAGTAAGTAGTCTGCTTATGGGCACCTGCCTGAATAAAGGGAGAAACCATTCTGGATCGTTAGAGTGTCCCAGAGGAATCCTAAAGGATTTTTCTCTGTCAGTGAAGGAACAGGGTCAGAGACAAGGTTCTCCTTAATGGTTTTTGGGTCCTTCCATTTTCCCTCACCTTAATTCTCTGTAACCTTACCATCATACATCTGTTGTTCTTTATTTTTAAATATATATATTTTAAGAACTAGTGGGTCAGGGTAGATTACTTGGAAAAACAGATTAATAGAAATACATCCATTTTGCAATTCTGCTAATGTATACAGAGAATTTCCTATAACTTCAGAAAATTGTACTTGTAAGATTTGAGTCTGAGACTAGTAGACTGATTTAATAAGAAGGAAATTGATTCAACTTCCTCCATTAATGTTGTTATTAAAAACCTCTTGGCATTGTCTAAAAGAATCACTTCATTATGCTGAAAGTAACATACCGTCTTTATTTTGAGTAATATTGACTAGAAAGAAGGATTTCTCTTTTTAAAAATTCTCCATAGGAACACAGAATTGCCTGTGTTGGAAGGGACCTTGAAAATCATCTTGTTCCAACTCCACATCAGGGGCAGGGACACCTCCTACTAGATCAGCTTCGTCAGAGCTCAATCCAACCTGGATTTGAACATTTGGGATGGGACATCCACTTCACTGGGCAACCTGTTCCCGTACCTCAGCACCCTCACAGTACAGAATTTTTTAATATCTAATCTAACTCTATTCTCTTTCAGTTTGATTCCATTCCCCCTTGTCCAATCACTACATGCTCTTGTAAAAAGTCCTTTTCCATCTTTGTAGGTTTTCTTATAGGACTGAAAGACTGAAATTTAGTCATCCTAAAGTCTTCTCTTTTCCAAGCTGAACAAACATAATTCTGTCAGCCTTTCCTCATAGGAAAATTAATAAACTCCACCCCTTTAACCATTTTGCTGTCCCTCCTCTGGATTTGACAGTGCAAGTCTTTTTGCTGGGGTCCCCAGAACTGGATGCAGCTCTCAAGGTGGGTCTCACAAGGCACAAGGGCAGAGCAGAGGGGAAGAATCCCCTCCCTCACTCTGCTGCTCACACTGCTTTGGGTGCAGCCCAAGATAAGTTTGGCTTTCTGGGCTGCAAGGACACATTGCCAGGTCATGTCCAACCTCTCATCCATCAGGGCCCCCAAGTTCTTCTTGGCAGGGCTGCTCTGGATCTGTTCATATCCCAGTGATACCAGTGTTTCTCTGATCCAAGTGCAGCACCTTAGTATGAGATTACCATAGGTCCACTTCTGGAGCTTGTCCACGTCCCTCTGGATGGTGTCCCATCCTTTGATTGTGCCCAATGCCCCACTCAGCTTGGAGCCATTGCAAATTTGATGAGGGAGCACTTGATGTCTTCATATATGTCATTATTTAAAATATTAAATAAATTGTTCCATCGTTACACAAATCTCTGAGAGTCACCAATTGTCCTTGATATACATCTATGAATGATGTGGGAAAGAACTATGTGGGAGAGAATATATATGCACTTTCAATAGTTATAATATTTTCCACTGCATTTTCAACACTGGTGTTCTGTTTGCTACCATATGCCATATCCAAACAAGAGTCAGACAAGTTACCTGTAATGTCAGTCTCATGACCTTCCAGTGGAAGAAGCTGGAGGATGGCTTTCTAAGGACTGGCATTACTGACCACTTGGAACTTTTACCCAAGAAATCTTTTTATTGCCTACCCCTTCTTATACATTTTTTCTTATTGAGATCCCCAGAGGGAAGAGGCAGAAAGGAGAGGATGGGTGAGTACACAAAGCATAAAACAAGTGTGGAAAGGAAGAAGCATTGACTAAAAGGATATTCCTGTATATTAAATAGTTTCTGTGATCTCATATAAGAAAAAAACTATACATGAAAGGGAGCAAACGAGGTCATTAAGTGAGGACATTCTCTCATACAAAATCAAGTATGTGCTGCTTACCTGTCTCTAGGTTTTGGAGTGTGGCCATTCTTCATTTTTGTTTGTCATTTACTAGTAATAGAAAATTATATTTTGAAACTTTAGTTTCTAGAAGACATCCACCTGTTAATTACTTGCTATAAAAAATACGAACCAGAGGACAAAATGCTAATATATAAAACTCAGGAAGCTGAAGATTTTACATTTTTTCAGGACTAAATTTTTATTTTGAAGGGCAGATTTTGCTAAAAAGAAATTGTATAATTTTCTTAAGAATATCAAATAAGGCAGAATATTCATTCAGCTTTTCAGGGGGCAATGAAATAACAATGTATTCCTATAAATGACACTGGATTTGGTCTAAAATTATAGAATCATAAATGAATTATTTTATTTGTAAATTGAACTTTTTACTTTAACAGAGAGATCATTTTTGGCTATAGGGATGTAGAAATATTGTGCAGATATATAATTTGACATCTAACATTGGCATCAAACTCCATGTATTGCACCTACTTTTTCCACAATATCAAAAATTCCATTTCCTTGCTCTCTTGATAATCTAAAGCATTTATGAAGATACTTTAAAATACAGCCCTCAAAGAGCGTGGCCAAAATATGACTCAATAATAACTTTTAAATCATTGCAATTCACTGGGCTGGAAATAGAAACTTCAGGCTGAGTGTCATAGTTCATATTCTACTCTTCTCAATCACTGTAATAAAGTTAAAAGTCACATTGCTTCTATGTATCTTAACCAAATCGAGCCTCGAGACTGAATGCTGGGGTTTTTTTAAGGAAAATAGAAAACATTTAGTAAATATTTTAAAAATTTAATAGAAGAAAGTCCAAAGTATATTTAATATTTCAAAACATGCTGTAAATTTGTTGACAGATTGACTATTGACCTAATTTTTAGCTAAATAAATTTGTAAAAGAAAACAATATGGTAACAGAGTGTTCAGCAATCTGTG